>CAHIKZ030001280.1:1172500-1307500 GCA_903632075.3 Acanthosepion pharaonis
ATTATTATTATTATCATCATGTTGTTGAAATAATGTTCTAACTTAGGCATCACACCAAAGAGCAATGGTTCGTCTCAGTTACAACTAGTGAGTTTAATCCACATTGGATGCCCTACACTTAGGGCATTGTAATAAACTAATCATCAATAATATTCCACTTTTTCTACCTTTCCCTTAGAATAATTAACTGTTTAATTGTCATTTTGCACTTATTTATTTCTAGTATTTTTTATTATGTGCCATACATATCTATGCATATATAGATATGAAATTTAGAGAAACTTTTTGTATGATGAATTCTCTGAGCATTTTTCCTCGAGTTAATGAATTATCAGATTCAGTTTAATAATCAGATTTAAATATTCTTCAATACTTATTGCCTTAGTCAAAAATTTGATTTGGGAATTTTGTTTTTTGAAGTCAAGGAGTATTAAATAGTCTTGGTTTCCACCAGTAAGGTTTCTTCAGGCAGTGGAGTTAATAGTGATTCCTGAATGCTTTGTTAATTTCTTGAATGTTCAAAAATAAAGAAAGCTTTTGGGAATCATTATTAACTTTCACTGCCTGAAGAAACCTTACTGGTGGAAACAATGAATAGTTAGTATTCCTTGATTTTGATGTTTAATAGCTCTTTTTTATATTGTGCATTGATCACTCTTTTATATAAACTTTTTGCATAATTTAACTATGAGTGGACAAAACTGTTATATATATATATATATATATATATATATACACACACATACACCTTTCTTTTTTAAACAAGCCATCACATTAAAGACTGCTTTAAGAGTAATTAAAATTCTTCAAAATTTTGGTTGATGTACTTTTCAAATATTACAGCTAGATGATTCACTTGAAAGACTGTTCCATTGTTGATATAAATCTAGAAAAACAGAATTTTGTTCATTGTTTATTTACTGCATTTTCTTTTATAAAAGTATAAATGAATCCATTTTGCTTTTGACCAAATAAAATATTCCCAAGTATCAACATAAAATAACAATGCAATAAAAAAATATTTTGATCATCCAAGACATTGAAGATATTAAAAACAAAATGAGACTTTTGCCTATCATATGATGTCTTAATGTTAGGAATAGACATTTGCGATTGTGGGTTATATCAGTTTTGTCATTTTTGATTATCCATACTTCAGCTCTCACATGGGATGATCATAAGTTTAAGTGGATTCTCATCACATATTGGTAAAGAAAGCTAAAAACATAATATGCACTGGTTTATATATATATATATATTCTTTCTTTCTACATATATATATATAGATAGATGAATAGAGAGAGAGAGAGATTACTTGTAGGTCAAGTATTAATGATCAGAATACTTACAGCATTTAGTGTTCACTCGATGATCCACATTTGTATCCATAGGCAGGACTGATTTAAGTTTAAAAATAGCTATTAACAATGAAGACAAATCTAATAGTATAATTTCTGTTTATTCATATATCTAAATTCTGATTACTCCACATCTTTTAATATTATCATGTTTTATCACCTAGAGGCAGAATACCTTTCATAACATTGTTTCAAATCCTCACTTTATAATATCAAGTGAGATATTATATCTCTAATATAGATTAAAAAATAAAAAAAATGAATTGCTTTGAAAATGAAAGATTACTAACATGAGCCCTAGTTTGTACTTAAACTTTCTTTTCATCTTTGTAATGATAGTGTCACACTTCAGTAACTCCTACCCTCAATGTAATGTTTTTTTTTTTTTTAACTCACAACCAAAACAGGTTAATGGTTACACCATCCAAATTCATGAATGTTATTTCCTCTCAATCTCTTGTTAATAATGTACATTACCATTTCATATCAGAAATGACCTCTTCTTCATATTTAAAGAAAAATATAATGAATACTTCAAAATGCTAATTGATTTAAAGCAGTCTCCCTTAGCAAGCCCAAATTGCAAAAAATGTATGGGTAATCATTTCTTCCCAATTTGCTTTTTGAAGTTGACAAATATATTTAAAGACTTGAAACCAACTTATACAAACTGTTTTTACATTCTCAAATGAATGTCTCTCTTATGAGAATTTCAAATTCCATTAATTTCAAAGGCAGATCTCTTCTCCCCTCAAACTTTTTTCATTATTTGGTAGTAGCGAAAGAATAAAAAAATAATGTTTATTTCTTGAATTTGCCCACTAGAGGAACTGAAAGCCTATTTGATCCCTTGAAACTGGAATTTTATTCTTTTATATCCATATGGTCTGAAAGTTTTTCTCATGAAAACATTTTTTTCTATTTTCTTGTCCATACTACTAATATTTTACTCCAAAGTTATTTTCTTAATTGTCTCCCAGTAGATATTTGCTGAGATCATCAATTATTTGAACTTGCTCCTTAACTTACCTTAGCTATCATTTTGCATATCAAGATTTTTCTTTTGGTAAAAATTTTATTCACAGGAACTGATAGTTCAAAGCCATTACTAATGTTTTATCATGAGATGGCATCAATTTCCAGAATATATTCAATGTACTTTTAAATATTAATGTGAAATTAAAATGATTTTCTCTAATTATTTAAGTCAACTAAATCTTTTACTTATACATAAATCAAACATATAAGTGATTAGGAACAGGGATTAAGAAAAATTATTTGTCAGTTACAAACAGTAATAGTAATTGTAAAATTAGCCGTTTTCATACAGGAAACATTTGGCATTCATTGACCGAACAGTTAGTGCTTTTGTTGGTTGGAATTTATATCTTCGTATTGAAACAATTTTTCACAAAATTAGACTTCTCAAGTTCACTAAATATTATCACTATTTCTAGTATTCTAAACAAAAACCCAAGGGGAATAAAACAGCTTATTTATTTTTGAATTAAGAAAATAATTCTTTACTAAATAAATTGTTACATGTTAACTAAATGCCAAACTTGTTAAATCCCTAATTTCCTGCTTGGAAGGCAACAAGAACCTCTCTTTATAGTGATCCTGTAAGATTTTCAAAGTAATTTTTACACTAAGTAGATGCTTTAAAATGTTTTTTCTTGGAGCCAAACTTAAACCAGAGTAATTCTTTTTAATAAGTACCAACTCGGCAAAATTTTATGCAAGTTAGATATTGTAATTTTAAAATTTAACAATTGAGTTTATTTTTCTAGTTTAAAATATAAAGATTTATTTTTAAATTTCAATCTTACTTATGATCAATACTGAGAACTTTAATGATTGGACTCTTTTTATCATGCTATTCAGTTCTGTACTCTATGTACTGAGCTAACCACTGAAGACAAGCTGGTCAGAGGATTTTGGTTAATTTCTTGTTCATGAAAAGCACCTCAAGGTTAACTTTGAGGAAAATAACTCATTTATTCTTACATTATGTATTAGATTTGAATTCACCTCATCTTGTTTACCTGTCCGTAAAATTGTTCTGATGGGCCACAAAAGCAAGAAAGAAATCATTTTTCCTTTTTTTATTTTATACATATATAACAGAAATGTTGTAGTGCAATGTCTTTTAAAATGCTATTTCAACCAATTTTCATATTTGAAATTGACTTGATTTAGATTTTTTTAATATATATGTTTTTTTTTTTTTATTGTGATTGTGAAGTCTCAACTAAGCACTTTTAGAAAACTCACTCAGTGTGATTGTCTGATAAATAGTAACTCTGCAAACATGTTTGATAAACATGTTGACTGGACACTTTAATGATTAACACACATACAGGTCTGTGTATGTATGTTTGACTTTCAATGTATTTACAGATGTATATATTTCTCTGTGTGTCTATAAATATATTTTTATACTCCCAATATTGTGTATCAGTTCTCTAGGTGTCATTTACATGTTTGTCTATGATTATAGTCCCTTCTGTCTATAATACACACCTCCATACACACCTGACCTTTCTTGTATCTACAAACCTCATTAATCTACCTTACGAATAAACGTGTGACGAATATTTCAGTACCCATCTATTCTTCTCACTAAAATGAATTCTTTTCTAAGCACACCTGACATTATTTACACCACATAAGAATGGTTTAGCATTAAATAAAACTTGTAGAGTATACATTTTATCTTACAAACAATATTTAATTTTTATTGGAAATAGTTCTTTTCTTTATCAGTTTGTTTGGTGATATTTATCCTAACCTATTTCCTCTCCTTGTAAAGTTAACACCTAAAAAGCTCTCAGATAACAAACAAGTCATTTGCCATGTCTTTATCATTTGTAAAAATCTTTAAGTCGACTTCCTTTTAATTAGACTTCATTCCTAAGTTTCTAACTTGGAACTTGATTTGACAAAATAACATTTGTTTTGTACTTAACATATAATTATCATGAAACTATTTCGATTTGATATTAAGACTATTGTTTTGTTTGTAAAATTTTTATTTCTTATAGCATTAATATAATTATATGTGAATATATGTGCATGTATGGAGGAAGGTGAAACAAAATTATTTAATGGATTGTATATCAAAAGCATAAAAAAACTTAATTTTCCTATTGTATATTACTATTATTTCATGACTGAAAATAGGAACTGTGAATGAAGTTGGTGGTGCTCAGGTCATCATTCCTTAGATCTGGTAACTACATAAGTTTAAATTCCCCAAAAGGATTAATTTATACTTGGAAAAATTGTTCTTCATACTTTGTATACCTTTTTGTATTGATGTTACACTGAAACATCAATATTTGTATTATAAGTCTGTGTGTGTGTGTGTGTGTGTGTGTGTGTATATATATATACATACATACATACATACATACATATATATACACACTTATTTAACTCTCACTGTTGCTCCCACCCACACAAGGATAATTGTGGTAATATATATTCTAGTTGTTATGTAATTGCAATCTATCTTTAATACATGTTTCACTGAAAATGACTGACAATGTACTTCTGTTAAGGTGTTTATAATTTTTTTTTGTATGAACTATAAGAGTATATATATATATATATATATATATAGAGAGAGAGAGAGAGATTTGTATTTGGGTAGCAACCATTCTTTCATGCATCTTTCATTAAAAATGGCTGACAAGAAAGATTTAATTAATTTTTTATTGAGTTTTTCCAGTAATGTAACATTTTTTTTGTTTTTCTGGGGTTAAGGATATATATATATATATATATATATATATATATATACACACATACACATATATTTTCATCAATGTATTTCTAGCCTAATGATAAAAAAATGCATTTATTCTACACAACACGTTTTTAAACATGATCTCCTTTCACATGTCAGTGCATTTAGCCTAACATTTTTTTCAGAAATCAAATCATGTATTGAAAATTTCATATCAAAATTCAGGTAATAACTGTGCCAGGCTATAGACTTATTGATTTGAATCATATATGCACACATGCATGCATACACACACACACATTACTATAAACATTATTTTTACATGCTAAATTCAGTTGCTATCCATGTTTTTTTGTTTACTTAAACATTGAAATTAATAACCTGCCTAGATTGAGAAGTCCTAACAAAGAAAAATTGTGCCTTCCAACAGGAATGAAACTGCATCCCTTTTTTTTTCATCAGGAAAACTGTTTCTATAGTTGAAACATGACACACTTCAAGTTTCTTTGTATATTTAAGAATTATGATCTTAAGTGTAAATTCCAGATGTCATTCAATAATTTGATTTATAATCATCTAAAGAACAATAATTTTGTTAGAAAATTAATATTTCTGCCAATTTGATTTTACAAATCCAGGTTTTAGTGCTTTATTGTTTGTCATCTAATGAGGTGTAATCTTAATTATGTCATACAAAGATTTCAACAAAAACCTTTTGATTATTGGTCCAGTTCTTTACTACTGAGTAATGTCATGAGCAACTGTTGTTAATTAGTTTTGCTGTAATCAACATATGCATTGTTATATTATAAAGCTGGAAGAAAGGGACAGCAATGGAATGCTGGCTTTTAAGAGTTAATTAAATGGGTCTCAGCAGCAAAATCCTGCCTTTGCCAAGTGAACGGCAAAGATTTCTCTATTATCCATTTACATATTCTTGGAATACATTTCAATCAAACTAAATAAATCTTAATTGGAATATTTTTAAATGTGTCCGTCTGCTGGACAGCATGCAAAAATGCCATTTTAAAGGTGTATTTGGTCAGGATTTGTTTTGTAGTCTCTTATTACTCTGTCATTTGAATGGAATGCTTTCCCCAAAATAATTAATTGGCATATATAATTATTGACAAGTCATTGACAGGGAATGGCCTATGCACTCTATTCATTGATATATGCATGAGGACTATACTGAGATTTGGTAATGAGACAGTTTTGCAGTCTATTTATTTTTGACATGATTAATCAGTTGGAGGACCTCTGACCTTCATGTGGGTGAGAAACTCACACCAGTTAAGTTGCACATTTGATGGAACCAAGCACAATGAGAGAAAGAAAAGTAACCCCATTTTTTGTTTCCAAAGAGCTTTACAATTATTTTTCTTTTTAAATGTAAATTAGCAAAACTATATTCTTACTTTTATGCTGTAACTTGTTTTTGTTTGTTCTGAAAGAGTAAATTTTTTTTTTTAGAGTTTTAAAAGTATATTTATGAAAATATTTATGTGGATTAGTTTAAATCTTTAAATGGATATGTAAAGTTGTTCTACAAAGGTTTTCTTGATCTAAGAGCATATGGCATTTATTCGCTTTCTCAGGACAAATATGATATAAGCCGCTGTTTAATCAAGATTCCATATATAAGGACAAAAATTTGCCCTGTCCATATTGCAATAGTCTTAGGTTGAACTACAACCTGATATTTCTAGTGCAATGGACAGGTGCTAACCTAGAACTGGAATCTAAGAATTTGGCACATTTGAATCAAGTTTGTGCCAAAGGCTGATACCTATCTTACTCCTCATGAGGACAAATAAGACAGAAAATTTGTTTGCAGGTGCTCCCCATCATACATGTGCATGGATAGTAACAAAAATTAGGTATCAGTGACCTGCAACATTCCTCTTTTAGAGCAGTGTGGAGGTACAGACCTGAAATTTGGGTACCAGACACATCTGCATGAATTTTCTGAAGACATGAACATGCCCCAAAAGACAAGGGATGATACATATATGCTACACTAATCCTTAGGAAAAGATCAAGGAAAGAAACATTGTATCATCTTTCTGTTACTACAATAACAGAAAGAAAGAAATGTCTCCTCATTTATTTTTATAAACTGGTAATGAATTTATTTTCATTTGATATTAAAAATATGACATTTTAATTTTAGTTACATCTAGTAATTTCTATCATATAGAAGACATTAATTGTCAAAGTAAAATTTACAAAATTTAAGAAAGCTTAATTAGTGACAAATGAAAAATATATGTGCAGTCTACAGTAATTTCCTTCTTAAAAGTAAATTCATGAAATTTCCTGCGTAGTTTTATTTTGAGTGACCAAAGTAGTAATCAGTTCTAATTCCTGCTCAATACTCTTGCTATATATATATATATATATATATATATATATGAGAGAGAGGGAACATAGGAATCAACACTGCATGGTCACTGTCAATTTCACATTACAGTATGATCTTTGTCTGATATTGTTTCCTGTTCCTGTATGAACATAGCAAATTTTAAACATATACACATATACTTCCCTCACATACACCCTTATAAATTTAAATGAATGAACATTACCGTTCTACATAGACCTACACACACAAGTGTTTCTTTACTTACTCATCCTTACACTATCACACACTTTAACATCCTAAATGTCCGTCACACATATTAATATATTATCTATTGTGTTTATACACATGATGAATGCCTGATCAATGAAAACTACCACAAATCATAACATTCCAGTACTCTGTCTCTTTGCATTTTCATATATATACATATATATATGAAAAACTAACAATTTTTACTTTTGTTTATAAATACTTGTTACATAATTCTTACATTTGCTTCAATAAAATCCATAAGGATAAAATGCATTGACTAAGATAAGTTTTTTTTTAAAATATATATATATATATATATATATATATATATATATTAATAAAATAAATAATATATATATATAATATATTAATTAAACTATATGCACCTGCAATACTATAATACAAACACCTTTGCTGATGACTCAGTCTGTTTTTATTTTGTTATCAGCAGGCATTAATTTGATATCTCTGAAATATTTGTTCATTTGTTGCTTTTCATTGACCAAGTTGGTTGCATCATGACATTTGTGACTATATATGTTATTTTTTTATCTGCAAGTTACACTCTTAGTATTTTTTCTAACACAACAACATTTATCTAACACTTTGTTGTTCTTGTGACTTTTTCAATTTATAAGTAGCAAAGTTATATATAATTGTATTAGTATAAGTAACAAAATTATATATTCTTAGTTTAACTAGCAAAGTTGTATTAGTTTCATCATTATACTTCTTTGTCTCAGACATCAAATTCAATAATTAGTGTTTTAATACACTTAAGTTTTAAAATATAGAATTATATTTCCATGAAAAAATAAACCCATTGTAACCAAAATCAGTTGGTGTATGTTAGGATTAGAAAACCTTTAAAACAAATCTAACAAGATCACAAGCATGCAAAATCTGATTTTTTATTTTTAAAAATGAAAATATTTTTAAGGCTTAAAGTAAGGGATAAATTGCTTTGCATATCATTAAATATAGTATGACAATAATTTTGCAA
Source organism: Acanthosepion pharaonis (assembly GCA_903632075.3). Taxonomy (NCBI): domain Eukaryota; kingdom Metazoa; phylum Mollusca; class Cephalopoda; order Sepiida; family Sepiidae; genus Acanthosepion; species Acanthosepion pharaonis. Next base: position 1,181,230 of record CAHIKZ030001280.1, read on the forward strand.
GTGTAAACAATTTTTGGTATTTCTTTTTATTGGAAAAGGACAACGATGGATTTATAACATCATTGTATAATTTGTGTCAGTCAATATAGATAATTATTATGTATACACATATTTAAATATATATAGTTTAATATACATGATTTTGAAACATTGATGTTTGAGGATATTGTAATATAAACTGATATGATAATACTATACTTGATAACATATAAGACTCCCCCCCCAACAAACCATCATCACCATTTACCTTTACTATTACAGTATTATGGAGTTAGATGTGATACAAATACTGATAGTCTTTGTTATCTGGGTAAACATTAACCTGCCGGATACTTTAACTTTACAGAGCATTTAAGAAACTAAGATATTTTTCTATTATGAAGAATGAGTATAAAATTCTGTTCCAAAGAATGAGCATAAAATTCTACATTATCTGTAAATGAGAGAAAATCACTGATTAAAGTACAGAAAAATTATTGTGAGGACAATTTACATGTTAATTTTGCATTTCCATATGTGAGTTGCAAAATGTTTTGAAGCTTGAAATAGTCCTTTATAACACATGCAGAAATTAATACATTTAGTCTTTTGGTGCATAACACTTGACTTTTCTAACATAGAGCCATAAAAAACACTCTTGCCTTTTGACTCATATTGCACTGGAATAAGTTACGTAACAAAATTAATTGAATTCTTTTGTTTATGACTAAATTGGTCTTTTTAAGTAAATAGTACAATGTATGAATTTTATAAAATTTTGCTTTATGCTGAAAAATAAAGTATTTACCATTTTTAGTGATACAGAAGGTTTGTCCAGGAAAAGTTTATATGGCACTTCATATCAACTTTAAAGAGAGTGAAACTAAATTCAAAATGAGCTACAGGGAATAAAAGTTAAGGGTATAGGTGCTCCAAATATTACAGATTAAAAATTATTTGAAATGTGTAAATGATTTAGAAATTTTCAAATTATTGCACCTAATTTTGTGGTTGACTTTAATAATGTATTTCACTGCTGAAAATAATAAAAATAATTATGAAGTAATACTTCTTTAAAAAAAAAAACAAACAAGTTTATTGTCTAATATGTTAATTGTATTACAAAAATAAACTTTTGTAAGAGAAGACAACTCCATGTTTAACAAGTTGGAAGTTTAATGCTGCAAAATATCAGACATTTTTCCATGTTTTTTTTTTTATTACTTCTCTAATAAAAAGTGGTCAAAAATTATTTGATACGCATTTTTCACAAATTTTCAAGTTGAAATTTCAAAGGATTTTGATACCAAGACACTTAAAATTTTTCAAAACAGAATCACTAAATAAATATTTTAAAACTTTTATACTTTATCCCTGTTTCTTGAAGTAATTCTGAAATGAAGGTAACTTTTCCTTGATGGAAATGTGTGTGTGAGTGAGAGGCAACTGCCATTTATCCTAGTTATTTCTTTACAGAGATAGTTATAATGAAATGGAATTAACTGGTTTATTTTGTCTGAAAGCTTTAAAATTAAGAGTGTATCGTCATTTTTCTTTTATTTGAAATATTTTGTGAAATTATGACTTATTGTAGGTATTTTTATAATTTAGTGTATTTATTTAAACCCTTGAGTTTCATTCATTTATTTTGTTGTTTATGAAGAGGAGGATATACAAATACAAAAAAGGAATATATACAAAAAGATAGAAGAAAATTCTGCTTTAAAATGACAGAACAAAAGATTTTAAAACAGATTGTGTGACATTTGAATTGAATATTAAGTTATTTTGCAATGTTATCTCAATACAGCTAAACAAATATTTCCACTCAGTAAACACATTTGAAAAATTATTTGAATAGATTTTAAATCTATCTATCTGCATGTGAAGGGAAGATTTATTCAACCAGTTGTTTTTTTTTAAGAGATACTTGTTTTGAAAAGTCAGTCACTCTTGGGAAAATATTTGCTTAATAAACATTTTGTTGGATTTTCTTATTACTGACTTTGGCTTTATTTCATAGAATAAATGTTTTATGGACTTGGTGTCATCACTAAACTTTCGAAAGCAGAAATCTATAAACTTATAATTTATAGAAGCAGGAAATTTAAAAAAGAATAGCCAGCTTCTGAACAAGAACCACTTGTTGGGTTTTTATCTGACTGTTATTGTCTTAGAAATGACTTATAGCAGATAATTAAAGCTAGAAAATATTTCCATTTACTTTATTAGACTGAAACAAATGACGTCTCAGTCTAATGATTTAGGAGGTACAATTGTCATATTGTACAATGTCATTAAAATTATATCATGCATAATGTGTTTATACATAGATTTGCATTAGGTAAAAAGTCCATCATCAATAGATTTTCCGTTTATTGACGTGCCTTAAAAACAGGGCTGCTATATTTTATTTAAAGCAATAAATATTTTTTTTCATTTTCTGGCTGAAATCAGAGATTGATTAACAAGAAGTGACATAAACATTTAATTCTTCAATAATGGCTTGGGACTGTATGTAATTATGTATATGCGTGCGTGCATGCATGTAGAAAGAAAAGATGTTCCAATCCATTATTAATACACTGTACTGTAGTAATATGCAGGAAACTAAATATTCAAGCTTATTTTCTTTCCTATTTTCTAATTTAATAAGTGAACATCTCTGTAACTACTCTTAATTAGAAATCTAAATCATGATGAGTCTTATGACATGATGATCACTTATCATGATAGACAATGAATGAAATGAAAACACTTGCATTCATTTTAGATCATTTTTAAACAGAAGCGATGGAGAATAACTAGAGAGATGAGTGAAAGTAAAATAGATAGACACGGAAAAATAAAGACAACTTGATGAATATGACATTAATTATAAAAATTCAAGATTGAATTTTAGCTTGTATTAGAAACAAAACAAGTGCACATTCATAAACTCGTTAGCAATTTATTAAAATATGCTATCTGTAAAGAAAGAATTATATACCTCTCGTTTTTAATGTGCCATATAATTGTTGTCAACGCTGAAGAAATGTGACAATACACTATTTGTGTAGCCGGTGACAAGAGGTGATTTAGTGGAACTAGTAGTCAGGTTTCAGTCGGAAGTTACATAGAGAAAGGTGCTACAGTACACACATGAAAGAGATTTCTAATCGTTATTTCAAAATCAAATAATCACGGGGAGTACGATCTGAGTAAAGAAGAGGGTATCCCTTCCGAGTTACCATTTCAATCTTGATTTTCTTGTTTACTAGCTTTTCCCACCCAACAGTTTACAAAATTGCCAAAAAACCCCTAGCCTCAGCATCATCACCGGAGACCACCAAGTAATTTAAAAATGAAAAGATTTCATGAAAAACTACTGAAAAATTGTTATTGTTAAATGTTAAGTAAGCAAAGGGAAGGCAAAAAAAATTAAATGTTTGCTTTTGTTTTAGGGGATGAGAAAGAGAAGTTGCTTGCAGTTAAGTTTTAATTAAATTCAACTTTCAGGCTTTGAATAAATATTTTTTGTATCTCATTCACAAAAAGAAAAAATCAATTAGACATTAATGAAAATTCCTTCAAATAATTTCAACAGCTTAAGAAGCAAAATCTTTTCAAATCGACTGCATGAAATCAGAAAAAAATAATAAAGTAAATTTTCTCAAGTTTAACTGAAAAATATAGAAAATGAGTTAACTGATTCACAGAAAAAAACATTCACGATTTACCTATTGGGAAAAAATGAAAATTGCTTGAAACGAAAAAAAAAAAAAAATAAAGTCACTAAAACAGCAAAATCGAAATTCTAGCTATTAATTAAAAAAAAAAACATTGCCAAATACCTTCCTTGTTAAATATATAATAAATACTTTGAAATTTTAGATGTGTTGCGGTTGCAAGATACTCGTAAAGTTTACTTACAATGGGCTCTAGTTGTTAATAACAAAAATGATATGCAAAGTTTCTGAAAATGTTAGCATGCCTTTAGAGTTCATGCCTTTTACCACCTTGATCTTTCTTTAACCACAATAATTAGAAAATTTCCATTTCCAGCACTAATTTCTAGTAATCATTCTTTTTAACATTCATTCCATGTGCACGCACACACACAGAGACACGTCTCTCATTCAGTTATTTAAATGCTTTCAGACCATAAAAAAAACTTGCGTTAACAAATAAAATGAAATTAAAAATTTTAGTTTTATATATTTATATATATATATATATATATATATATATATATATATATATATATATATATATATATATATATGTGTGTGTGTGTATTATTAAGTGACAAGTCTATCCAAATGCACGCAGACGTGAGTGCTGTTGAAAAGTTCTCGTCCCAACTAAGAAGCATTTTCAAAAGTGGGTCGGGCCGAAAATTTTTCAACATCGTGCGCGCGTGCACACAATCATGTTTGACGGAAAAAAAAGGCATTTATTAAAATTCATACAACATATTTATTTTTCGACATACTACCCTTCCTTGCCAGTGCACTTAAGTCTTCTTAACTGAATACTTTTCTCTTAATTAGAGAAAACATTAGAGTGAAACTTTCAGATCAAAATTCACCTACGTGTCAAGCTACCGATTTAAATGAACACTGAAAATAAAAATAAAATGTAAACACTAACAACCATATTAAAAAATTATAAAATAAAAAATAAATTCTATGGCAATGTTTCTATTTATTTAATTTTAATGGATATCTTTTTTTATAGTTTTCCTGCTAAAAATACGCATTTACAGGTTTTTCACTAAACCAGTAAAAATGAAAAAAAAGGTTTTGTGCTTCTTGCTTGTAAATTAAAAATGTGTGAAAATACTTTCAAGCAAGTTGAAAGGAACACAAACTCCAACTTTATTGTAATGATTGATTTACTTTTTTTAGTCAAGTGTTAGTTATGGGTTTACTTTTTAGTACCTATCGTTTCAATGGGGAAAATCTCAGTATTCATAAGTAAAAACAAAAAGAATAAATTGATTGTAGTGGAATTAATTCTGGAATTTTTCCTCGTATTATTTTTTAATTTTCTTTTTCATTTATTTACTGAATTGAATTAAGTAAAATTAGTAAGAACTAAAAAGTAATACAAAATAACTTTAGAAACATTTTTAAACAAAACATAATTTTTAATATTTAATAATTAAATAGTAAAAAAATACGTTTTAATTATTAAAACTTTTAAAGAAATCAAAATAACAGTTGGTTTTTGAAAATGTCAAACAAACAAAACCAAAGTAGTATTGGTGTAAAAAAAATTCATTTTCTTTTTTGTGTGAGTGATGTAAATTTTTATTTCAATTTACTCAGTAAAAAAAGTGACAAGAAAGTGCTATCATTGTTGTCAAAGTTGTAATGTGACAATTCACGATTTGCGTTACGGATGACAAGAAGAGGGGGATGTGGAAGTAGTCAGTCCGTAGCTGCTTAGAGAAAGGTGCTACAGACATCAAAGAGATCTAATCTCCATTTTAGGGAATATAAGGTGACTGGAAGAATGTATCCTTTCATTCATTGTTCCCTTACCACTTCCATTCTTGATTTTCTTGGTTACCAGATTTTCTCTACATTTTCCAACTCACCCTAAAGCATCGACACCTAAGATAAAACCTTCAATTTGAAAACCGTGGAATTTATTTTACAGGCAAATGTTTTTTAAAAAAAAATTAAAAGACAGTACAATTTCATTTTTTTTAAATGAATGACCAAAACCTGTGCTTTTAAACTAGATGGACGAATTATTTAAATTTTAAGTCTTTTATTTTTTTAAATATTACGCCAAAAACAAAATAATTGGTTCCTTCGGCTGTTTGTTGTAATGTTCAATAAATCACCAACTTGTTGATTATACTAAAAATGACCGACGGTCTTTCTAAATAAAAAAAACCTACTTTGAAGACGTTATTTTAAAAATAAATACATTCTGTGTTAGTGTTGCAATAATCAACACTTTCTTATTGACAACGAACATAGCAAATTGTGCTTCGCCAAAAGAATAAAATAGAAGATAAGTAATCTTTAAAATATTTTTTGCTTCTTTTTAACTTAACTGTAGTTAAAACTATTTGTGTTATAATTTTATTTAAATTTATTTATTCTAAAAAAAAAAAGAAAATATTTTGTTTGAAGTAATAAAACATGGTGCATACCATCATCATCATCATCATCAGTATTGTTTTCTTTTCAAAGTAAATAAGAAAAAAACATTTTGATTAATTTTATAATTTTAATTTGTAATGTCATGTCTAATTTTCTTACTAAATAATAAATATTCATTACAATTTTATTTAAGACACAGAACTTTTATTTAAATTTGAGAACTTGATTCTGGTTACTTTTCCACATTACTGCTACAGTCTTCTTGGACAATCTTGTTTTTAATTTTACTGAATTTTCAAATGCAACATGATTTTAGTTGTTACACATTAACATTTTAAAAAGCCGTAAATGTTCCAATTAGCATTTTTACTCAGCTGTAATAAGGTTTTTCAAAACTAAAACAATTCATTAAAGATAATTTTATTTAGAAAAATAATGTATGCAATAATTTTTTTTTTTTGTATATTTAAAAAAAAATAATTTTGAATTTTTGTTGAAATACAATTCAAGGAATTTTCCCATTCTGATTTCAAGTGCAAAATACCGAATAAATCAAACGTTTTACCGTGTTTACATTTAGTAAAAAAATACAAAAGAACATATTTTTGCAAAATTCTTTGAACAATATATATATGATCTTTTTAAATATGAAATCCTATGATAAAATTCCAACAAAGTATACTTACATGATATGATCAAGTTAATTTTTCCAAGGTGAGATAAAGTAGTAAGTAGCTGAAAGAGAATAAAATAACATTTTTTGTTTGAGGAATGTTGACAAACTCACCATAAACACTGCGTGTCACAGAGATAAAATTGATTTGTTTCTCAAATACTTACCAAAGTATTTTTTTCTCGTTTAGTGTTTTAAAAATAAAAGAAAAATGTTTAATCGAAAATAAGTAAACATTTTCAGGTAAGGAATTTGAAAATAAATCTAAACTAAAAAGTAAATAATTATGTTTGGGGATTAAATAACAATTAGAAGTAAAATGAAACCCAATTTTTTTTTCCAATTCTCTCCAAAGTTAGATATGTAAAATAATGTAAAAGCTTAACATTTCAGAAATAGCGGAGGTTGCAAATAAAAATTACTTAGAAATAATTTTAAAACGGTACATATTCTTTGGCAACATTTTTCCAATTTGAAATTGTGAAAATAACTTTTCATGCAGTAAACCTATCAAAACTACACGATTAAATTATTGGAAAGAATAGGGGTGAAAATCCTTAATTAAAGAGAAAAACTTAAATTAAAATTTCAATAGTTTTTTTTTTTGTTACGCGCACACACACACAGTATTGCGATGCAATTAACTTTTTCTTGGTGGTATCTTTGGTGAGTACTTCCCACCCTGCCCCTTTTTCCTTTCCGTCAGTCGGGTCGGTGAGTGTGGCCCTCTACCAGTGCCGTACTGATCTCTAACACATTTTCTTGCTAGCTGGTGAATTGCCTTCACACCTACGGATCAGTTACTATTACTTTGCGATTCTTACCACTGACTAAAAAACTCTTGCCTTTTCCAATGTGTTTTTACTTTCTATTATTAGTTTAAAATTTTATTCTCTATTCCCTCTTTGAAATATTTTTTTTTTCAATTTTATATTTATCTTTGTTGTTTGTTGAGATTTTTTTCTTTTTTTTTCTTTTTTTAAATATCTTTCACTTTCAGCTTTTTACAAATATTTTTTCGCTGTTTTATGCGAATTCTTTAACGAATTACCCAGTATATTGTAAAACGAAAATAAAATTCTACTACTAGTTTAATCATGAAGATAGATTTAACAAACGAAATGATAATAATAGTGCGCAACTGAAAGAAACAATATGATCATTTATGTCATAATGATAAAAGAAAAGGAGCTGTCCTTAAAAGCAACAACAATAATTATCCTGACTCTATTTTCTTTTTGTAATATGCTTTTTTTTCTATTCTAAGTTCTAGTTTGCCCGCTTTTTGTTGCTATTTGTGTCGATCAAAGTTCCTTATTTCTACCCTTCACCCGAATATGAAGGTTTTTCGTGCAGCGGGAGAAAATGGACAGGGGAAAAAGAATCGGGGAGTAGGCACACCCGCACATGGAGATTTCATAGATGTGATCTGAGCGGAGATGGCAAAATATTGAGAAAAGGGCGAGCAATAGATAAAGACTAAAAGAGTGGGTGAGAAAATAAACAGGAAAAATAAACACACAGACACAGTGAGCCTCCCCACCGCCTAAAAAAAAGTGAAAAAATGAAGAAGAGCAAATCTCAACTAACTAGAAGCAGAAATAGAAAAACTAAATTGAAAAAAAAAAAAAAGAAACTAATTGCGTGTGTGTAAGTATTTGCATGTGTAAGTGTGCTCGATCTGAATAGAAAGAAAGGCAGGGTGAGAAGTGAAAAGGACCGTGTGGGTAAAAAGAATAAAAATTAAAAAAAAAAGAAAAAAAAGAAAGAAAAACAGAAAGAGAAAGGGTTGGTTAAGTCGGTATGGTTCTTCTTTCTCACTTAAATGAGTTGGCTGGGCTTTGATTGAGGGACTAAAAAAAGAAAGAAGATGTAGGCAGGCCAATAGACTCAGTGGATGCTGCCTCTGCCGCCTCTTCTGCTGCTAGTGGTTCTGCTTTTGGCCACAACAACAATAACAACAGCACCAACCATCTGTCGTCACAGTCACAAGTACTTCCTCATCTTCATCAACATCCTCCTCCTCCTCCTCGCCGTCGTCATCATCGTGGCTGCTGCAGTCACCATTGCTGCTGGTGTCGGCACCGCTGGTGATGCTGCTGCTTATAGTGGTGTTACTACTACTTGCTGTTATTTTCTGATGTCTCTTCAAGCAGAGGAGAAGTCTCGGGCCAACTGACGACCGTTTTACTGGCCAAGGCACGGAGCCTTTCCTTATCTATTTTCATCACTGCATTTATTAAGAGGTACATAACGCACACACCATTAATATCATAATCATCATCAACCGACACACATCCTTTTTCTCTTTACTCTGTGTCGTTCTTTCTTACTTTCTAGCTACTGGCCTCCGTCAAAACTTCTCCATCTCTGGGGGGATAATGGTTACTATATGCGATGTCGCCTTTTTGCACTGACCACAAATACAGAATTATCGAAAGTTTCACCATTTTAAGTTTGGAAATATGTACACAATCAAAATATACAGAAGCAAGTTCTCAGTGCTGAGGTAAGTAAGTGTTGTCGTCTGTGAGTCAACCACTCTGGCTAAAACTGTGGTTTCTTTTATTAAGTTCCATGAGGATGTACACCGCTGGCTAAATAATGCTGTTTGATTTCATTTGCATCCAACAATGAATCTACAACTGGACGACAAGGATAATGCCAATAGCTCGCTTTGTTTAGTTTGCCTTCTGCTGTGAACGATACATAAAGAAGGTCGTCGTCCCGTATATATTTATACTTCGTTTTCCCGCTCTCAAGTTGCTGTTGTTGACAGTCTCGGGGAAACATTCTGATCTTGTGTCATCTCGTTGTTGAAAGTGGTGGGTATATCCCTAGGCCTTGGAAATTATTCCTGTCTGGTAGCTAACAACCACAACTTATGTTGATACTGGTGTGGTACTGCTCCTCCTTCTTCTTTAAAATCTCTTAACTTATAACATCTCCTCCTCTTCCTCCTCCTCCCATAGCCATATATTCAATTCATCTGCCCACTTCATATACGCAAAACATGCACTTCTTCTTCCTCTCCTTCAGTTCTCTAAACTGTCCATTTCGTTGTCATCTCTTGAAAATAATATTGTCGGACCGGACTGGTATATCTTCTTCCTTGCTGTTATTATCGATACGGTTCAAGCAGTCGTCACAAGTGAAGATTTTTGTAAATAATATATTATACACGTTTCATCTGTGATTGTCTCTCACTTTCTTTTTCTTTTACAACTTGATATTACTAGTGCCGCGATTTCATATTGCTAGGGTTGCTTCATTTTTTTTTTTAAGGTGAGATGAGTGCTTGCCTCTTGACCACTAAGCAGCCATTAGAATGACTGGGAAAAAGTCATTTTAGTATTTTTTTATGCTGTGCTTAGAGATCCATATGACTTTTCTTCTGCTGGAAATGATAATGAATGAGATGATGAACACAATACTAATTGGACTGACCAAATAAATAAAGTAAATAAATGTAGTAGCTAATAAAATAGTGTTTTCTTTCTCTCCAACAAAACGGAGAAAAAAGCATCAAATAAAAGTACCTCATGCAGGTTTTTCTCATTATTCATTGTCCATAATTTGGGGTAAAAATCCGTATCACGTTCTGTTTAGTGGTTAAAATATAATTACTTGAATGTTGTGTTTTGAACATGTGAATATGCGTGTGTATACATATGTGTGTAACATTGAATTAAGAGATTAAAAAATGAAACTAGAGACACTTGCACCCACTGGCATTACAATTTTTAAAATCTCAGAACATGGCTGTTTTTTTTTTTTTTTTTTTTTTTTTTCCCCGTGCAAGAATAGATTTTCTTTTTTTTCCGAAGCTAAGGAAACAGATCGCTGTTGCATATAAACGTTTATCACCATGTGCTATTATTAAATATAAAGGTTAGTAGTGCTTCGGTATGTCCAATGCCGACATTGGATTGTGAGTGTCCCGCCTGTGATGTTGGTATGATGCGGTCTGCCAAGGCTGCTCTCTGCTCTTTCTTCTTCTTCTTCTCCTCCTCCTCCCCTCTCCTCTTCCTCCTCCTACAGGCGAATGTGGTTGGTGCTCACCCTCCCCATCCGTCGCCACCACCAACCTTCACGTGCGCGGGTGGGTGCACGCGCGTGTATGTACCAGTCTTTGCACCTACTGCACCTTACACTCAAAAGAGGCACTCACGCATACTTAAAAAAAACGGATATTGCGCACACGGTACACATGGAAATTCAACACACAGCACTAACCACCTTCCTTATGTGTGCACTCCAATAAATTATAAAGGTATAAGAAAAATTTATTTACATACGTACGTACACTAAAGAAAGATTATAATTAGTAATAGTTTGCTTATATACACACACGCGCGTGCGCGCACATTATCACTGTCGGTGGCAGTAATACATATGCCATTTTTTCCTGAGACGTCATTATTTTTTTCCGAATAATACGATACACAAGATTACAATGACTCTGAAAAAGTAATAATAAAATGTAAAAACTATTATTAATTATTATTATCAGAAACATTAGAAATAAGCAGACATTAAATTCACGTGATGTGAGATTAAAAGTAAAACCTTCCTTTCAGTCCTTTTTCGTTAACATTCAACAAATTAAAATTGATTTTTTCTGTTAACTGCTCATCAGTTTTATCATCTTGTTTCTGATACAGATAATACCTTGTAGTTTTTGTCTTACATAGAAATGCTTTACTCATATAACAATAATAAGCAAATGACTTTTAGTCACATGATGAGAATATGCACATCAACAATAAATGACTGTCATTAAAAAACAGACACACACATACACACACAACTATAAAACCGCAATAAATCACTAACACGATTGTTTAACACACACACACACACGCATATCAGGTTATTCTTGAGTAATAATCATGATTGTGTACGTTGTGTAAACTTGACATGTCATCTCAACAAAAATTCAAATGCGAATTGAAAGTATAGCGATGTGTGTGTGTGTGTGCGCGCGCGCATGCGCGTCAAGGTGTGTGTTGGTGATTTCAACCCCGAACCTTTGCTAATGATTCCGTAGGCAGGTGCCTATGTATCTCCAACAGTTGTAGTGCGATTACTTAGAAGTTACCAATTCCATACCTCATTTTTTTCCTTCTTCATCACACGATCGTCAACTTATTTCTTCTTCTTCTTCTTCACCACCTCCTCTTCCTCATCATCATCATCATTCAACTACGGTATGTAAAAGATATTGATGAAGAAAGAAAAAAGATACTCATTATCCACCTCCTCCTTTTTTCGTTTTTGCTCGCTTTCTCTTGAAGTAATTTCTTCTCCTCCCTACACCTAGGTGGCCACCTCCTCCTCCTTCGTTAATTTCAACAGCAGCAGCAGCCGTGGTAGAATCAATGAGGAGGGAGTTGTGGAGTAGGTAGTGGTGGGTCCTCTTGTTTCTGCTTCCTTTTCTTCTTCATCAATTGCCTCCTCCTCCTGCTTCCTAAACTACTCCAACTATCACCCTACCCTAATCTTCATCTTCATCCACATCATGTAAGGTTTTCCGGTTACCAGAATAAGCCACTCCCAACTGCGAAGAACATGTGTCTTTTACATGTCAGAAGGTGTACGACGATCGCATAGCTATGGGCTTACCGAACGAATGGATGACTACTCACTTCAATATTCTAGACTATTTTCAGGTAGCAGGTAAACCCGCTTCGGTTATTACTCCGACCAATTGAGGCCCTTGAATAAGTCTTATACTCACCAGTGCTAGTCTGTTGTTTATTCTTCTGCTCTCAGTCACTTACTTAGCTATTTTCAGTGTGGTGAATATTTGTTGTTGTTGTTGGTGTTGTTGTTGTTGTTGAGAAAGGAAGAGATTGTAAAAGAATATGGAAGATGATGAAATTGGAAAAAAATGGTGATTTCATTTATTATTATATCTGTGATAAGCGAGAAAATCTTAAAATGAATGAAAAGAGAGAGACAGACAGAGAAAGAGTGCGCGTATGCGAGAGAGAAGGAGAGAGAGAAATCTTATTTTACCCAACCGTCTATCTCAGTTTATTTCCAAGGAATTACGAGAAATACAGCAAAATATTGACACCTTGAACAACATTGTAACACACGCAAAAGCGCGAACACACATGCATTAGCGTGCACACACACATAAACACACACACACACACATACACACACACACACGGTAGCACAGAAAGAAACGAATTGGATTTATTTATGCTTCAATTGTTTATTTATTTTTTTTAATTTTTGCTTATTTTTTTTTAAAATCCAACACGCACGAAAGAATGTGCTTGAAAACGACATCAACTTTCTTATTTCAATATGACGAGGAAATATTTTTAATTTTAATCCTTTTTTAATTTTATTGTAGAGACTAAGATTATTTTTTTAAAGATTTGATTTTTTTACCTGTGTTCTCTTTTTAAGCTATAGGGAAAAAGAGAAAGAAAAGAATAAAACTAAATTAAAAGTATGAGGCCATAAGGTATTTATCTTGTAATACGTTTTAATTTTTGTTTCATGTTGAAATACACAATATAGGTGCAGAATAATCATATATGTGCGTGTGTGCGTGTAGTCTATCAAAATGTGTGTAATTGTGTGTGAACGCGCACGGGTGCATTCACGCACACGCACCTTGTTTTCAATGTTACGAAAAATTGTAATTCTTTTTTTTAAGTTAAAATGAAAATAATTTTAATTTTGAAAACCTTGTTTTCTCACTAATTACTCAAAATTTTGTTGTCGCCGTTCATCGACACTAGTACATAATAACTTGCGGAAAATAGTTTTTTTAGTGAAACATTCTTGCTTGGTCCACTGTTTTTAAATGTTGTGTTATTGTATTTTACCTCCATACTACATGTATTTTTGTGTTTGTTTATATATGTTTGTGCGTGTGTACATTACCTGCCAAGTCAAAATAATGAAAAACAAAACACTGAATTGATAAATTATTTTTAAATAAAAAGCAGTTGTTTTAATTAATTTTTTCGTCTTGCAGTAATAAAATACATATTCATCAACAACTGTCATTAAAATTAATTACTTTATTTTCTTTTTTATTGCGTAAATTAAATATTTGACTTTAAATTTTTAGTTCTATTTTTAAAAGACGAAAATATGGTTACTATTTCTATATTTTCCTTCTATGGATTAAATATCCCTTTTTATAATTATCCCTTAATTAGTTTAATTTTATTTTATTTTATTTTTTATCCAAGTGTTTATCCTTAAAACAAAAATAACGAAATCAATCAGTTAATTTATTAGCTTTTATCCGGCAACGTTTCAAAATTTATAATTTACCGAAGAAGACTCTTAAATTAATTTAAAAATCCACATATAGGAATAATCCGTTTTACACGCAATTAAGTTGTTTTATGAAAACTCCCTCGGATACATTCAATAAAAAATATTGAAATGTCGTATTAAAGTACACTGAATTTTTATCCGTATATTTGTAAGGATTAAATAATTAATATTTTGAATTAAACTGAATTACTTGACGCGAACACAATTAAAAATGAAATTTTATGAACGTACTTTTTTCTCTCGAAAGATGCAGAAATAAATGTAGGCATAATTGAATGTTTATTTTAAAATTTTCGTGGGTAGTAGTTTTAAACTTGAATTATTAATTTAAAAGATTTGAGGGTTTTAAAAAATTTACAAATATATTTTTGAATAATAATATTTAGTTTTTCTACTTGATTAGTAGACTAAGAGTACTGGTCGTGAAGTTTCAAATTTTATAAGTTTTCTTCAGGAAAAAATATAACTTCAAGAATAAGAGTTGTGTTTGGTAATATTGTTTGGTTCAAGGCATTAAGCAAATAATCTACACTCCACGCACTAGTAAAATCAGTAACCATTTTATTTTTGTCTTAAAAGTATTTTAAATAATGTTGTAATAATATAAAAAAAAAAATTTATGATTTTAATTTTAAATGTCATCTCATTTTTCAAAAATATTTGGAAAAATGCAAAAAAATCTTCCGTGGTGAAAATATTTGGAAAAATGCAAAAAAATCTTCCGCGGTGAACTAAATGGTGAAAAAATATCTAATATTAGATTTTTTTAAATGTTTTTTTCATTTCAACCAAATACTCGTCATTTCTTCCAACTTTAGTTTTGTAAACAAGTTTTCATGTTGGTGATATAACCGCAATCAGAGTTAGGCTTTCCTTAATGCTTTCTACAAAATCATAAAAAAAACCCCAAAAAACTTGTTATCCGTGATTCAAACGTATTTTCATTCATTTGTTTGTTTCCCGTTGATTTTATTTTTACCCTATAATCCCTTTTTCGAAATAAATCCCTTGTCGAATGGAATGTTGGATGTCTACAAATACAAAATTAAAATGCATTTAAGAAAACTTATGAATCATTTTAATTACAATGTTAGATTATTTTTTAAAAAACAACGGAAAAGATAAAATTTAGAAATTGATGATTTTTATTTTAAGCAATCTAGCGGACGAATTATTTTTTACCATAGTACTAGAGAGTAATTTCACTGATGTTTACAGTTTATCATTTTTTCCCTTACTCAGATTGTTTGTTTTCATTCTTTGACAATAACATTCGTAAATTTATTTATTCATTATCAATATCATTACTCTTGCTAGCTTTAAAAACGAAGAAGATTCAATTAGAAATTTCTACCATACCAATTATTGGAAGATTTGCATAGTCATACGCATCTCTAATCTACCGTCAGATGAAAAGTTCCAAATTCCGATACACCTAAAAACAAATAGAAAAATAAATAAACAAAAAAACTAACAGACAAAATTTTTAAAAATGTATACATGAAATACAAAGAGATTGACAAAGAAAACATACTTTATGGCAATATGGATTGAAATAAGTGAAAGACACTAGTTTTTTTTTTTTTTTTGTTGTTTTTTTTTTAAATGCGATCTTTCGACTGGATATTTTTTGTACCCGAAATAAAGGAAAACATGATGTTTTTGTTTAAATGTTTAGTTTATTTAAACAAAAGATTGCACAAAAAAGTTGTTTTTTTTTGTTGTAAATCACTAATAATAATGATATTTAGTTATTTCTTAAAAAAAGTTTCTTAGCGTGAATGCACACACGCACACACACAATGTACTCGAAGAATTAGAAAAAACATGTTATTTTTCAACCTTTTTTTTTCTTTTATCAAATTGTCCTAGTTGTGTGAGTGTCGATTTTTTTACGTGTGTGTCGTCTTTATTTTCCTGAAAACAAGCCAAGAAGATACCCTCAGTAAAGACAAATTTTAGTCAATTTTTGCCTTCCTTGTTGGCCCCTAATACAAGCACTAAATACTTATGATCCTTACTACTTACTGATTATACACTGCTACACCAGAGGAGAGAATAACCTGGTGGCTGTAAAGTGCCTTAGTAAGGGCGCACCCACACTTCGCTAGGGAGCACGTATCAAGTAGTGAAGTGTTTTGATTTACTTTGCTTTCCTTGTAACATAATCTGACGATCTCCCTGCATGCTGTGCCAGCCCCTCTCTTTCCTCCCACCTCCATCATTAATTTAACTCCTACTCTGCCTTATCACCCTCCCTTTCTTTATTTTATGCATTGCTGCTGCCTCCTCCCCCTCCTCCTATTTTCCTCCTCCTCCTTCAGTTTCTTATCTTCCTACTCTTGTGGTTGCCGACCTTCGTACTGCTGCTTCTTGTCTTTCCCTCCTACCCTAACTGCGCGCACCTACTCCGACTGCCAACACGCACCACCACCTTCGACGGGGGTGTCCACCGGCAAGCACTTGGTTGGCTAATACACAAACCGGGAGCATGCAGTTACCTAACTTTTATCATAAGTAAGTCTGATTTTCCATTTTGCACTTCGGTCTTACTGTTTTTCCATATTTTCCCCCTTGCAATCAGTCTACCGCCTGATCTATTATGATAGTTGAGTTTTCGTTCAAGGCTCCTTCCTATAAATGATAAGTCATGAATGAGAGATTTAGACTTGATTAAAAACAAAAACAAACAAACAAACAAACAAAAAAAAAAAAACACGGTAGCTCTTCTTTTTCTTTTATTGGCACATTAGCAAATGAATAGTTTATAAAATGCGTGTGTATCCTTCGATGTGCTTTACACTAATTATTACAAGAAGATATTTCTTTCTTATTGTTCCATGATTCGTGTGGCCAGTCATTCAACTGGATATCTAGCGGGATCTGTCATATTGTCATTATCTCTCTCTCTCTGCTTTACCTTCCAAAATTTCACTTATTAGTCTGCATATCTACATTTCGTAGACATTTTCTTCTAATGAAAACTGAATTATTAGCTATTGGATCTTTTTCTTTTTAAATTTATACGCTGTGTGTGTTATTTTCATTAGTGAACTATTGTGATGTTTTGTTGTAGTATTTGTCTTTGTTTGCAGTGACACTAGCTAGACCTTTTATGTCTTAAAAATCTGTAATTTATTAAAATCGCTTCATCGATGATCTTGAATTATCAAGAACAATATCGGAGCGTTTTTATACTCTCTCTCTCTCTCTCACACACACGCACTTCATTTTCTTTTACAATGTGATTGATTGATCCATGTGTTGTGATGCACTATTCATTTCAACCTGATTTATTTTTTTACTCAGTTATTTTTTAAACATAAAAAAATGTATCTTAAAAGAGTATGGAACTAAGTCAATTTTTCGTTTTTGAGATTTAATAAGAAAAAACTTAAAAAATGAATATTGTAATTTTCTAAAAGGCGTTATTTATAAAATGCTACTGTAATTCCGTCATTAAAAATTACTTTGTTATATTGTCATGTGTGTCGAATGTACAAATTTGAAATAATTTTTTTCTTCAATCTGTTAGAATTCTAGAAATGTTTTATTTTATAGCAGGATTGAATTTTTGATTTCTGGTCTCTAATCTTATTCAAACTCCGGGTGTAGTAAAAACCAAGTACACGTGTGTTTACACTCTGTTTATTGCAAACTAAAAATGGTACCCTTGCAGTGCACCCACGTAGATCAAGAACTAAATTTAAAAACGATTACTTCCGGGAAAAGCTTACAAACATAAATATTTTTAAAACATATTCGACATCAAATGAATTTTTTGATTCGAAATAATTAAAAATACAATAAGAATTTATCTTTTTTTCCGTTCCGAAATTTAAAAAAAAAAAACACTTTAAAAACCTGCATCTTTTTATTTTTTTGTTAAAGATTTTTGAATCTGCAGTTTTTAGTAGATAATTAACTTGAATTAATTTCTTATTGAATCTATTTTCCCGTAAAACAACGTTCTTAATGGCCACAAGGACTGTAGTGGTAGTCTGTCTTTTTACTTGAGAAATTTAGTTTTATTATGGTTATAAAAAGAAAACATACTTGTCATTGATAGTATCAATTTGATGCACTTATTACAGAATAGATTTTCTTTATTTCTTACGGAGAAGACGTAGTTAGTTGATTAGTTAATTTAATCAGCTAGCAATGTTGTTGGGTTAAGAAGGCATTGACAAGTCCAGCATGTTGGCAGGTTCATCGAATATAAGATTGAAACAAGAATCTTGATTATTAATCCCAACCAAAATATATTTTTTATTGAGTGTTTTTATTTATTTATTTATTTTAGCTTTTACAGCCTTTCCTACGTGCTAAGAAAATGAAAAAAGTTTGAGGGAGAGAGACAGGGGAACTTTACAGACATATCCGTTACTAGCCACTATTTCATCGTCACTCAGCAGCAGTTTTAAGCACAATTTAAAATAGCTACCAGGGACAATTTAAGAGCTCCCTTTTTTTTCTCTTCCTTTTTTTGAATCTGACGCATGATCATTTGAGCAACCGAAGTTCGTTGGTTTGGAAAAATATATTCGTTTTTAGGGAAAATAATGTAAATTTTTGCTGAGTGGAATCTATAATTGCTTATCGTTTCGCTATTATCACTGCTACCACCTCTGACTTGTTTAAATTATTTCTCCCCCTCTTTTTTTGTCTTATCTTTTTTCTTTTTTTTTTTTTTTTTTTTTTGACTCCTCCCCTTCTCTCTTTCTTTTTCTGTCCACTGTGTCTTCCGACTTTTCTCTTCCCGGTATTATGAAGGGAGGGACTCACCCTCTATTTGTGTGTGTGTGTGTGTGTTCCCGCGAACGCGCGTATCCCTCCCCCCTGCCTCTGATGGTGGTAGCTGTCAAGGCAGTGAAGGCGGAGTTAGATAAGACAATTAATGAGTAGAAAACATCAGTGGGAAAGAAGGGACTGTCAGCCGATCGTTGAAGGTGAAGTTAAATGCTGTTGGAGACATCATCATGACTGAGAATTGTGCAGCAGTAGGAGTCTAATAGCAGAAGGAGTACGCCCCCAAGGCTGTTACACCTGTATGACTAGCCCCCTCCTACCCCCATCTCATTCTAACTTGATACCATCTTCTAAGTGACCATATTTCTTCTTTATTCCTTTGCTTTTAACGATTCACATTTTCAATAATGTGCTCGTTCATACACAGCATTGCTTCTTCTTCTTCTTTTCTACCCATAGTGTTAAAAATCCCTGTAGCCTTTATTGTGTAATGTCTAAAAAGTCATTCAACTTAACCTCAAACACTTTTTACTTGCATTAATTTTTAATTACATTCTTGCTTTATTTGATTGGTCGTGGTATATTCTGATTGTTCAAGATGAATTTCCAGGTGGCCGCACCTGTGTGTGTGTGTGTGTGTGTGTGTGTGTGAAAGTATATGCATGGATACTGATTTGCATAAATCCTCCTCCCATCAATGTTCCTTCTTTATAGGCAGTTTCTAAAAGCTCATTACATAGTCACCAAATTTACATATTTACCTCTTCCCATCTTCTCTAATCAACCACTCAAGACAGAATATTAGTATCATTATTATTATCATCATTATTATTAGGGCGAGATTTTTTCATACAACTGGTTAGCATAGCATTAATACGGAGTGCATTTATTTTTAGATTCATTTAACTTTTCCAACACTAATTCCATGGGGTAAGGAGATCTTTTTTTCCCTATTAAGCATACCAATGGTGTGTTTGCTTTGTTTCTTAGTGTAAATCTTGTTTTTATTTCAGCTATTTAACATTTTTCGCCCTTTGAAAATACTTTGAATTGAAAGCTGATCTTTTGTCATCTATTTTGATAATTCCTCTAATTTCACTTGGTAACACTTTCTTAAAGCATCCAGAATAGTAAAAGGAATTCATATAATTTATATTTTATCAGAATTTCGCGTTGTTCCGGAGGTAATTATTTGTAATAAGAAAAGGTAGAAATTAGAGCTTTTTTTTTTTTTTTTAATACAGTTGTTAGCTGTAAGTACTTAGATTTGTGTATATGTCTTTCTAAATGGAATGCATCCACTTGATACTCTTATTATTTAATGATTATTTTATCAAAAAATCTTTCCCGGATTTAAATGATATTGCGTTGAACTCTATAAAAATAACGAATATGCGATGTTCCAAAAGTATGGAGCACATATCATATTCAGATTCTTTTATGAAATCTAACATTATTCATTAATCGCAAATCAATTTCGGAAAAGATTAATTCATGGCTTTTCTCTTTCTTTTTTTTACTAAATTAGATTCAGTTACTATTTTATTTTCTCTTTATGTTTCATCAAACATAATGTCCTATTTTGTTTCAGTTTTTAGTTGCTTATTTGAAAATCACCCTTTGTTGTGTGTGTGTGTGTGTGTGTGTGTTTTAAACGTCACATTTGAATTGTTGACGATGTGGAACTGAACATCGCAGACTCAGTTTCAGAATTTTTATGGGATTTCTTTCTTTCAGAAATGTCGGATTTTAAGTTTAAGACCACAAAGTCATAAAAGATTTTATATTTTATTTCATTACAGTTATTACAACACTAACCTTTTAGTTGATGAAACCTTTTTACTAGTGACAGTGACAAAGGTACGTCATGAAGCATACCTTGACCATCAGTATTGGGAAGATATCTGCAATATTAAGCTTTAATTTAAAAGAAATCATTTCCTTACAAGAATTTTTAATGAGTGAAATAATCTATAATTATTTTGTTAAAAATGTGTGTGTGTAACACACATTTAAAACAAAATCTTTGTATTATGCGTGCGTGTGTGAAACCTTAATGTTCGAGCTTGTTATTTTGGTATATCCCGAACTTGTGCTTTGGAATGTCCCTCTTACTGTGTCCACCACGACTCGGAATGTTTATGGAAAGGGGACTGTGATTGAGTAGTAAGGGTAAAGAGGTCCTCTATATACCCTGCCCCCTGTTCTGCTTTATCTTTGGCTACCGTCAAGCGTGTAAATGTTTTTCTTTTTTCTTCTTCCTGTTGTGGACCGAATCTTTTTCTCCTCTTCTTTTTCTTCTTCCTCCTCCTCTTGAGCTGTTTGCCTCATCATTTCTCTATTTCCAATTGCCAGTGACTGCTGCTCTTCTATACGAGTTCATGCTATGCTCTTTCATAAAGTGGATTTACAACTTACGCACACACTTATTTCAAATCATAATCTGCTCATCTTTGAAATAAGCCGTGAACATTAACAAAAAAATTGACCAAAAAATTATTTGGAAGTCAAATGTTAAATTGTTTTTATAGGACTAATCTGTAAAAAATATATAACATTTCTTTGGGTTTGAGGTACTGAAGTATTTTGTTTTTGTATCATCAGATTGTTTAAGTAAGTTTAGGTTTTTGGGTTATATATTTTGAGAGGGATTACATTCGATATTAGTCCTGTTTATTTATTTCTTCCACTTGTTGACTTTTTAAATTATTATCAAATAAATAAGCTGTTCCCACACCCATGGATAATTCGATTTTTGACCTATAATAATTATCCTTTCATTCCAACTTCTCCGTTATCATTTTTTTTTGTTTGTGTGTGTGTGTTTTTTCTCTCGTTTTTCTTTGCTGAACATCGATATTTGACAGTAAGTTTTTCAGTTGTACATGCATTTTAGCTTCTCATTTCTACGAAATGATTTCCAAATATTTATGACTTTCTTTCTTCAACCAGGAAGTTGTTTCTTCATAATTTTTTTATAAAGAAGAATTTTATCTTAACTAGTTTTTCAGGAAAATTTAGTGCTTCTATTTAATAAATTTAATTCATAACGTTTTAAAATTTGTTCACGGATTTTCGATCATTGAGTTTTCGCTTGCGTTATTCGAATCAGTGGTTAATTTTTCTAATAAAAGTTTTTGTTTTAAATTCTTGTTAAAAAATAAGTAATAATTACTTGGAAATAATTTAATTAATTTAAGGTAAATAAGGAAAGTAAAATTAAAATTCGATATTTCAGAGTTCTGATTTTATGATCTTGATTTTTTTTATAACAACCCAACTAATGTTTATTTACATTTTACGCGTAAATTTAAAACAAAACTATTATTTCTAAATGTTTCACTTTTAGTGTTACTAAGTTTGTTAATAAAATATCTGGTAATACTGAGAATTTAAACCAAACATTTTCAGTCATGTTTTGGTTATTTAATTCCTCTAAAACTAGAAAAGTTAATTTTGTCATAAGCGCAAACGATGTTTCTTCGCCACTGTCAGAAACTTGCGTATTTCCATTCGTGTTATTAATGATGACATTTTAAGGTAATTGATTCGTTTAATTTATTTCCACAAGATGAAATTGCATTTCGCTTTTGAAAATTTTATAATTTACATAATATTTTTGTCTAATTCTTTTTATTTTAAATATTTTTTAAAGTGAAGTGTGAAGAATTAAAATTAAGACCGTTTTTATAATTTCCCAATTGAGATGTTTGCGTGTGATGCGCTCAATGAAGTCGCAAACAAAAAGACGTTTTACAGCTTTTTTTAAAGACTAAACAAGACCTATTTAATTTCTTTTTTACCTTTTCTTGCAAGGAAACCGATAATATCGCTTTTCACATAAAAAAGACGAAATTAATTTCACGCATCTTAGTTTTTAGTTTCGTGAAAATGAGCTCATGAGCAATAACTAAAAATTGAAAACCATTTTTAAAGTTTTAAACTTGAGAAAAATCATAACTCAAGCTTTAGTTTGACTTGACGATTCAATAAGTTAAGATTTAAGAAGCATTTCATTCAGAAATCGAACCTAATCATGTGTTTTTGTGGTATGCTAGTATTTTCGATTAAAATAAGTTATGCAATCTCCAAACTTTAAAGGACATTTTATTTTATGTCAGTTATTTTATTTTTATGAAAAATTCATTCGCGAAGATATTTTTTTAAAAAATAATAATTTTTTTTGAGTTGAATCAAACAAGTATTTTACAAATATTTAGCACTTAATTTTAATCCGATTATTCGATGAAGGAAAATTGAATACTTATGCGTTTCTAGTAAAAAAAAACAAAAACAAAAAGCATTTTAAATTCGACTTCATTCATGTCATTTAGTTTAACAACCAAGTCTTAATGAGGATCACTACAAATTAATTGTCCCTCTCTAAACTTCGCTTTTATGAGCATCTTATCCTGAAGCTAATTAAATCAATTCACCATACTAATCTTGCGCCTATTGTATAAGAAAAATGGGTTATTTCTGACAGTCTTTTCTTTTGAAGAAATGGGATCATCGTCTGCGGTAAATTTGTCGCTGTTTTAGTGTTTCATAGTTATTTTTAGCGATATTTTCTAATTACGGCTGCTTTGTTTTTTAATTTTTATTCTTGAAATAATTGCCTAAAAATTGCACCTTATCGCCGTTAAATGTTGAACCCAACTAACAGACATCTCAAAAGTAGGAATATGTCAAAAAATATAGGTTAAGAAGAATTAAGAATATTAAGAAGCTTAAGAACCATGAAATAAAAATAAAATAATGTAGGAAAATTTCCTACATTCAATTTTTTATTTAGTATTTAAATTTAATTTACCCAAAGTAAAATACCATTGATAGTTTTTTGTTTTTTTTTTAAACTAAAAAAAAGGTGGCATTTTTAGTAGTCCATTTGAGTGATTGAATCTTTTCTGAAGATTAAAAATAAAACAAATTTAATTGAAGATTTTATCATTTTCTTTCATTTCATTTGAATTTGATTAACGATACACTGTGTTAAATATTTTTGAAACGCATGAAAAATCTCAGAAAATTCCTTGTAGATATCGAAGCATTTTATTTTCTAATAAATTACGTTATCTTTCAAGTGAAATTAATTCTTTTTGGAAGAAACTAAACAATTATAAATTTCATAGTTTACGTCTGTTTTTAGAGAGTAATAAATTCTAAATGTTTCTCTTTTACAAGTTTTTTCTTAAATTCTTTTACTGTTTTTTCTCCGTGTGAACCTTCATGATTTTTATCAGTTAAAAAATATATTCCTTTAGGCTTTATTTTAAAAAATGACAAAAGTAATCTAGCTAGAGAATGTTGTTTCTGTAGTGTAAATAAAATCTTTGTTCTTTTACACGAAATTGCCGGTTAATATTATTGTTGATAAATGACAACATTTCATAATTTGTATTATGTTCATAATTACTTACTTCACTTAATCACTGTAAGTGTACTTAATTCCTTTTTTTTTTTTTTTTTAACTCATTGGTATTATTATCCGGATACAGGAATATCTAGATACACGACTTAGATATATTTGCCTGGATTTTTTAAACTGATCTTGGCAAAGACAAATTGAAATTAATTAAATTAATGTTTGTTTTTTTTTTTCTCTTTTAAACTAAACATCATTTGTTTGTAGTTCTTGGTTTATGCTTTTTCTTTTTTCACTATTAGAAAGAAACTTTTTTACTACAGTAGGAATTTAATAAATCGCTGTTTACATTTTCTAGTTTTTTAAATTGATTTTTTTTTTAATTCAATTTTTACATTAAAGATGCGACCACATTTTAAATTTGTAGTTTTCAATAAATTATAATCTAAAAAACAAAAGTAAATTATTTTGAAGGTTCTCTTAATTAGTTAAACAAAAAAATATGTATTGATTCTCTTTTTTTAAAAAAATTATTTAAAGCCTAAAGCTGTTGAAAATGTATTTTTACTCTTTATGTTGTTAGGTGTTCTTTTTACAAGTCTTACGTCATGCATCTCTTAATTCTGAATTTATGTTCTGTGATAAATTTTTATTTTTTACTATTTAATTTCTATTTCATATTCGAGTTGTTCCTTTGTACAGCTTGTTCAGCCTTTTTTATTTTACATCATTAATTTTTTATATTTTGACTCGAATTGTTCAACTGTTGTGTAGAGAGTTTTTAACTCTTCTTTTCTTTAATCTTTTACTTTTACTTTTATATAGTCAACAGGGATTTTACAATTATTGTTTGTATTTCTCCTTCCTGGTCCTTATTTTTCAATATCATTCATTAAGTTTTTCTTTAGAACGGAGCAAAAAAAGAAGAAATCATTATTTTAGCAGCTGGTATGAAAAATTGATCGAATATAAAATAGCAGCCTCAGTTGTGATCAGTGTCGTCATTTTTATGAGTGACATCTTTGTGATTAATTTTTACTTTTTTTTTAAATCAAAGATTTTTGTTTTGTTGGAATGTGGTGATAATAGTTTTTTTTTGTTGGCTAATACAGTCATTGATAACCTACTGTCTTTCAAAGATACGCAGGAAAGCTCTGATAATGGAATATGTTTGTTGGCCTTTAAAGTGATAACATCTGTCTGCCGGGGTTTAGCATCGCCCAGCCTCCCAAACAAAGGTCACTCACTGCTAAAACTCTTTCTTACGCGCGAGCACACACACACACACACACACTCTGTTTCAGTACACAATTGTTGTTGATTTTTGTTTTTATTTCAAATTTTAAAAAAACTTTAAATTTCAAAAACTGGTATGAAAAATAAAATTAAAAAAAAAAAAGAATTAGTTTTGTTTTGTTTTAAAAAAAAAATTCAAGAATAATTTTACTGAAAGGAAACAATTGTTTTTTTGTTTTTTAAATACCTATAATTGTTGAAATTCCTTATTTTTAATAAAGAAAAACAACGGCTTGTCACTTGTTCTGTTGTAATATAGTATTGTAGACTTTGTAATCTTCCCAGTTTTTCCTTGAAAACCGGAAATTTATATCATCACACTCGTGCGCGCACACAGAACGATTTTCATTTTTTTTTTTTTTTAAGCGTTGTCATCATTGAATGACCCTTTCGTGAAAATTTTCAGTTAATCTGGTTATTTAAATCTTAATTGTTATATTTCTTTGTTCTTTTTTAGTTGATTTATCAGTTAACGAAGCAATTTTTAACACTTTGGAATTTGATGTTTATTTGAATAAAGAATCAGGCTTGTCTTGTATTTTCATATCCTATTTTATGCAAATTTTGAGGTCAGTGGATTCTCGATTTCAGTCAGAAGCTGAAATTGTTAAGGAAAAACAAATAAAAAACATTTTGCTTTTGCATATTTGGGTGAATTTGCGTAGATCTTTAATTTGCAATTCTCACTTATGTCTTTTACGTCAAAGTACTAGCTAAAGTAGAATGAATGAAATCAAAATATTCAAGCAACTTTGCACTTGACATTTGATTCCAGAAATGTCTCTGCTAAATAACTTCTTAAATTCTTAATTAATTTGAGAGACTTAATTACTTTTGTTCAAACTAAGAAGATTAATTTTAAATTTGTTGCTACTATAATTAATTTTAATTACAAACCTGGATTGACTCTAGGTAAGGCTAGACAGGAGACCGTGATGCACAGAAATGATTTGTTAAAAAAAATTAAGGTGTACGCGTGTAGAACTTCTTTGCACACATGGAATTGTTGTTAATGTTACGTAACAAAAAAAAAATGGTGCTTCCAGATTTAGACTCTTCTTGTAGAAAACAAACGGAGTTCATAATTTCATTATTAAAATGATTTTTAAAATTATGTATTTAGTATTTAATTTTTTTTTCTTTTTCCCTTTTATATAAATTTGTCATTTAATAACAACAGTCTATCACCATTTCTCCCCGCACTTCTGTTCAATTTTTTTTAGGTCAAATTCAGGTCAGTGGACACATTAAGAGATATTTATTCACTTGCTCTTCTCGACTGATGACTGAACAAACACCTTGCTTTTTTTTTTTTTTTTTTTTTCTTTTTTCTTTTTTCTTTACTCAGTTTAACTGCAGTACAAATCCACTGATATGCTAAATTCTGCAGAAATTGTACACATTGGATGCAATTGTTGTTATCAGGAGTGACATTTTTTATAGCTGGGTGTTAATTCAAAGTGCGATAAAATTAAGTTTTCAGCGTTTGAAAAGACACACAAAAACTAAAAAGTGTCATCATGTCATCCCATCTGAGAACACATTTCTTGGAACTTAACTTTTTCAGTAGTTATTTCCATTTAATCCATTGAGAATTGTACCAATCCTCTCCACCATCCCTGATGACCTAGGACATTATCTACTGTCAACAAAAACTGATCTTTTTTTTTTTCTTGACAATTTTTGTAAAAAAATATTTTAGTCTACAAATTTTGAACGAGTCAGTTAAAAAAAACTCTTTCGACCAGAGCTATAATCTTTAATCCTCCTCATTTACAAAGAAAATCTCGAAATGCTTCAGAATGTGGTTAATCTGGTTCCATAGCTAAATTAAAGAGAAAATAAAATCATATTTTAAAAATACCAGTTTGGTTTATAAATAACACTTGTCTTTTAAACAATGTTTCTATGCGTACACAAAAGGGCAAATAACTCCATCTTATGTCTATATATCCAATATATTGGAGTTTAAAAACAAGCTATGAATGCTCCAGGAGAATCTACTGAGATTCCTCCATCCATACCATATAGCCAGCGGAATTTGTGAAAGATGTGATACTTCAAACTTGGATAATGTTATTTATGTTTTGTTCGTTTGTGTTTCCAACAGATAGGAATAATAATGGTTTTTCCAAGACGTGCGATAGTGTGATTTTCTTTGCTTTTTCTTTTCTTAGTAATTATTTTATATAATAAAATTTTTATTTCATCAGCATCAGAGAAAATATTTTATGGGCTTTTGACATAACTCCCTGTCACATTTTTAATCACAGACTACCCAAAAGAAAGTTAACAATATAGTCATTTATTAACATAAGTGATTATTGCACATGGTCACTCATGATGAATTTCTTCAGCCAGCCAAAGATTATGTTAGAGGAAAATGTAAAAACCCTATGAAGAAAAACCCATGGTTGCCAGAATTGTAATACGGAGTCTTTCAAATATGATTATAAATAATCATTCATTAAATGTGATACAAATATGCATAAAACTAGAATGTAAATGTTTGAATTATTAGAATTACTATTAAAAATAAAATTATTATTACAGTATTACTCAGTATTTTCTTTATTGATAATCAACAACTATTAGAATTGGTAAGTAAATTAAATATATTAAAAAATTAATGTCAGAAATTATAGTACTAGCTTTGAATAACTTTAATTTTTTTTTTTTCTTCCTAATGAATAATAATCCAATATTGTCTTGATTGAGCTTCAGTGCCATTATCACTTTCTAATAGCATCCTCTCCTCACTAACCTTTTATTGTTTGATTTTTCTCATCACTCTTCCATTTTATTTCCTTCTCTTTCTCAGTTCTTTGAAGTGAACTATGCAAATTAATTCTGAGAACCTGTATTTTGATTGCTTGGTGACCTTTAGAGAGTATTTAGTGAATCATCTTTGAGGAGTAATAATTAAAATGAAGGAATACTTTTTGTATGTAAATGGTGCCATCCGTTGAGTTTGCCACCTAATGTATGATGATTGGACAAAAAACAAGGTAAACTTGCAGATTACAATCTTTATGAGTCATGTTGTTAATGAGAGAAAGATTATGCTGTTGAAGTAGACCTGTGTCTGCCCATCATGGGCAGCTATTCCACAATAAATATGCTGATTGAATAATTTGATTTTACAAATATTCTCCCTCTTTCATTGAATACTTAATTTAGTCCCCCAACTCTCTCTCATTCAATGTCTTCAGCCTTTTGCATTAAGTTTCTGTCATTTATTAAAAGCTTTACAAATGTTAGGTTTTCTCTTTCTTTTCATTTCTTGAGATTAGCACTCAATCCGTCTCTCTTTATCTCTTATAAGAAATCTTTCTTGGAATGAAAAAAAAAATATTGATAAATATATAATAAATATAAGTAAAAGTTACATTGCACTTTCTATTAAAAAATTTGGAAGCCCACATAATGTTATATATCTACTTTCT
Source organism: Acanthosepion pharaonis (assembly GCA_903632075.3). Lineage (NCBI taxonomy): Eukaryota > Metazoa > Mollusca > Cephalopoda > Sepiida > Sepiidae > Acanthosepion > Acanthosepion pharaonis. Next base: position 1,210,153 of record CAHIKZ030001280.1, read on the forward strand.
AGGGTTCATTTGAAAGAAAAAGGGATAGTTTTATGTTTTTAAAAAATTATTTACATTGTCTGACCTAAATTATTATAGTAAAAATAGTTGCAATAATTTTAATAGTATAATGTCACTTAAAGTATTAATAATATGTTTAATTTGGTAGCTTCTTGTTTTCTGTACTACATTATATGATAATTTTGTAATAAAAAGTCATTAGTCATTTTACCTGAGCAATTTGTGCCCTTCATACCGAGATCCAAAATAATTTATAAATAAGAAGTTTATCACCAACATGTAATTTGATATTTTATTAAATATTAAAAAGAGGAAAATCAGTTTCCATTTTGTTTCTCTGAATTTGACAGCATTATTAAAAGTGATACTGCTTTAGTTTTAGGTTTTCCTTATTTAGTCTCAACCTGAATTAAAACCTCAGAATTTAGAAAACTACTTATAAGCAGGTATTTATAATAGTGTAATTTTCAATACTCAATATGTACTAAAGTTTTAGAAACAACTTCGACTGCATTTGAAGGAGTAATTTGTATACATTGTGTTCTAGTTGTCAAAACTAATAAATAATGCTGTTACTCGGTTTTTAGTTTCCTTTTTATATGCACTTCTTTATTTTCCACTTTATTTCTAAATGAAATCACTGCCAAGATCCTTCTGCTCGTTGTGATATCGTTGTTTCTTATTTTGTGGGAATAAAATTACTCAAGGGATGACCAATAAAGTGAGTACAGTCAACAAGAAATCGGTGCTAAGGGTCCTTACTATCATACACTGGCCAATTGCCAACTTGGAGATAGCTAAAAGCCCTACAGCAGTTTAGTACAGTAAGTCTCTTCTCTGCTCTTGGGTATACCATTATGCTTTAGGCATCATTCTGAAGAAGCTGCAAGGATCCCAAGCTGGAGGGGCTCTTCATCAAACTCTAATAACTACTGACCACTATTATATTCCTGCAACTGTCCCTATCACTTTACTAATGTGAAGGTTCGATTGTGAATAGGATTTTCAACATGCCATGGATCTATCAAAAACAGTACTCATTTTCTGCAAGTTATAATTGATACTACTAAAAATAATCATTAAAAAAATTGTTATCTGTGTGTACAATGTATATAGTGGATATTCATGAGTGAAACTTCATCCAATAATTATTTTATTCTCAAATGAAATGTGATGTATCAATTCTCATTAGTTTCTCTTATGTTTTTTTTTGAGTTTCCTGATTTGATTTTTTAGTTAATAATATAAAAAGTAATAAGTAGTATCTATTTTCTTTTGCTTGTTTTTAATACTTTTGTTCATCTTACTGAATATTTTAAGGGAGACACTTTTTTTTTTTTTTAATTATTAGACATTCATTTGTTCCATTTTGATATTCCCCATCATGGATTAAAAAATGGTGATAATAATTTTGTGAAAGATAAGCTATTTTCTCTTTGTGTTGCTTTCGGTATTTTTTCATTTTCATCAAGAAAAGATGAAATATATAGTAAGAGAAATTTAAAATGTTCTGGTAACTGTTTTCTCAATTATGAAACAAAATGTAAATCATTTTTCATTTAAAAATTAGATCTAAAACAATTTAAAATTTCTTAGGTGTTACTATTTCTTATTATGCAGCCTATTTGAATTTTATAAAGATCATAAATATATATTCTGCTTCAATAGAATCACTTTTGATTTACATTTTTAACTAAATCTTCAACTTACATTCAAAATGATATTTATTTAATGCTATATAAATTGTATATGTTGAAAAAGTCTTGTATTGTAAATTCAAAGTATAGTTTTTGTAGTCTCTTCTTTTATTGTATTATGTCTCTTATTACCTACCATACATCAGACTTGTACATTAGCCAATCATTCTGACTCTGAAAATTCCATGTTTTACTGATGAGTGTATTTTGTAATATAAAATGTCTTCAATGTTGGGGTATTCTTATCTTTCTTTTCCTATTCTTGACAATGATTTATTACCATAATGGCTGCCAAAACTAGTCTGCTAGGAGGTTGCATTACTTAATTGTTAGTTTTTGCTCTATATGCCTAAGGTCAGCCAGTTGTTGGTAATTAAGTCTCACTAGAAATAACTCCTTTAATATATATTAAGAAGTTCTAAATGCTTTGTCCATTTTAATTTGGAATTCTTATTTTGCAGCTGTGTTCTTTAAATAAAGTATAACTTTTCTTGTCTGAAAGTATTATCCATTCTTGTCATTCAAATTACTTCACTTCTGTCTTTTATGCATGTATGTGTAGGATTTTATTATATATATATTGTGTGTGTATGTAAACCTGAAATTATACATCTGATACTCCTATTCAATTAGTGATTAAAAAAAATTTAAATAGAATTATTGATTTTGGCCTTGTTGTTGATGTTTACATTTTATTTATTAGACATGCAGACATCATTTGTATTCTCTTCTTATTGTCTCATTTGATTTACTACTTCACAAATTACAGTGACGTATTAAAATCTAATACCAACCAAATATAGCAGCAAAACAATTTAATCTTATTTATTTTTTAATGGGTAAGAACTTAAATGTAGGACTTGAAATATTCTGTTTTTCCTACTGACGTTACTTGGTGAAGGATGAGTGACTTGTAAACAAGGCAATTATACTATAAAAAACACCCAAACAATTGTAGTCATTAATTTTCTCTTTAAAATAAAATGCCTAACTTTGATAGCCAATAAAGCAAGGTTTGTAGGATGAGATCTGCAGCATTTTGCTTTAGTTCTATTTTTTTTCTTTTCACTGGGGACTTAAAAGCCCCCAGAGGAAAGAAACAGATATTTGAATCATGGTTTGCAATTTACAGATATTTGTACCACTCCTTGCATGTCAAATCAGTGCATAACATTTGCATCAGGAGTTTTTTTTATTATTCTTTTTAAGCAATCGTTTGCTATTCTTGTGTAAAAATGAAATTGCAAATACAACTAGTTTTCATTGCTACTGATTGATTAAAGCTTGCAACCAAATATTTTCATAATTTATTATTCAAATTTTTGACCTGGCTTTTGTGGAAATATATTTTCCAATCTTACAACTTTTTAAAACATTCATTTGATTGTGACTATCGTTAAAAAAAATCAAATGTCTTTCTATCAATACTACAAATTTAATTAATTTCTAATTTTATAACTCTTTTTTACTTTTCTTATTCTTTCTTGTAGGAATCTAGTAAATAATTTATGAATACATGTTAAAGTGTGCCCAATAAATATATTGATATTGAACTTCTTTTATAATTTTAAATTAATATATATGATGGCCATTTTGTATAAGGAATGTGTTTTCTAAAATAACAGCAAAATTAAAATTTAATGTTTTAACTGATTTTCTTTTTTTTCTTTTTTTCTTTTTAGTTGTAAAAATGAGTGGCTCATAGCAATGGGAAAAGTGGATTACATGGCTGAAGGATGGAAATCCCAGGCCTGAACACAGAAAGTCTGGAGGATCCACATCCCCAGTCAACCATGACCCTTCCCATGACCACACTGTGCAGCTCAAACAACGATGATATATTGCCTGCACCCCCTCAACAGCAACCGCAGCAGCAGCAGACTCAGCATTGCTTTGGGGGGTCAGGAACAATGGCCGATGCTATGGACACATTTTGTTTGAATATCAGCAAATCGGAACATTCGTTTAGTCCAGTTTTGAGCAGCTCCACAACGAATGCTGTGACTACTTTGACTGTGAATGCTTCTAAGGATATCCAGGAAGCGCAATTTGTACCAATCAACCATGCATCGACTATTAATGATGCTGAAGAATCTAGTATTGAAAGGTCATCTGATAGAGATGACGAACCTGTGGAATGTGGTGAGTGCAACAAAGACTTTCAAACCTTGCAGGAATACATGGAGCACCCATGTGCTAGGTCGGAATCAGGTAGCCGAGTTGGCCGAGATGAGAACCAGGGCTCTGTTAGTGATAATGAATTGAGTGATGGAGAGAGCTTTGATGGCAAGATAGTTTATAATCCAGATGGTTCTGCTTATATTATAGAAGGGGCTGACTCTGATCAGAGTGATATTGACTCGATTGTTGATGTGCCTCAACAAGAAGGCAGCATAGTTGTGAAGAAAGGCAAACCCGATGATACCAAAGCTTCTATCTATCCTCAGATAGCGAACGCGTTCTTTGTTCCCAGAAACCCAACTTCTTTCTTCAACAATTTCTACATGGTGGCTGCACAAAAGTACACCCCTGAGGCCCCAATAATGCATAGTTATCGAGTTTATGATGTCCGTTCAGCAAAGAAAGATTTGCTGAATGAAAGTAAGAATGGTGACGACACTGATGAAAGTAATGAGAAATCTGCGATCCGGAGCGAGGACGGCATATCTACCTCAAATGCTGGGGCTGCCACTGTCCCCACAAAACCAATTCTCATGTGCTTTATTTGTAAACTTTCATTTGGTTATACTAAGTCTTTCATTGCACACGCCATTGGGGAACATTCAATGGATTTGAATGATGAAGAAAAAGCAATAATGTCACGCAAGAATGCTTCAGCCATCATCCAAGGAGTTGGTAAAAATAAGAAACCTCTTATGTCTTTCCTCGAGCCTAATCCAACACAAATTCCTGACACAACAGTGTTACCAAATTCTAGACATTTAACAAATTCTCACCCAGCTCCCAGTGTTTGTGCATCAAGCACAGAAAAAGATAGCACATCCGTCAGTTACAGTCATGGGCGACCAAACACATCAGAAAAACTCACTTCATCTAAACATTTTCACTCACAGAATTGTTCTGTCAGCTCACAAGACTTTACTCCTCACCTTTCAAACAGTGTGACTGCTAATTCTGTTAGTGAGCCAGGACTTACTCATGCAGTGGTAACAGCAGCAGCAACAGCAGCATCAATGTCATCTTTGGGTTCATCAACTCAGATCCAAGTGACTTCTTCCAGCGGAAGTCAGTTGTCCTCAACAGCTGCAGACACTGCTACTGTGGCCACTACAGCCGCAGCCCCATCTGCAGGTTCAATCACACTGAATGTAACCAATAGTGGAGATCTCAAACCTCCTCTATCAACACATTTGGAATTTGAGAGAGTATCTGTCAGTGAAACACATACTCCCTCTTACTCTGAACATAATCACATAGAAAGAACAAATTCAAACTCTTTCCTTCCCTCTCATGTTCAAGGAATCGCGGGCTTTCTCGGAACTTGTGATGAACATCCACAAGGCCGTGCCCATGGTGTCGAATGCCCAAAATGTGATATGGTCCTCAGTTCTTCTCAGTCATTGGGTGGTCACATGACCATGATGCACTCACGTAATTCTTGTAAAACTCTAAAATGTCCCAAATGTAACTGGCACTACAAGTACCAGGAGACATTAGAAATCCACATGAAGGAGAAACATCCTGAAAATGAAACTCAGTGTATTTACTGTGTAACTAACCAGCCCCATCCACGATTAGCACGTGGAGAGACTTATGCTTGTGGCTACAAGCCATATCGTTGTGAAGTTTGCAATTATTCCACTACCACAAAAGGTAATCTCAGTATCCATATGCAGTCTGATAAACACTTGAATAATGTTCAAGAACTCGCTAATGGGGGTGATATCAAACTACAGCCTCAGAATTTCAGCCAAGAAAATGCACAGTTGAAAAAGAATAAGCCTAAACCAACATGGAGGTGTGATGTATGCAATTATGAAACGAATGTAGCGAGAAATCTTCGGATTCACATGACTAGTGAGAAGCACACTCACAATATGTTGGCACTTCAGCAGAACATGAAGCAGATGCAAGGTGACATGAGCCTCCACATGAACCCTGTCCTCCTTCTGGGACAACAAGACCCCAATTTGCTGAACCTTCAGTCTTCTCTTACTGCTCCCAATTCTCAGTTCACTTTTGATCAACCCTTAGTACAGCAAGGTTCAACACCAAACTTTGAAGCGCCAGTTGACTTAAGCAAAGAGAATGATTTACCTTGCTTTCCTTTTGAGAATGATGAAAAACTGAGCGAAGGTGCTATGATGCTTCATTGCTGTGTTTGTAACATATTCACTTCTGACACAATTGACACTTTGTCTCATCATTTGAATATAGATCGCACAAAGCAACATGAAAGTGATGATATAATCATCTCTGCTGGAATGTATATGTGTAACTTGTGTACATACAAAACAAACTTGAAAACCAACTTTTACCTCCATCTAAAGACCGACAAGCATCTCCAGCGCTTACAGCTGGTCAATCATATCAAAGAGGGTGGGGCCAATAATGAATGGCGTTTGAAATATCTTACTGTTAACAACCCTGTGCTTGTGCGCTGCAATGCTTGTGAATTCTGCACAAACAGTATACACAAGCTTCAAATGCATGCAAATACAGAGGCCCATGAAACCTGTGCCCAGCTTTTTCATCATATGGCCACCATTGAGACAAAGGTGCCGAGTGATCGCCGTGAGTTTGTTTGTACACTTTGCAACTTTAGTGCTCGCTCAAAGTGTCAAATGTTTCATCATGCAAGGTGTATGAAACACGCACAGAATGATAGCATGAGACAATTGCAGCTCCAAGAACAAGGAAAGTCTCAAGAATTGGATCTATCAGAAATATTCATTGTAAGGGAATACTCAGAGGATTTGGGGTCAAAGATGTCAGATTCTGGTAAGATTGATTTGGCATTTTCTCTTCAAACATTAAATGTTGTTAGTTCCAATTAATGTTGCTTAATTTGTGTCTTCATTGTTAATTAGTCAATTAATAATATTTATCACTGAAAAAAAAAAACTATTGTATGAAGAATATTTTAACATGTTTTGTTGTTTTATGTAGTTTTCATGTTTCTTGAGTGTTGATGGTTTTCAGAATTAATTTTCTTTTCAAAAATTAGTTTTCAGTTTCATCAATTAATAAACAATATATAATATATATATATATATATATATATATATATATATATTTACATGAAAAACTTTTATTTAAATTGAGCAGTAAAGATTTAATTGAAATTTACTGAAACAATTTATAATTTTCTAAAAATAATTAGCAAGTAATGTTTAAAAAGCAAAAATATTTTTACACATTACATAAACATTTTTTTTACCTAAGAGCTTGTCTTTCATGTTTTTTGCTTACCTGCTTTTTTTCTCCCTTTTAAATAATTGGCCTATACCAGTGTACTAGTTCTCATCCAGCTGTCACTACATTTACAAAATGTCAATTTTGGAACACTTTCAAGTAGGCCTATATCCTCAAGGAGTTCCCACTTCTTATCTCCTCTGAAGTAAAAAATCAGTTTGAGGCTGACCAGTTTTTATGTATTAAAATATGCTGGACTCTTGTAATTGCACTCCCATTACTCTCTCTGTTCATCACCTTGTCATCACAGTATGAAAAAGACAATCTGTGCTCAAAATATGATTGTGTCCTTCCTTATGTCTTCCTCTTCAGTTGGAAAACTTTGCTGTTCTGGTGTTTCTTGGGCCATGTTTGCCTTTGTTTCAATCCCTCCAGATTCTGCAGGTCATTGCTTCACAAAGATCTTAATTAAACTTGGAGAGCCCATCTGTTGTTTATTATCTTGCAGATGTAATTTGCATATGTCGCTTGAGGTATGAATGGAGAATTAGCATATGATAAAATAATTATCTAAATTTTAACTGCACACTGCTACAAGAGTGAATGTTTACCATCATCATCATCATGATTCAGTGTTCTTTGTTTTCAGATTTTGTCTGTCTTAAATGTTGTCTGTGGGATTCTTTACTGACCTCTATTCATTTGTTGTTTCCACTTCATAATTATTTACCTATTGTTATATTACTCACTGTGTTCTCTTTAGGCTTTATGAATTTTTTTATTTTTAATTTTTTTTTTTTTTAACATGCAAAAATTAGTGGATTTCACTTTTTCAATATTTTTTTACATTTTTTTGATGCCAAAGACTTATAAAATTCAGTTTTACTGTTTGTGGCTAATAATTGGAAAATGAATTAATGTTAATTTGATAATTCAAGTGTTTCAGGGACTTTCTATTTAGAAGTGTATATTAGTTAATTTATGTGATTTTGATGTATTCTCACTAAATTATTAATTGCTGATTTTGATAGTATAAATTTTTTAAGCACACATCATAAACTTAGGATAAAATTAAATACTTTGTATAACATTGTTTTATAAATCTGATATTAACTGTAACTTTAGTGTTGATTAATGACTATAATTTATTGCTAGTTTTTTAAAAAAAATGCAGTTCTGCTTTTTTTATCTTGTAGGAAAAGCTTCATATTTATTTGTTTGGAGTAGTAGTAGTAGTGTGTATGTGTGTGAATGAGAGAGAGATTCAATTATTGGAAACATCTACAATCGAATATTTTTGGCATTCTTTGATCCAGAAGTGGATGGTTATGTTTACATTCATCCATTTTCATTGTGTTTAAATTTTGTCATTAAATACATTTGAAGAAATAGGAGAAATTGATTAAATATTGGAAAATGTTTTTGTTGGTCTTTATTTAAAATCGTTAATTTTTCTAATGTAAAACAGATGAAAATAATAGGCAAGTCATAATGTATAAATTAATGAATGGAAAATTGCCAGAGATTAGAGAAAAGCAGCTGACAAAAAGAAAGTGTAGTTCCTTTATCTGTTAATGTTCATCAACTTGTTTTTCTTCATTACGAGTCAAGATGAACCAAGTTTTCTACTCAATTCACAAGGCAGATGTAGGGAAGTTTCTTTTGTAATAGGCAGAAACAATTTCTTAAAACTTGAAACAATTTCATCCAAATTGTAGAAAAAACCATCTGGAGACTGATACATTCTGGTCTTTTAGACAATCATTTATTAAAATGCTTTTAAAAAAAATTGAAAAAATTAATAATACGGTGTATGCTTTGCTCCTAATTTTAAATCATTTAAATATGAATTCAGAATACTTATTTTTCTCCTAAAAATTTTATAAAGTTCTTTATTTTCATTCAGTATATGAATTTAAGCTGAACAATTTTGTCTTCTGTGAATTGAAAAGTTGACAATTTATACTCAGAATATAAATTTTTTAAAGTTTTTTTTTTTTTTTTTTTTGTATAGACTCATTATCAAACAATATGTACAAAACTATATTAATCCTGTTAAAATTTCTTACTGTTTTTCTTTCCTGAAGCATATTTATTTTCTCCTCCCTAAAAAAAATAAATAAATAAAAATGCTCATGGAAATGTATCTTAAGATATTTTTTTAATATGGAGGATCTATAATCTTATATTTGTAATCAGTTGTCTTTTTTTTACTAGCAGAATGAAAAGATATTTCTTCTTCGTAATGATGTGTTATTATCTTCATTGTAATTTTTTTTCCCCCTCATCTCCATTGATTTTAGCCTTATTTCACAAGGCTGCTTTTGTTGAACTGCCTTTTTTTGTTATTCAACCAACAATCATTTAAAAGCTTGTCAGATGCAATTAATATTAAGTGCAGGCAAGCTTATTAGCTCTGATGATAAAATTCAAATGTTTCAAAGTTGTGTGCATCATATTTATATAAATTATCTTAGATTATACACGCTTTCAACAACGTACACAAATTTTATATAAAACAATCATATGCTTACATTAACTACATTATTAAATTGATCAAGCTAATTTTAATGGTTTCTTTCATTTAAAAGAATTAAGTATAAAATTAACAAACTTCAATAAAACTTAAAGGAAATAATGCATAAAGTATAAATTGTTATCAAGTTTGAATTATTTATTTTGTAATCTTTTTAAGTTTAATAAGATTAAACATAATTCATTTCTGGTATTAGTTAAATATTTTCCTTTCCCTGTCTGGATTTTTGTTAATCTGTGAGGATGATTTCTACTTCATCAAGCAATGTTTAAAAATTGCACCAAAAGTCTCTACACTTAGATTTCAGGATTGAATATATTTCTTTGGATATCTTTTTTTCTCAGTAGAAACTAGCATTTTTTGGAACCTATACTGAAAGGTTCTTGACTCAACACACTTCCTAAAATCTAACCAAATGATTTTTTTTTTTAATGTCCCTTTTTCTTTTCTTTTTTTTTTTCATGCTAAGAACTTTTCAGCACCTCTTCATGCAATTTAGGCAATAAAATGATAGATGAAGAAAAATACAAGAGAAATAAAAAAATTTATCTGATTTATTTTATTGTTATAAAAATGCAAAAAATGATCAGTTTGTATATAGGCATAATTCACAAATAAAAAGTACAAATTCTTGTAACTCAATATTTTATCAACATGACCAAAACCAATATCTTGATCCTTTTAATAATTTATATTTGATGTGATGACTTTTTATGTTTTTATCTGGAACTAACAAAATTTACAGACCCACTTTTGATATCTGTGGAGGTTTACATACATTTTCTTTTTCTCTACACTTGAGATAAATTTTTAAGATAATATTTACCTTATTCTCATAATTTGCTTGTATAATGTTTTAATAAGTAACAGTTTTTGGAATTATACTAAAGGGTTGTGTTCTTACTGTAAAGTTTGAAAAAAATAATAAAATATGTTAGTCCCTAATTAAAAAACAAAATATTTTTCAAGGAGACAAGATATTAATGTTTTTGATTATTTGTGCATTTTAAACTAATAATGACATTTAATATAATAGAAAAGTCATTGTTTTTATTAATGTTGTTTTTTTGGGGTTCTTAATTAAATTATTTATTGATCTGTTCCCCATTTTCATGTCATTATTGAATTGTCTTGCAGCCACATAGCCAAAGTATTTATCTAGAAATGTTGCTGTTTATTGTGCACTTAATCTTAAAGATTTAACTAAAAAGTTTGGGGTCATTTGTCTTAACTCTTAACTGCAAAGCTACCTCAGTTAACATTCATATAAAACAAACTTTCCTATCAAACATCAACAAACAAGCAGATATCTTTTCTGATATTATTAAATTTTATTCTTCACTTTCATTTAACAACATATTTTATATTAGATATTATTCAATTAAAACTTTTTTAACTTGTTAAATATTTTTTCTTTGTAACCATTATAAAGTTGTGAGTCATAAGAAAATCCCCTATCTTTCAAAGTATTTTGATATTTTTTTTTAAATTTAAAATAATATAATTTTATATATTTTAGCCACTGCTAGAATAGTTACATCTGTTTGAAATTTCCTTATCTCATGAAAATAAACACACATTTAAATTAATTATAGTTTGTGTATTCATTTTATTATCCTCTTATATGATTTGAAATATCCAGACAAAGATTTTTTTTCTTACTTTATAATCTTATCCTTTTTATATATGTATATATAACAAAGCACTGAAAATTTTTTGCCTAATCCAGATGCTCTTCCATCTAAGAAAAAAAAATGGATGCTTGATCATTTGGTCGGCTTTTTAAAAGTGTGTTGCATACTGCCTTCAAGAAATTTTCAGCATCCCTATTGTATATAAGTCTCCCCCCCCCCACCAACTCAATTGATGTAACCTACATTTCCATATTTAACAGTGTGTGTGTGTGTGTGTGTGTGTGTGTTTGCATGTCTGGATATCAAAATATGGTTTGAAAGTTGGTTCCAGATTACCCTTCTTAAAGCTTGTTGGCAACAAATTTAATTTTGGAATCATTCTGAAGAGCAAATTTTCAGTTATTTAATTCATTATTTTCTTCAACTTTGACAATTCATTGTTTACATGTTTTTTATTGAGATTAATTTGTAAAACTTTATTTTAAAGATGCCCCATTGCCTACATAAAATGCTTTAAGTCTTTTATGATAACTTGAAAAATATGGTTTCATATTTTCAGTAATGTTACAAAATGAGTAATATATTTTTGTATAATTTTCAAAAGATTTCAACCTAAAATGTAAAATGTATTTTTATTTTCTGAAATCTATGATAAATTATGTAATAAAAATGGTACTAAGTATTTAAATTCAGTATTCTTAATGTATTTAAAATTTGTATTTTTAATACCAATGCATGTTCATTTCGATTATGTTTTCTCACTTTCTGAGAGAGAGAAAAATTACACATAAGTGGTAATAAAATTTTTTGTGGTAAATAAATCAACCTCCTTGAATTGAAATAATGTCATTCCTTTTAAGAATCTATCAAGAATCTCTATTTTATTGACCTTTTCAAAGACACTGAACAACAACACTAAACAAAATCAGAACTGCTGCCTCAGAAAAGATAACAATGAAAAGCATTTTGAAAAGGCACTCTCTTCATTTCTTGTCAACACACAATTAAACATTAATGACAAAAGTCCCGTCAGCATTCAGGTTCAGGATTGTTGATTTCTAAAAGCTAAAGTAAAAGTTTTAGGGACTTGCATTAAAAGTACTTAATTTCATCAGAACTAGCTTTGAAATGTTGCCACAATATTTTTATTAATTAAATATACCAAAATAGATTGAAGTACTTATATATTAAATTATTTACTCTTAAAGACAACCCACCTGTCCTACTGAAAGCTAATATTTCTTTTTAATCTCTTATATCTGAAAAACATTTTTAAAATGCAACATTGGAAGCATTTTCCTGGTGAATGATTTTCAGAGTTTTCTCTAGTCAAATGTATCTTATTGTGTTTTTTATATGTTCAAATTATTTTCTTAGTTCATCATATGCATTAAACCAAAAAAATTTTTCATTATAATTTACCTAAATCTTGAGTGAGGAAATTATTAACCAAACTTTAATGAAAATAGTTAATTTTATGGAATTTCAGATTCACATTAAATATCATAAACACATTACAAAATCACTATACAGAAATAAAAGTATAAACATATACTGATAAACATAATTTAAAAATTTACTAATTATAGAGAACTTTTTATTTGCTTCTGGTTCAATTTGGAAAAAAAGATTTACTTAAAAATAATCTGTGAGTTTATTTTATTTTTTACAATTCCAATTAATTATAGAGAAAATTTATTGGTTATTTTTATCTTAAAATTATATACTTTTTATAAGTTCATTTTTTTAGCCTCATTAAAGTTATGACAGAATTTAAGTTTTTGAAAATGCTTTAATTATTTTAAGTTAATAATTTATACAAACAATTAAAAATAATATTCTAACTGTTTAAAATTATGGCAAAAATAAAACAACTTTTGAAAAACTTAAAAGAAAATAGACTGGTAAATAGACTTGATGTTACCACAAAATACAGTCATGGCTTGATTAAGAAATCATTTGCATTTGTCATATTTTTCTTTGAATATAGATTTTTGTCCTGGTGAAATTATTTTTGTTCCTTAGTTTACCATTAGCTTTCTGCAAACATTACAGTAAACACAATATAGTTAAGAAGACTTGAGAAAATGGTAAGATGAAAAGGTCCTAAATGACATTTGTGCATATGTGTATGTATAATATATATATATATATATATATATAGTGTATGTGTTTTAATGTGTACATGAGTGCCTGAAGATATTGATTGGCGTAAAAAAGTCTACCTTGTAATAAGTCATTTCTATAGTAAGCATCTTAATCATGTCTGATATCAAAGGAGATATATTCATGAACTTTTTTTCATTGTTCCTTTATACAATCAGGATCTTTTCACTTTGAAAATTCTCAATAGTTAGCTAATTTGAAGGCAACTCTTTCCTCTGATGTTTAATGGACAGTCAAAAGATACTTTCTAATTTCCACTATTTACTTTTGTTTCAATGTCAAGCTTCAAACTTGTTTGCTCACTTTCAAAGTTATATCTAGTCATACCCTATTCTGTTTGCTGCTTTATTTGGTGAATTAAGCAAATAGAAAACAAATAAGAGGAAAATTTATTTTCCCCAATATTATTATTATTGTTAATAATAATAATAATCCTACATTTATGGTAGGGATCAGTAGTCATTTTGATTGTATTGAATCCTACTTTAAATCTAGATTATTTTATATCTCATCCTTACACTTTCTTTTATTTGAAAATCGGTAGGCAGTTTTTAACTGGAGGACTAAGAAAATAAGTTAGTTTATTTTCTTTCCTTATACCTGCTTTTTTGATTTTATATGATAAAATATTGAAATAATATAGAAAAATTTTGACTACATTCAAAATTTCATTATGGAAGCTTTTTTATATTAAACAAAATTTTGGTTGATTGTGTATAATCTATTCCTTTGTGACCAAAGCAACGGGCAAAAAAAAAAAATGAAATTTAAATCACATTCTCTTCAGTTTTTAGTATAAGTTGTTTTGCTTTTCATTTTGAGCTTGACCTTTTTTTTTGTTTTTAAAATGCTGTTGGAATATTTCTAATTCAACGTAACAAAACAAAATTTCACTTCTTGCACTAGTTTATGATTGCCAGCCAAAGATTTTATCAGAATTACAAATGAAGTCAGCAATTGAGCTGGGAAGCCAAATTGCTTATGACATTCATTTTTTTTTTTTTTATATATTATTTAAAAACTACCAGTAATAATGTTGAAGACAATATACTACTGCTATTTCCTTCTAAATTTGATTATCCCAGGAAGATTTTGCACTTTCAGCATCATTAAATTTTGTTTAATTCTAAGATGTTACATTTCAATTCTATTGTCATCCAAACAAATTCTTGTTGCCTACAGATTTTGTTAGTATCAGACTTTTAAGTAAAAGTAAATTAAAAAATATTTGCAACTAGGAAAATGTAAAACTTGGCTCAAGGCCTTGTACTTATTTCAAACATGTTTTCCACTTAAAACAAGTGGAAAACATGTTTGATAACCTTAAAAAGTTCAATATTCTGAGTAATTCTGAAACAAACTAAAATATAAATTGTAGGCAGTGAACAAATTTAGACAAGTCCCTAATCAAAGTAATATTTTACTTTTGGTTCTAGCTTTTTAGAAATTATTTTTCAAATGGACACAATGCTTTTGACTATTTTAGATAACAAAAGTCATGTTTCTTTCATTTTTCAATTTATTACTAATTTAGGGAAAATTCTTGCATGATAAAAAATATATCTATTTTTATAGTTGAATGCAGGTTGAACAAAATACTTGAAGTAATTATATTATAAACTTAGTTTTTTTATTTTCTTAACTCACAAAATACTTAAAATAGTGATAATGAACTGTTAAAACCAAAACTATTTAAAAAATTCTCATTTAGGCAATATGTTTTAATGAAAGTGACAAGATTTTAGCTATTGTCTATAAAAGAATTTTTTTTTAATTTTAAAAGTGGAAAAATTAGGGTGGATTCTTGTTTATTTATAAAAGCTTACATGAAATCATTGATGTTTGAAATGTAGATTAGTTTAATCTTTGAATAGTTTATGAAACAATCAAGGAATAAATATTGTTTTAAAAACTAAATCATTAAACAAAGATATTCTTTGCAAATAAGATTGCACAAATACAAAGAATTGAAATTTTTTCAGATTACAATGGACTATCTGGATGTTATATTATCTAGGATTCTCGAGGTTTTTGAATAAGAAAAAAATTGAATTTATTTTAAAATTAAAGTTCTATTTAAAGTAAGATTCATTTTTTGTGGTTTGGATAATGTACAGAAAAGGCTTTGTGTTTATTAGCATCTCTAAATAATTATTGTACTTAAAACTGCATTCCTGCACTTGGACAAAAAGAATGCTACACGTACCCTCTCCCTACAGGCATTCTACATACATACGTTTCTCTCTCTCTCGTCATTCATACATAAATAAGGCCATGAAAAGACTTGATGTGGGCTGAATAAAAACCTGGAAAAAGGTAGTTGGCTGGTGTGAGTGAGTCATTGGGCTTCATTAAGGGAAGACTGGTGGGTTTTGATAGATAATTTATTTATTATTAAATTGTGCAAAATGAAAGGGGGTCCTACTCTGATTCTGCACTGGTACAAGTAAATAGGCAGCACGGTAACAGGCCTTTTGAAAAGGCGAGAAACAACTGTATAATAATTGAATTTCCATAGCTTGCTGCCTGACCTCCATCCTTTGGGTAACAATAGGACTTTAAGGCAAAGAAAAAAACCCTCATTCTGTAGGGCTCCAGAATGTGTCTTTCACTATAGGCAGACAGTACGCAGCAGAGCAAAATTCACTGCTTTTACACCAACAACTGCAGGGGGCACGCGCACTTTATATATATATATATATATATATATATATATAAAGTGTACCCGCTTTTGAGAACAAGGTAGAATTAATTATAATAACAGTCCTCTCTTTGTGAGTTTGTCAATTATTTTATTATTCTGTAACATTTAACAATTTTTTGTTTATGTTCAAATAATTAAATAAACTATAGTTTTTACTTTTTATTATAGCGTTGCAAATTTTTGAAGTACTAACTGATGAATGCCCTCTCCTAAAAAAATGAAATCTTTCTATATTTTGGTTTGAGAAAAGTTTGCTTTAGTTTAAAAATTGATATGGTTGAATCTTGAGATTCAAGCCTTTTTTACGCTAGACATTCTGCCACCGAATATTGAATTAGAAGGCAGAAGAAAGCATTTTTGTTCATTCGATAATCACGCACTAGAGATACATTCAAAATGCCACGAGGTCGTAAACACGCACAAAAAGAAAAAAAATCGAGTTATCTAAAATTCTGAAACATTTTTTTTTAATTTACATTTGTGGCACGTGCATGCGATTCCATTTTTTTTTTTTTTCGTTTTTCTTCTTCTTTCCTTTCGGGTATGTAGAATTTTTTGTTGAAGTGACTTGCGCATTGTGTGTCAATAATATTCTTTAAAAGTCAAAATTCAACAGGCAATTTTTATCGTTAAAATAAATTTCATTTACACCCAACAAATACTAGTGACTACTAGTGTCTCTGGATGAGAGTCCACATATCAACAAATTACACAGGTAATAAAAATACGAGGTAAAAAAATTATTTGAAGACAACTATATGTGGGAATGTGGCCCCACCCCGGCTCTCTTAAAATCCAATCAGTAACAGAGAAATTACGGCATTTTGTGTGTGTGTGCGCGCGCGTAGGGGGTAAACCCCCAAATTAATTGGACATCGCGGTACAGGGGGAGAGATTTCTCTGCTTGAAGTCAGATTTATCTTTAACAATTAGGTTTTCATTTTAAAAATGTAGGTGCCACACACGAATCTGACATCTCTGATGAAACCTTACATTTTTTTTATTGGTTTCTTCATAGTACTATTTTTTGGCTTTAGTGCAGATATATAAATTATAATAATTATTCGAAACTGAAGAAAATAACGATGAAAACTTAAAAGGTACAAGGAACGATTATTTTTCATCTGTAGATGTGCATGGTTGAATTTTGCACAAAAAGAGACGGCGTGTGTATGCGCACACACACACACATGATGGGTAGGGCAGCTGACTGACTGGCTCTTCTGATAACTGTTGTTGTCTGTCCAAATCAATGCTGACTACTGTGTGTGTCAATGTCTGTCTGTGGAATGGTGAAGCAGGCCGCTGCCACCAACACCACAATAACAAGAACAACATTCGGACAACAACGAAGAAGTGATTTTTTTTTTCTTCTGGTTTCTTTTTCTTCAACAAAAGAATTTTTGTCTTTCTCGTTACCGAGTTTCGTTTTTCCTTTCCTTTTCAAGAGAGGACGCAATATTGCACTCATAAATTTGGCACATAGTTGATTTTCATGCTTATTATTCATTATTCAGGTAGATTGGTTTACTTTATCATCATAAATTCATTCATTTTACGCAATCATTTCCTGAGAGGGGGAGGAAGAAAATAGGAAGTTACTGATATCTACCTACCTATGTACGGTAGACTACTATCTGTGACTTGGCCTTCAAATATAGCTCGTTCATGTAGTTTAGCTGCAATAGAAGTGGCTCTGAGTGCCGCCGATTACTGAGAAGTTTGCCTCGCACTAAGTTGTATTGCTGGAGGTAAAGGTATCATCCCGACCGGGAACTTAAAAAGCTCTTGGATAGATGGAATGGAATAGTTAAAAGAAGATGAAGGGATCATCACCGTATTATACTTATACAGTTGCTGTTATTAATATTCTGGCTGGACACTTCTGGACCATTTCTACCACATCTGCTCACATTAGGAGCAAAGTCATTTATTTTTAATACAGGGTTCGTTTTTTTTTTTTGCGCTGGACAATCGCTTGTCTTGTTTAAAACTAAAAGTGTAGAGAATAAGGTTTACTGACGTTTTAGACCGCCAATGATTTAAATGATCTATTGTCCCATTAATGAATATTTTTCAGAGCAGACTGTTGGGCAGTTAGGATTTTAAAATGTTTCTTTCTTCAACTGATTTACGAAACTTGGTTGACAAAAAAAACTTGTGTGTGTGAAGTATTTTTGCTTCAGTAAGAAATTTTAAACTTTAAATTACTTTTTAAAAGAAACAATTCCCCCTCCCCATATATGCGCTCATCTGAAATATTAAACATTGAATTAGAAAATTAAAGTTAGATTATTATGCTCACCCGACTTTCAGTGAGTTGTTGGGTAAATTCAGTTATCCAAACTAAAAAGTAGTAGATGGCGTTAAAACAAGTTTTTTTTTTCTTTATATATTCATACACTATTTTTATTTCGTTCCGAAAAATAACTTTGTATCAAACACGTTTTCTATCGAAGTTGGAAGAGAAAAAAATGAAAAACATTAAAGATCCATCTTTAACGTGTTTAAAAGTATATAAAAAAAATTGAACAGTTGAAAACTTAAAAGTAAAACTAACAACACAAAATTCCTACTTGAAGTTTATTGAATTATTTTATTTTACGGAATTACGCCCAAACAGCTTTATCACAACCAAAAGAACTTTATTTTTTTGCGAAATGGCGAGCACAAGCGTAACATTTATTCATCTACTACTTGTAATAGTTCTCTCAGTCGTTTAATTTCTGTCAAATACACACTTTCTCTAACTTAATCATTACATTTTTGATTCGCGAGCAAAATAATTGCGTTTATCAAACACTCGTAAATAAAGGGGTGTTGATGGCAATACAATACAAATATGTACTTGATTTGGAAGAAAGTATTTTTGTTATTTTTAAAAGATACGGATAAGACAGCGTTTTTATGCATAAAAGATTTAGAGAAAAAAGTAAATAAAAGCACGCTTTGTGTGTGTGTGTGTAATTTCATAATTTCATCAGATCATTTCTCTCATTTTCATTTTCCGTTCAAAATGAAATGTAATTTTTCACATTTAAAATTTTTTAGCCTCCCCCCGCTAACTTGTGGCTTATTTATTTTTTATATATATATAAAAGACTATTCAAGTTTTATTAATAATTTTATTTTATCTCAGTGTGTGTAAGATTAACAAACGCAACTGCATTCGTGGGTTTAACAATGAAGTAATGTTGAGTTATCTCCCTTGAATCCGTGATCACCTTGCAGAGAGAATGAACTAGGAAAAGTTTCCAATTGGTATACGGAGGATAAACAGATTTAGTATCATTTATCAATTTTTCTCAGAAAAAAATATCAATAGACAATCGATTACACCTCCCTAATCACGTATGTAAATGAAAAAAATAATAGAAATTAATAAATACCCCGTCATTGGCTTTTTTCTACATCAACAAAAAACAAAATTAATCTGGTATTTTGCAAACGTCAAATTTTGAAAATTTTCTCTCGGTTTTCTAAAATTGTATAAATAACTTGATAAAAATTGTGATTTAAAGTTTTGTAATTAAAATAATCAAATTCAAATGTTATTGAAAATTAAACCTAAAATTAGTTATTTCATAAATTAAATTGCGATATTTGAAACGGTCTTGAGAAATGTATAAAAATTAGGTTTGGAAATTGGATATTGTACATAAATGAATGCATCCTGAGATCTATTAAGATCCCTGTTCAATATTAAAAAAAAAATTACCTGATTACAAGTTTGTAAATCCAGATTCAACGTAATCGTCCTCATTCCAGAAAAAAAGTTTGAATATAACAATAAAAAATCATGCCTAAAAAATATTTTCATTAGTTGACAAATGAGGAAGTCAGTATTAAAAGAATAATGAAGTTTTTTTTCTTATTATTGATGATCTAGCTTATTAATTAATTTAAAAATTGATACCGAATTCATCATTTTAACTTGGACTGGTCAATTACAATTCTTATTCAAAGTCAAAAATGTTATTATTTTTTATATATTTAATTTTTTTAAGTGTGGTCTATAATGCGGCGAAAGCACTTTTTTAATCAGATAAATTTATTTTAATCTATCACAAAATTATTGGAAATACGAATGGATATTGAAAAGTTCTTGACTCGATTTACTTACCAAATCAGTACTTTAATGAACAAAATATTTTTTAACTTTTTTTTGTGAAGTAAGACGAGTCGAGAATTTTGCAATGTCTCGTATTTTAAAAGATTTCAATAACAACTATAGTCCGTTTTTAACTTCATTGAGAAGAATTTATTGAGTTAAAAAACTTATTATTACCCAGAATAATTTATATTGCTTATTCTTATAATTACTAGAATATATTATCAAATTTGGAATTGGTGCTTTTTGTTGTTTGTGGGGAAATTGATATAATTTCATAAAATGAGAATAAAAATGTATCTTTGAAGAATGTTGATTTTTCTTTTCTTTTGGTAGAAACCATTGAGTCGTATGTTGTGGGGAAATAATGCCGAAAGATATTTTTATTTATTTATTTTATTTTATTTTTATATGCGTGTCATATTTGCATTTCTGAATATAAAAATTAATTATACGTTATTTATGTTTAAAGACTTCTCATAACTAGAGAAATAAGATTTTTAAAATTATTTAAAAAAAAAAAAAAATTTTTACACTAACAGGCTAAATTTATTTTTAATGGTTAATTAATTTATTTACATATGTCACCGGCATCAATAAGCTAATTTACAGCAGACAGCCCTCTCCTTATTCTCCTACCAATAGGCTTTATGCTGTGTAGTGTTAAAACTGAATTAGTTTTTATTGTGTTGATTATTTAATTAGTCTTGTTAAAATAATTGTTGTTGGGTTCGTAAAATGGTGTTTTTTATGTATTTGTTGGATCTACCTTTACCGACATTTATAATTTTTTTCTTAAAACGTTTTAAAATTTAAGAAAATTAATTACCGTATTACGTCTAGTTTTTATTAGCAACTTTAGAGGAAAAAGAATTTTAGCATTAAATTTAATTAGCAATGTTTTTTTCTAACTTTTTTTTTTTACTATTTCTTTCATTATTTCATGGCATTTTCTCATGTATGCACCAAAAATTACCTTCATTTCTTCTTTACTAATTCATGCACTTTGTCCAGATTATAACTTATTTTCCAAATGACTCTTCTGTTTTCCTCTTCATTTAAAGAGGAGTGTTACTTGCCAGACACATTTTAATATCCATATTGTGTGTTTTCTATTGAATCCATTCCTTTACAAGCAAAACCTGCCCTCTACGTTTGTTGTATGTTTTTATCTTGCTAACTAACATGTTTCTTCCAGCTGAAATCTCTTCCTTCCCAACACCAAGCGTTTATCCACTTGCCCGTTGAGTGTCAATTCACTGAATCATTTGAAACTTTCTTCCAAGAACTCAACCATAAGTGCAACGACAACAATAAAGTTCCCAGCAGCACCGATGTTTCTCTTATTGTCTATCTAGCAAGCAGCATGACACACATGGCTGAGCAATAACAATGATTTCTATCAGTTTTGTTTTCATTCAATATTCAATCTCATTGTATCCCACCCTCAGTGGATAGATTTTAAATCCATGTCCCTATCAGCCAATTTGAGGAGCTGTTATTATTTGCTTTGTTTTCTTGTTGCAACGAGACATTCGGCTTAGTTTTACTTCTACCACAACAGCACCTGTCATATTTTCCTTAACACAATTAGCCGAGGAGAGCATTCTGTTACTTAATGTTTTAATAATAGAGGCATATATCATCTTGGAGTTGAATCTTTATTTCCTATGCCATTTTAATCTATTCTGACTTGCTTTAATACATGTGTCAGTAGCATGTATTTGCATTGTTATATTATATTTTCTCTGTCATATACATGATAATGTTGATTAGAGCTTGTAATAATAAAAGGTAGTTAGCCTTTTGATGAATTGTTTTATATTAAAAATATTTTTCAATGATCTAAAAGCATAAAACTAGATTTGACTTTTATCTTATTGAATTTTCTACATTTTTTTGTTATTCTACAGTTGTCACTTTAAATAATTTCTTAATCTGTGTAAAAAGTATCCAAGTTTAACTGATTCTGAAAAACTTCATCCTATATGCATTTAAAAGAAAGAAAATCATCCCCAGAAATAAAGACAAATATCATTGTCCAAGTTTGGTTTATATAAAGAATCTCTGTTTAATTATTAAAATAAGTTATGACATTTTTTAATGGTAAAAACGACATTGTGAAAGCCTCTGCATTAAAAGTATGGTATTGTGTTGAATAATCATAAATGCTACTAAGGCCTTTCAAAACATTTGTACAAGGCATGCTAGAATTGGAAGAAAATTCATTAGTTAAGATAATCTTTTCATATATTGGTATGCATTTGAAATTTTCATCTCTTTATCTTTATTTTCTGTTATTTCTTTTAGTGAGTTTTATACATAAATATATCCTTTCTTAGGGATGGATATTTTCCTTGGCTATTAGAGTTTTCTTCAATTGTCATATGTTAGAAATTATTTATATATATATATATATATATATATATATGGATGACTATGGTAGAAAATTACTCAATTGAAATCTTTGTAATTTAATACTTATCAATATTACATATGAATAAAAACTGTTTCTCTTTTCATTATTATTTGGCAAATATTTCTGATTCTGTTTGTATGTGTCATAACAGTATTTCTTATGAACAACAGGCAAAATGAAATAGTAAACAAAATTTACATCATTCAACAATTTTTATTCTTAGTTCACTTTTGTGGTTTTACCTTCACTCTAAATACTATTTTGGTACTCTACAAAGGGAACATTTTCAAATTATTCTTTATCTGATTATCACTATCTTTTATTAAGGATGATTTAGGTTTATAGATTTTTTTTTTTATTTTTGTAGAGCTTACCATTAATTATATTTTAACTGGATTTCTTTGTCAGTCCTTATTTATATCTTTCATATTTCAAAAATATTAGTTCTTATTTTTCCTTTTTTTTCACAGTAAAGTCACTCACTCTGAATCTTTATAAGCTGTTAATAAAATTATAATTTTTTACAGCATCTGTTTCTTGTTGGTGGGATCACCTCTCTTATCTTGCTCCCTTTTTTTTTTTTTTTATATACACTTCTTTTTACAACTTGCATACTTACACAGCTGGGATGTTTTTTCAGCTTGTGTTCAAAGTCCCATGAATGATAGATGACTTTTTAAATAGTAAAGTATTTATTGTATTCATTTTAAAAAAGAAATTAAGTCAAAGAATTAATTTTAGAAAGATTTAATGAATTCCTATTAAGACAATCCCAATTATTTTTGTATTTTTTTTTTTTTTTCTATATGTAATATTGTTTTACTATAAATCTGTTGTTGCTGATAAAATACAATGTTAAAAAACTAATGAATATTTACATCCTGTTTGTAGATATTTTTTTTTTTTTGATGTAATTTATGCTGCCATTTTCTTATTTTATTTTTTTCTTATGAGTTTTATGCATGAGTTATAGAATGTATGTGTGGGAATGTTAGAAAATTAATTTATTCATATTCTATACTATTTGAATTTATATCTACTAAAAAGAATTACAAATATAATAAACAGTACGCTTGAATATTACTCACAAGTATTTGGCTTAACTAAACATTTTTAGTTTGTTAAATAAGGCTGAGATTAAAATAATTTTTTAGTTTGAAAATTAAACTAAATTTTCAACTATTTGGTATGATAAAAATATACAAAGCAAGTTACTTTTGGTGTTATTTATAATCATGGTATGTTATTTGTTGTTCATATCTTTGTATTCAGATTTTGATGGGGTTTTTTCTGCAGTAACATGTAAATTGATAAGAATAACAAATAATGTGACTTTGGTCTCTATGAGGAACTGTTGAATAGTTCTTGGTTAAATCCAGAAAAAATTTTTTTTTTTTTTTTTTTTTTTAAATCTAATGTTTGATCTTGGTCAGATTTTGATAAGTTAACTTTGTAATTTTAATTGTCTCCTCATATTTATTAACTATTTTTTAAATTGTTAATTTAGCTCTTTTATATATATATATATATATATATATATATATATATATATATATATATATATAGTTCATTATTTTTCTTTTGATAGTTGACTTTATTTCTCAGCCAAAGTGAGTCGAGTTTCAGGCATTTTATTTCTACTTGAAAATCTCTCATATAACAACTGAAAGGGGTTATCATTGAACCTCCGTTGTGTGCCCAACTCCAGTAGAGCCCCTTATAGTCCCCTTCACTGGTGGTATTAATCTATTCTTGCAGGTTGCCGCAGTGATAGGCTTGTAGTGTACATAATCAACAACAGTCTGTTGAACTCTCTTCACCTCCCCCATAGCTATTCTCTCCCCTCCTTCTTTAACATTACCTATTTCTCTCTCTTTGAGAAATGGTGCCAAGTGGTGTTTCCTATTTTGTTTGCTTTTTATTTAAAAATTTTTCTGTCCAATTTTAACTGGAGGAATTTATTGCAGAGACAAGTACAACTTACTGACTATTAGCCAATCCCTTACTATTAAACATATAACAATAAGTTTATGACTTAAAATATAGTTATTTTTTTTTTTTTTATATATTTATTTATTTTTGTTATGCAGGTTTTCATTACTAGGGGGTGCTGAAAAGTTCCTGGCCTGACCCATTTCCCAATATCAGTATTCTGATGTTTGATCATTGAAATACTGTTTTTTGTTTTTTTGCAGAAGCTGGTCAACCTGATAACTTTTTGAGCAACCTCTTGTAGAAATGTTTTTCTGTTTACCAAAATTAAGTATGCTTAAAAGTGATTTCAAAGGACCTACACACACACACACACACACACACACACACACACACATATATATATATATATATATATATATGCCATTTTAAAGTCTCAGTAGATGAAATATGACAGCTAAGATAAGTTTTCCTTTTGTCTTTATTCATATATCTACACACACACACTAAAGAGGTTATATTTGATGTTAAATTAATCATATTTTATTCTATGTTAGAAAGAATCATTATGGTACTCCTTACTTTTCTTTTTTTAAAAACCTTGCAGACTTCTCTTTTAACTCTTTGAAAAACTACTTATTTCCCTTGACTATATATGGCAGGTTATAGCATCAGTCAACTTTTTACTGTCAGCTGTTGGCAGTCAGTGTATTTGTTCAGCATTCTTTCCACTCTAAACACTCAATCCCCATCAGGTTTTTCTTTTAATATGAAATTAAGAATATATGTAATGTTTCTTTGGTCATGAAAAGTAAATCTTATTAGAATTTTAAATTCTAAATTTATTGACTAGGTCAAGTGCAGTGTAGAATAATGCAAAACAGGGGCCTGTTTTTCCCTGTCTAATTTCATATGTTTTTGAATAAAAAAGGTGGATAGTACTAAAGTTCTTTCATGTTTCTGTAACCCCTTTTCGCAATTGAGGTGAAATATTGATCACAATCATTCAGAACTGATTGGTGCATATTATTCCATTTTTTAAATTTTTTTTATCAGTAATCTGTTCTTATTTTTCTTGTTATTAATTCTTACATCATTAATTATATGTTGTTATATTCTTATTTGTATTTTTTCATTTTCTTTATGATTAGTTTTTATTTAAATTTTTCTGAGCATTACACTTTAAAGTGTAGGTAAACATTTGCCAGTAATAGGATATCCTTAAAAAGAAGTCCACAATGAAATGTAATCATGGTGCTATTGGATATTTTGTTGGATCCTCTAGATTCACTGGCAATAAACAGAAATTTTATTCCAAGATTCTAAAGTGTATATACTCAACACTTCTCTTAATTTGTCTCTGTGCACGTGTGTGTGTGTGTGTATATATATATATATATATACAGATCCATTTTAATATAAGGAAGGAAAATTCTTTAAGCATTACAAAGCAACAAAAGAAAGCCCATCCTTGTTGAAATTATTGCATTTTAAAACTTTTCCCATTGTTTATAAATTAACGAAGTGAACCTTCTTTTTGTCTTCCTTTTTCAAGTGCAGCCTATCCATTAAACTTTATGTAAATTATTCTTCGTAAATTGAGTGAAACCATATCTTTTTCTCTTTGCTATTATATTAAAAATCTTTACCTCACTTTATACTGCCTCCAAATTATAATTAAAAGTTTTAAATATAAATTTTACATGGCTGCATCTTTTGTACATGATGTAAACGTGAATATGAATTAGAAAAAAATGCTACAAATATTGATTTTAGTAGATAGTTAATTTTCTATTGTGGCTGAGCAAAAGATTATTTTATTTCTTTTCCATGCTCATCTGCACAAGCCAACATTCACTCAGCAGGCTTCTTAAAAATTTTCTGCCAATCTGCACTCTACATTTTGTGCTATTCAATCTATGTCATCAGATGAAGACATAAGATTACTTCTGTCTATTGTTTATCTTGTGACTAATGCACAACTTATCATATGGCTGAAATCGCAGCCTACATTTATTAAAAGCCATTATGGATTTAGTTAAATATTTTTTGCTTTCTTCAATGTTGAAGAGAAATTGAGGGGAAAAAATATGTTTGCTTGAATATGCTTACTAGTTTTGATTGTTAGATTCCCCCCCTCCATCATTTTTCATTTATTATCTTTCCATTTAGACTCCATTGTATATTCTTCCATTTTTGTAATCAGCAGCATCTAATTGTTCAAGAACACAAGTTCTTTATCTTCTTTTTATTAGATCCTCTAATAATTATGAAAAATATTCTCTGTATTTTCCCCATAAGCTAGATGGAAATGTTTTGCACTGAATTTGATCTTATTTAAATAAGAAAATTCTCTGTTGTTAGTCCATGATACATATTTAAACTATGACTTCATAAAAGTGACATCTTTTTTCCTTCAACATGAGACATTTGAATATTTACTAAATTAAAAATAACTACCAAACAATATTAGTTAATTACTGTATATTTCCCTCTTCAATTCTATTTTAAAAACAAAGAATCCAAAGCTGCAATTTGTTATCCAGTTTCATTAAAAAGTTGTTGATTTCTTTTGTTCACTTTTTTAGATTAATTCTTGTAATGTGTTTGTCATTCAATCAGTAATTGATTTTAATAAAAACTTTCTTCTATTCCAAACGTACATTAGTACGGTTATCTAGAATAGTCTTATTAATGATAATCAGTTCACCATAAATCAAGTTTGTATGTTTATAATTCGTCATTGATTTTGATACTTGAAATTAAAGTTTGTAGAAAGGTTTGATAAAGAGTACAATGCTTTTGAATGACTCAAAATTTTATTTGTCTCTAAGTAATAAATTTAACTTTGTCAAATCAATAAAAAACTTTTATGAAATTAGGATATAAATTATTTGTATAATAAATAATTTTATGATTTTAATTCTTGTAGTATTTTTTTCAAAATTCAGCATTGGTTACTTTTATTATTTTCATTAATTGTTAAAAGTACGTTTTAGATAAATTTATACCTTTCCAAAATGTTTTGTTATTGTCATTGAGTATATCATATTATAATTACTAATGTTTTTAAATATTGTTAAAATTTAACACGGATTTTGGTATCACATTCAATATTTTAATGTTAGTACTTAGGTAAAATTCTTATACTTTGGCATTTAATTGATTATTTTATTTGGCAAGATGTCAAATATATTTTCAAAATAGTTTGACTTGATAATGTACTAAGTGACTTCCATACTAATATTACACTTGTTAAATCAAAATACATTTCAGTCTTAGTTTAGTTTAATTTTCATTTTTTTTCAGATGTATTTTGATTTGCCAAGAATTTAAAAATTTAAAACAATTACTTTTTTTATATATTTTTTATTGTCTCTTGAAATTTCTCTTAACCTTGCATTGCAACAATTCAACTCATATGCACAATGAATTTTGTTCACATTTAACTTTAAAAAAAAAAAAAAAGAAGAATCATTTTTAAATTGGATGTTCCTTAAAAAAAAATAGAGTTAAATTAGTTCTTTAATGAAAAGAATAGATTTGTATCAGATCTGTTTCAAAATTGAATAGACCAGATGAAGATGGTGTAGGAGGTTGTTAATTCTGATTTGACCATTAATAGTAGCAATTAAATCTCTAAAAGTGCACATCTAGGATGATCATTTTTTTTTTTTTTTTTTTTTTTAATTTTAATGCTGTGAGTGATTCTTCCATTCTCAAATGGTTGAAAAGATTTTATGATGAAGCCAAGCTGAAATTCTGCCTCAATCAATAGTTAGTTCGTTAATTATGTTGCCACAATTTTACAATTAAGGAAATGGGTTTTTGTCTAATCTTGGCTTTCTTTTCGAGGGATTTCTACAGAAACAAATTAACTGCTTGGTGTTAAGGATTGATCCTTCATGGCTGAGCCAGGTTGTGTAATTTGTAATTCACTGATGCAAACCAGTGGTCTAGAAAACTAATTTAGACCCACAGAGGACACTGAGTGAAAGAAGGCAGCCCATCTAATTGGCTTGGGTCCCGCCACTGTGCACTGCCTAATTAACACTATGGCCTAGCAAATTCACAACCTCTGCTTTTGCTGAAGACAACAATCATTATGATTGTGATGATGATGCTGCATTTGATGCTCATCATTGCAGAGATCTTGACTGTTGAAGAAAGACTGGGACAACAACTCTCTCCTCAGATGTGTTCCTTGCCCATGTCAACTGCTTGTTCCATGGAATATCAAGAAAAGCAAACCAGTTCAAACTAAGGCTGGTCGTTTGCAGGAAAAAAATAATAAAGAAGGACCCCCACCCTGCAAAATAAAACTGGCCTGGGTTAGAAATACACTGACTGCAATGGGAGGGTTGGGTGTCTAAGCGAGTCATGTTTTCCTTTCTACATTATATTTGATGACGGATTGCAGAACCCTAGTTTGCTACTGCCTAATGACAAGCTGCTAGACAACAACTGCCCAGAAATGCTAACATAATTTAATCTCTGTTCAATCTTGGCTTGCATCCAGTCATTTCATCATGGTGCAATTCCTAGTGTCACTACTGTGACTGCCACTGCTGCTTGGTGGTAAGTATGAAGTGAATTGAAGAAGGGCTCTATTCTTGATTTGCAATAGAAGTAGGCTGAGGAGGGAGCTAGCCAAGCTCCTTCTTCCTTCCTTCCCTGGTGGCCAGACATTATGTAGGCTAGCTTCTTTATGGATGTTAGTGTGTTCTCCTCTTTCCAGAACACATTAGTTCCTAGCAGTGCAAGCCAACAGCAGGCAACGACAAGGTTTTTATCTGTTGTAATGATGATGATGATGAGGAGAAGGAAGAAAAAAAAATCTTCAGGCTATTTTTCTTCATTTTCTTTGTTTTTTCATAGCTTGTCAATAGGAACACATCAAATACATACACACACATACACAAATTACATATTTCCAATTATTACATAACTTAATGCGTAGTATTTTCTTAGCTGCTATATGTTAAATTTTTCTTTATATTTTTTTTTTTTTTTAAGCAATGTCTATTAAATCACAGGATTAGGAACTTTCCTTTATCCAACTAGATATAAATTAGTTTTGAGAAAACCTACCAGTGAAATATATGCTAAGGTAATTATATCCATAATGCTTCTTATTCAATTACCTCCAGTACATATAAACTCAGCTGGAGAAATAACTACAATTTCCTTTTCTTTTCTCTTATTTTTTTTTTTTTTTTTTAAGGAAAAATTTTTTTTCTTTTAATCTATTTATACTTTTTCATATACATTAAAGCTATTTGATTTTGTTGACGAAACATGCATCAAATTTTAATTTTCTGGTAGCAAATACTGGTTCCTTTTATAAAAAATAATTTAAAAAGGAAAATTTTCTTGTATTTTATTTTATAATTCTCTGAAAGAATTTAATTAAGAATATTATTCTCATATAAAATAAAATTTTAAAATTCTACTTAAATTTTCTTCTGAAACTTTAAAAATTTTAATATGGTTTAAATTAATTTATTGCACTCCAGGAGTATATATAGTTTCACTTATCATCCAGTTTACACTTATCCAGTCTTTTGAGCAGGAAAAGTTTATCCTTGTTCCCTCCTTAGGGTTGGGTTTCTGGTTCCTTCAAAAGTCTTTTCATTCTCTTTCACTCCCAGTAGCCCTTTGCATTTTAGTGGTATTATCGCCTTGCTTGATTAAAAAAAAAAAAAACAAAAAACAACTATGTCTATCTATATATATTAAGACATGTTTCATTGAATAAGTTAAAGAAGTTTTGTCTTTATTTTCAATAAGCTTGTCTGCCAATATTAGAGGATCCTATTGAAAATAAGTAGACAAAACTTGTCTAAGTTAGTAAATGTGACATGTCTTAATGAAAACCTGCCAAAATATACAATATATATATTCTTTAATATTTTTTCAACATTTTATTCATTATTTAAGATTGTTCCTTAATCAAAAGAACTGTAACCTCCCAAAACTCTTAACCATCTCTGCTAATCTCTAAGTATTTAGTGTCATAATCCATTTGTTCTCAGCACTTTTTTCTTGGTCATTATTTTATTGTAGAAAAAACAATTCCATGTCCATGCTTTAATTTCTGATTAGAAAAAAAAGATTATACCTGTGACATTTGTAACCACTACTAAAATCTGACAAGTTTTGGCAATTAAAAAAAATATTACTGACTGCAAAAAAGAAAAGCTTTCTCAAATAAATTTTCCGAAAATTTCATTTTTTCATGAAAATCTTTTTTATTTTTGTTATATGCAAGTTACAAAATTTGCAGCATGAGTTATCTCCCGTGGATGGGTGTATGCATTTGGTCTTTCTATGGAAGTTAAGGTGTCTATCCGATTGACATAATATTTTACCCCCACTTCTTCCATAAATAGTAGTAGTAGTAATAATAATAATAATAATAATGCATCTCTGTAGACAATTTTTAAGGTTTAATTAACAGTATGAAATTTAACTTTACAATTTTAGATTACTTTGTAGTTAGTAGCAGATTTTGCCTTCAATTCTGAACTTATTTAATTCATTTTTCTTTCCACTTTTATTTCTTGCTATGTTAATTATGTCTAATTGCAAATTGATTTCAAAACAAATTTGCATTTTCTAATGCTAAAGTGATAAACTGGAAATTAATTTTCGTTGTTTAAAAAATAAGTGGAAATTTCTTTCAACTTTGACATTCTTACAAATCAGTACCTATTTTAATTTTATTTCTAAAAATAATAAACATTTTTTTAAAAAGTTGTGAGTGTTATATCACAATGCAAATACTTGCCTATAAAGGAATGTATATAAAAAAAATGTATCCCCCACCCACAGTTTATCAATTATTTTTCCCAAAATATAAAATTCTAAATTTTGAATATAAGTTCAAAAGTAGACACATAAAATTGCTATATTCATTGCTTTAGTTTATATTAATTATTATTGACTAGCATTTTCTTGTTTGGGTTAATGAAAATCTGTATAAATATTTTGAGCACTATCCACTTAAAATACAAAAACAATATATTTGATTTGACTGATAAATGACTCTTGTATAGATAACATTCTTTTTTTGAGTATGGTTTTTATGCATAATTTGTTTCACTATCTTGAAACACAAAGCAGCCATATCCAAAGACTGCAAGAATCTTTTGGATTTGTTCTGCTGCTAATCATTTTATTTTTAAATGGTTGAATTCATTGTTAGAACTTTTTTTGTAGTAAATTCTCTTGGAATGAGAAATTCTCTTTTTAAAAGAAATTCCAATGGTTTAACCCATTTCTTATTTCTTTCATCCTTT
Organism: Acanthosepion pharaonis; assembly: GCA_903632075.3. NCBI lineage: Eukaryota > Metazoa > Mollusca > Cephalopoda > Sepiida > Sepiidae > Acanthosepion > Acanthosepion pharaonis. Next base: position 1,242,029 of record CAHIKZ030001280.1, read on the forward strand.
TGACTCTTCTCAATAATTCTACATGCTTGTTTTTTCTGCTTTTCGAAGTTAGTTGTAATTTTGAATTTTGTTGTTTGTTTAAAATCCCTAAAACATCTTTTAAGTGATCTAATTGGTCTCAGGTTCCTTGGAGAGAAAAAAAGAAACTCATTTGAAACAAGGACAACATGAAACAATTGCCTGCATTAGTTAAAAAAAATAAAAATTGCAAAAAGTGTCTTCATACTAAGTTTAGTATGTATTAGTCTTATAATTGCACTTCATAGAAATATTTTCTTCCCCCACTTCTAATCAGAATAACCATTTGCATTTTAAATGATCTGTTTTATTTCTCTGTTCTATCCTGTAGTGACAAGGAGAGCAACTAATGTTTTAAATACTTTTATTGCTTCTGAATATTTGTTTTAGTTATTTTGTTACCTGCATTTCATTATGATATCAAATTGGCCAACCATTTTTATTTGGTTTCTTTTCCCCTGATGTTCCACACTTATTAAGTCTATAAGAATAGTATTGTTAATGTTCTGTTGTTTCTCACTTGAATGTTGTTTACTATTAACATTACATATTTCATTGGGATATTGATATTTCCATAAAATCTACATTTTTATTCCCCGTGTGTGAGAGAAAAATAAGAGAGCAAAGACTATTTAAAAAGATTCATAAGTTACCTCTAAGTTGCATTTATTGGAAGCATTCAGCTACCAATAAATGCAAAAACTGTGACGGTATCTCTAAAAATCAGTAGCTTTTTCTGATCAGTGATTTATTTTGTCTTGACTGAATTTTCTTTTTGTTGTTACTTGTAAATATGTGCATGTAAGTGTATCTTATTTACTATAAATAATCACATTGCTGTAGAACTTTATTTGAGTACTACCTTCCTTGTGGCTAAAGTATACAGACCAATGTAAACATTTAGTTACCACAGAACTGGTGGCCTGATTATCTCACTAAGAAAATATGCAAGTTGAGCTCCTCCCAAGAAACCAGAATACTAATAAGGAGACTTGAAGTATATAAATGAAAGAGAGGAAATTACTGGTGGGATGGGTGCTGGTGCTTTTCATCTCTTCTTCTTTCAATTTATTTACAATATAAGCACATATGCATACTGTTTGAGCCATTGTGAAATTGCCAGTCGTGACAGGTCAGCCCATCTCCTATATTAATTAGCAAGAAGTGTAAGTCTTGCTTACAAGTAATTGATAACTTTATTTGATTTCCTTCCTGGACAAAGACATCTGTACCTTTTTATTTAGAATTTCCTGTCTTTTGGCTCATACTCCTGGATCAGAATTTTTTTTCTTTTTCTCTGCACATTCACTAGTCTTAATGACTAACTTCTAACCTTTCTTCATTAACAATTTTCTATACTAATTCTTTGTTGCTAATATTAACCTATATTATAATCATTTTTTTTTTTTTTTTTTTGCAAAAAAAAAAAGTTGATGTTTTGTTTTACATTCCAAATTGCAAAAGAAGAAAAAAAAATCTTGTTTTCCAAATTAATCTATGCCTCTTATTTTTTATAATACATTGGCAAACATAGATAGAATAAGAATGATCTCTGATTTTGATCTGTTTCTATATTTTAGCTACCACCCACATTCTATCAGTTATTCATTAGATATTGAGTTTGCTGTGTCATTGAATTTAATTGGTATAGTTACATTTTAACTAATTACTTGCAATTCTACTTATAAATTTTTGTTTGCGTGCATATTATCACAAGTAACCATATTAGGGATTGGCCAATTGGTCTTGAAATTATAACCCAAGTAATTTGAATAAATGTTTCATTTTTAGTTTTATATTATGTGTTTATTACTAGCTTGCTTACTTATTCATTATTTCTGAATTAGGCTCAAATGCAATAAAGAAGTTTTAGTAATCCTCAATTATAAACTTATATAAAATATCTCACTACTGATTCATTGAGATGTTATATAAAATTGAGTCATTTTTCAAAGAATTTTTACTACATACCTAACATTTCTAACATGAATTAACTAACATTAAGTACTGAAAAGGTTAAAAGGACTTCTTGATAAAGTTAGCATTTGTATGGCAGATAGGGTTAAATTGTTGTATGTCAATTGTTTTGAGTCCCATCATTGCCCTTTTTGTGTGCATATTTGAGGCATTAATGTACCCTCATTGCAAAGTTGTGTTTTCAATGTTATTAAAAGATCAATTTTAATGCCAAGTATCATATGGTTTAGTAAAAAAAAAAAAATCATGTATATTTAAAAAGTAAAATGATAAAATTTCAAACTTTTTCAATGACAATTTGCAATTACTTTCTTAATAACTGCTTGAATAGTAGGTAGGGTGATAATATATAATTTTAGATATAAAATATTTTAATTTTCAGTACCCTCTCATAGATACAAAAAATGGGTTCTTTGGTTAAAGTGCTTGATAAGTAGTCAACCATTTTTATGACTGATGTTTGTTCTGCCTACATTTTACTTGCTTTTTGTAGAACAGTTAAATCGGAAAGTACTTTTAAATCTAAAGAAATTGTTCCTTGTTTGTATTAGAATCTAGTCCTTGTTTTGATTAGTGACACAACTCTTTGTAATTGTAGTTGAACTTTGATTATCATTTTTGTAATAAAGTTAACCTGATTTAGCAGAAATGCAGAATAATTAAATTTAATTGCAGCAGATGTAGATTGGTAAAACAACAAAGATAAAAGAAATATGTTGGGCTGATTATCACCTGCTGCTGCTGCTTGCAATTGACATAGTCTCAACCTTCTTTAAAACTGTTGCCTCTCCCGCCTTTAAATATATTTTACACTTTACAGTATAAAACAAACTGGATGTGATTTTTGTTTGCTCTTGTAAATAATACTGCACACTTTACCTGAAGATTGAAATGCTACTGATAGAATAAGCAGCTCACAAAAGAGTTTTGACAAGATATCCACCTCAGGACAGTAGCCACTTGATGTATAGAGATAGAGCCAGAACAATCAAACACAAGTAGACTGATAAACCACACTGATACTTGCAGTGTTGTTTTTCAGTGTTGAGTGTCTTTACTTTATATATATTCAGAACTTTATATTCAGTTTTAATAGTTATCACTCTAATCTAACTTGATCACTTCTTGTGATGCTATGTTTATACAAAAAATGTATGTATGTGTACAAATATCAAAAACAGATTTTTTCATTTTTATTTTAAAGTTTCTTCTGCAATATAAATATTGACTAATTTGTGGTAACTCATTTCTGTGTCTTATTAAATATGTTAAGTACCAGTTTGGGATTTGCAACATTCTTTTTTAAGATAAATTACTAAACCTTTGTAAAAATTCTTTTTTCTTCCTTGATGATTGGGAATTTTTTTTTTTTTAATTTTTTTTTCTAAATTATTGCTTTAGTCTTTACTTATTGATTTACAATATAGATTTCATGTACCATAAGTTTTATATAAAATATTTGTTGAAGTTTAATTTTAAAAATTGTAGTTGTAATATGTTATTTGGTAAACAAAGCAAAGATCATTTTAACCTCATTAAAAACATTTTTTCTGATCATCCCAACTAATAATATTATATATATGAAAAGTAGGAATATAACCTTTAATAAACATTATGTAGATTTAGCATTTAATTGTTTGATCTCTATATTTTATATCATACATTGATTATTTTTATTTTAACCACATATAGTGTAATTTTCACTTTAACTTTTTAGTGTATATTTGGTGTGGATTAAAATAATAATTCTAACCAATTTCTGCTCTACTATGTAAGTTTTCAAAAAATTATAAGAAAGTTGAATATTGTCCCCCTTTTAATAGAGATTTCAATTAAATACTGCATGTTTTCTTGACAACCACTCTTTCATATTTTCTCACTTTAATTAATAATGCAGGTAATTATTAGACAAAATTGCTAATTATGCTGAGACATGACCTCTATTGAAAAAAATGTGACTGGGATCTTTTCTGTTAATTCACCCCCAAATAAAAAGTGATAGTTCACCCAATTCACAGCGGTGCAATGATTCATCACAAGTTCTTCTTCACAAATGTTTATAGTGACTATATTCTTTATGATTTTATGGTGGGGAAGTTGTGACCCTTGGAGTCAATTTCCTTTCCTTAACGGCTTTTCACATCATTCACTGAAATGGCAGCACCATTTATCCTGTTGATCTGTTAAGCTTTAAACTCATATCCTATCCTTTAGAGCATTTCATCAACTTAGGAAGAATATTGACTCTCTGTAAAAAGCAAAAATGCCACTCTCCTTATCATTGCATTCTTGTATTAACTCCAGCACCCTTCATGGCAAGCTAAACACATTTTCATTTAAAATTTATAATTTCTTGGGATGAATTAATATTTGTGATAAGTAACTTTACATTATTAGGGATAAATTAACAGAAAAGACCCTGTAACTTTCATAGCTGCATTCATTTTGTATTATTTATTTACTGTTCTACTTAATTAATAACAACAACTTTGTCTGATATAAACTTACTGTGTCAATAAGGAAACCGATAAGTTTTAAAATAAAACTTTGTCATGTGCCTGAAAAATGTTAACTGATGCACCAGATGAGCCTCTCTATTTGTTACACTTTTTTCTATTTTCTTTTGGATCATATGCTTCCCAGTATTTTCTGTAGCAAGGATCAGTCAGGTTTTGTATTCAGATGAGAAATAGCACAAATGAAGTGTGCCTTGTCTCTTGTGATCTATCCCCTGCACAGCACCTCCCCTATAGCACTAATGGAATAGGACCAGTGTTATATTTTGATATCTGGTAAAAGCCAGTCAGCTTGAGCAGTTTTTGCCTTTTTACACACATAGTTCTACATGCTTGACTTTGTATCTTATTTGCCATATTGGAGAAATACATGCACAATGCAACAAGTTTATAATGGGAGAGAATTAAATCTAAATGGTTTATTTTTGTATATAATATAAAACTTAGTCTACTTTTAGAATTATTTTGTTTTAAAAATTTAAGAAAAAATAATTTTGAAAAACTAAGTGAATGTTGAATACATTTCTCTTACTGGTTTTGAAAAACATTTTGATAACTGGAAAATTGTTAAAGGGTTGTCTTTTTTTTCCTTTTTTGTCTTTCTTGAATATTTAACAATTATTTCCTTTGGCTTTTTTTTTATATTGTTCACCATAAAGACGAATAACAGATTCAGATATGAAAGATTCATTTCTCATGTTGACTTATTTTTACTTTGTTCATCTTCTTTAAGCTAATGATAAATGTTTTTCTTAGCAGCGAGCCTACCTCTCCCTCTCTTTCTAGTTTCTTGTTATTCCTACAGATTGTAACCAGCCTCCTTGCATTGCTTTAATGAAAACAAAGCAGACTCCAACATGAGAATCTCCAAACCGGAAACAAGCTGCCCTGTAATGGGGTATCTCTTACTAGAAATGGGCTTGTCTGCATGTGGTGGATATTGTAAGAATAAACAAAATGCTCAGTTTGTCTGTGAAGGCCTCCCAGCACAGACCATTGTGATTAGTGGAACACATATGCAAGATATAAAGAAGACAAATTAAGTGCTTTGGTTGGACAAGAAAAGACCAATTGCACACTGAGGTGGGAGGGTAGCTCATGTCAAGAGTTGCTAAAGGATATACACCATCAGTCTGTCATTTGTCTAGGGTACTTGACCATTTCTACAGATTGTCTGGTAGGGTTAACATAAAATTGAGATTTCATGCTGTTGGTTTCAATTAAGATGAGTTGAAGGAAAATAAAAGCAAACAAATCTCTCATTTGGTTTTGTTTGAATATTTTCTACTTTCTTTAGCTATGGATGATATCATTATTTCTATTTGTTGCTTGCCCAGCCTAAAATTATGACCCCCTAAGATTCTGGTGTCTAATTACTAAGCTAGATGGCTTTTATGGGCTGACTTATTATAGATCTGAATTTGTTAATTTGTGCTAGGCACATTGCCCAACATCTCTGAGCTGTGTCAAAAATTAATACGTTTTCATGTCAGACTATCACTTACAGATGTTCAGCTTTTTGATCCCGACCTTGTTAGTGCCCTCCACTAACAACTAACCTGCAATATTTTGCAGATGGTGAAGCCGAGGGAGATGAAGAAAATGCTCCTCACCAAGCGGAGAATGCTCACCACGTGTCAGAGGTCACATCCCATGCTACTTCATCAGCTCCTTCAAGCTCTTCATCGCTTGTGAGCTCTAGTTGTCTCCTTACAACAAATGCTGGTTCAGCTCCCACAGGTAGGTGGCAGCACCTGATGTCAGTATTTATTCAAGCTATTTACCTTACTAACGGCACAGGTACTACTACTACTACTACTACTACTACTACTACTACTACTACTACAATAATAGCATTGGTCATGAATAAATTTTTGTATGTATAAATGTAAACATACATTTTTTTATAATGACTTAGTAGCAATAAGTTTCTATGGGGCTATTTTCTTCAAGCTTTTAATAATTAAGTTAATATTGTCAATTTTATACTATTATAAAATGTAAATTTGATGTAACTGTTAATTTATTCTATTGAATTATATGTATACAGTATATTAAAAAATATATTATTTCAGATTAAACATTTTGCAAACTTGTTTTCTTTGTGTGTTCTATTGTACTAAAGTATTAATTATTTTTCCTGCGTAGAAAATATAATCCAAATAATTTTACATAAAAAATATTTCTTTATAGAAGCATTTGTTTCTGTTTTTTCATTTTTTTCACTCTGAATATTTTTTCTTTTTTCCTTACAGCTAACTTCATTTGTGAATATTTTTTTTTTTATAATAATTTACTCAATGACTTTACTATTTATAAAAAAAAATATTTATGATGTTACTAATTTATTTTTAAAGGAATCATAGTTTTTGGGTTTGTTTGTTTTTGTTTACATTGTGTGCTCCAAAAATAATGCCTCTTATTTGTTTCTATAGAAGCATTATCATTGTTGGATAGAGGAAATCTTCAGTCACAAAATGTTATTTTTCTATATAGTCACCACCCCTGGCTATGCAGTTTCATAAGTGTTGGACAAGAGCTCTAAATTTTGTGACTTGCCACACACATCTCTATCACCATTGTTGTAAATCATTACCCACTGCTTGACTGTGCTCACATCCATTATTTGGGCTCTATAAACATTCGATTAGCATTAGTGAAATTTAGTGGGTACAGTTTGTTCCACATGGAGGAATTCAATAAGACACCTTTTCTTTGTTTGCACTTTCAGATGTTATTTTGCTAGACTTTCACCCATATACAATTTGTATCAAGGCAAAATAAACTACAGATTTAAATTCTGTTGCCAACATCTCGCTCTGATATCAGGCCAGCTTAATAAAAATAGGGGGTATTAATTTTTGAGTGACTATCTTGAAAAGCTTTTAATTTCACAAATATTAAGTTTCAAAAAATTAGAGAATTTCAGATTAATATTAAGTTTTGAGCATTTTAGTTGACCTTAGAAAAATGCCTAAAAACAGTATGACTCATAAATTCTTTTAAAGATATTTTGGGGGGTATGTTTGTACATATCTTTATCTTTAAACATACAATATTAAGTGATATTAATCTTGGTGATTAGATTTACTATATTCAGTTGGCTTCCCAACAATGTGTGATATTCATACATTCAACTGATGTAAAGTGAATATTAATTTGTAGTCACACCTGAAATTGTATTGTTGTCTTTCAAAATATTTCTGAATGTGGATGATTGGATGGAAAAAAAAAAGGTAATAGAAAGATAAATTAATCACCTCAATAATTTTGGGACCATTTGAACTTACCTGGCTTTGTTTTCAAAGATGATCCATGTTTTGCATAAAAAGGTATACAAGGCTTTGGTTAGAGTCAGGGAGGGAATATATATATATATATATATATATATATATATAATTATCATTATTATTATTATGAAGGCTTCTTTCTGCCTTAGTTCAGGTCAATAGTTATCTGAGTTTTTATCAAGGGTTGTGATGAAAACTGAAAGGACAAAAGGAACATTTTAGTTCTCTACCTGACTTACAATAGATAGACAAAGCCCTTGTCATTCACTGTGAAGAGAAGGCACATTATCTGCAGTTTAATTGGACCATTGTAAAAGAATGGGGGTTTTCCAGTATTAAAGAAAAGAGAGAGGGAAAGAGAGAAAAAAAAGTTGTTCTCATGCTCTGGGGTCAATCTCTCAGCTATTCTGTTGACCATGTCAGAAGTTCAATCACTAAAGAATCTTGGGCATTTTAATTACTACTCTTGAAATCAGTGGGAGCAGGATTGTCAAGACAAACCACACTTCCCCCCTCCTCAACCCTGAACAGTCTTCTTCCTTTTGAGTCTTTGCTTTAATTTCTCTTTTTATTATATTTTGAAAGCCTTTTTGTCCTTCCACCCAGACTAGTTATTTATCAGGCTGGCTTGATTTAAGCTGTAAGAAGAAAAGGGAGTAGACATAGAGGAGCCATTTTGATTGATGAATAATTAGGAATATTTTTATCACCTGGCTTACAGCCTTTTTCTATGTTTGCTTTATTTAATACAAGGAGATTCAAAGTGAACACAAAACTTCAGGTGTCCTTATCATGACCTTGGACTGATCTGGTATTTAAACCAAACTTGTTCTTGTAAGTTTCACTTATTCCCCTGCCCTACCATTTTTTTTTAATTTTATATCAGCTTATGCTGCATGTCTTGCTTAGGTATAAAATTTGTGCACAAATAAAGTTTTTAACTTTTTAGGCTTTTAATTTCTAACTGGTCCTTAATTTTTCTTATCTTTACAATTTGACCACCTAACATGCAAGTTGAAAGGTTTTATAAGTTACATGTAATTTCATGAAAAAAGAAAACTTCCAAAGTTTTCCTAATTTTTAATCTCTTCTGAATATAAGATCAGTATGTAATATGCTAAACTGCATCAGTATTTTCAATGAATTAAGATTTTCTTCATTGTATTAAATTTTAAATTTGACCCTAAAACAAAAATTCTTCCCCCCACCCCCCCCAAAAAAAATACACTGAAAACTATTTAAAAAAAATTTAATATCATTTCAGAGAGATGTTATTTTACAGAACATTTTACTTTAAAAAAAATTTAATTTTTTTAATTTTTTTTTTTTTAACATCTAGTTCAAAGCCCAATAGCTACTGAGAGTAAAGGGTTGTTGTGTGGTATTAGTTTAAGAAAGGGCCTGAAGTGAAGTTCTTAGGGCTATGCAGGAAATATAACAGCTAACTCTAGACTTGAAGAGGTCAGGATTTAATTAGTGAATAGCATGTCAGAGTTCAGGCAGAGACAGAAGTATAGTGTGGAAGTAGACTTTGGAAGGGACTGGAAACCCAATCCTAAAAAGGAAACTAGAAACCACTCTTGTTCAAAAGACATTTTTAAAATGTAAATAAGTAACTTTGAAACAAAGTAACTCAAAAAGTTTTAGAGTTGCAATATAAAAACCTTTTCAGGATAATTTTTTAATTAGAAGTATCGCTTCATTTTGAAAAGAAAATGCAATTAATAATTTTTACCCTTTTGGAAATTTTAATCCTCTGTGTTTGTGTGATCTATATAAAAAATGCATTGAACCCAAATATTTCAAAATGCTGATTCATCTCTTTTTAGTAGAGAATGAAGTTTCCTCAGCAAATCAATGCTAAATAATCTCTCTGTTTTGGATAAACATGATATTGAATGGGTTGCTTAAAATATTCATTCCTGTTTTTAGTTGCTGTTAAGATCCTCTCTATGCAATTCTGTACAAAAAATGCACTTTTTATTTGTTGTCATTCTTTTTCCATACCACTCCTAGCATTCATTTTTAGTGAAGATTTTATGTATATTTTTTTTCTTTTTGCTCCTCTCTTTGCTTTTTATACTTCACATGTTAGGTGTGCCTTTGTGCTAGATTGTCTCTTGTATGCATGGCCCAAAACATTAGCTTGGTGGGAGGAAAAGCTAGGCTTTTGACAGAAAACTAATTTCTTGGAAGCCTTCTGAAAGCCTCCAGTTGTCTCCAGGCTGATGTAGCCTGTCAGACTGCTTCACATTCTCTCATTGAATTCTTCTATTATAATCGACAGGTGCCTCTACCTTCTTCTACCTCCTGGCTTTTAGCATCATTGCTGCTTTCAGCCTGTCTTCTAGAAAGGGTTTCTTTTTCCTGCCATCCACTTGCTGCTATCATTGATGCCACCGGTTATACAAGTAGCACTTCTCAGGACATGACACTCCCACCAGTTCCGTGACTAGCTAAAACAGAAATTTTCATTTCAATGATGATAACCCAAACTGCCATTCTTCAAATTTGACTTTTCTTATTCAGTTGTATAATCATGTCAAGCAGAGCTGACACTCCACGCCCCCACACCTTCTTTCATCCTTTTATTTTTTTTCTTGACCTTGGGAATTGTTGCTTGTCTATTTTTTGCCATCTATTCTTGAAAGAACCTTAAAAGTTTTGCATGCAAACGTATTTGTCTTTGTAATTTACTGTTTGGTTCAATCATTACACTTTTGTTTTTTGTTTGTTTTTTTTTGGGGGGGGGTTACTTCATATCTCTCTCTCTCTCTCTATATATATATATATATATAAATTCCCCACCCCAAAGGAAACTCTAGTTTAAACATGACAGAAAGGAACATTTGTATAGCTCATATTAATATAAAGATTAGCTATAGAAATCAAATAACAACCTACTTTAAATACTTTAACTAAAATGATATTGTATGAAAAATGTTTCTTATTGCTTAGCTTCTAAAAGTTTCCAGGCTTTTAACTGTGTAGAATTTGATTTCTGATTTGATATTGGAATTTTATTGGGATAAGTAAATTACTCAACACACTTGTCTTTATTCATAGAAACAATTGTAAATTCTGTGAACTAAGTCTTAATTCTTTCCAAACCAAATTTAATTTCTACTCAACATTGTTAATTTTTTTGTTTGTTGATTTCTTATCATAAGCCTGAGACTAGCCAATTGGACATGTTTTGTTTGAATTCTTTATAGCTTTAACCTAAAGGATTTGAAAAAAAAAATATGTGCAAAAAGCAATTCTTAAAAAATTTTTTTGCTCTTACAACTTGTTTTAAGTCTGTACTAAATAGTTTTTGCCTCTGGGTGATTTTAGAAGGGATGTACATTTTTGTGTTCTTAATTCAAATTTTAAAATTTAGCTTTTAATTTTTCTTCACTTACTAGAAAGTGTTTAGAACTTGCTGAGTGTTACTCATATGTTTTTTAAGTAATTTTAGTGAGCTAGGTGTAGCCCACTGCTCCCCAAGGCTGTTTTCTTTCTTGGAGTGAAGATGTATCAGTTAGAACAGGTGTGTCAAACTAGCAGCCTGCGGACTGCATGCAGCCTTTTACATGCATCTTGGTGGCTCTCACAAAGGTTTCTATAACTGTGGTATATCAAGAATTTTGTCTATTTAATATGCAAATTATTAAAAACAGTGAGATTTTTATTTTCAATTTGTATGAATAAATTGTTTATTCTGTCTCAATGATTTTTTTTATTTTCAAATGTCAGCAACTATTTTTAACTTCCGGTTAATTATGTGATCATCCTTGACAACTAAATAAAAACAAATGTAAAGTGAAAATGTTTGTAATTTTGTAATATTTTACCTTAAAAATGTCAACTTCTACTTGCAAAAAGAGAAAATTATCTAAAGAAGGAAATATGTTTCAAGAAAAGTGGGAATTACAGTACTTTTGTACCACTGTTAATGGAAAGATAAACTGTTTGATTTGCAACCACTGCATTGTGACACCAAAAGAATATAATGTGAAAAGTCATTATGAAACAAACGATTGATCTTATGATAAATATGAAGGAGATATGCGTGTTTCAAAAGTGAATTCAAGGTTAACTTCACACAGCAACAAAGTTGCTTTACAAAAATTCAGAAAGGCAACATTAGTTCTGTTACTGCAAGCTTTGAACTTTGCAAAATGATCGCTATCAGTGGAAAATCTTAAAGTGAAGGAGATTTCATAAAGCGATGTCTTGCAAAAACAGCTGAAATTGAATGTCCAGAGAATTCATGCTTATTTCAAGATATTTAATTAAGTAGGAACACTGTTGCTGAATTGATGAAATGGCAGGTGATTTGAGTCGACAGTTGAAGACTTTATCATCAAGTTTTGAACATTTTTCTATTGCTCTGGATGAGACTGTTGACATAGCTGGAATAGTATAGCTCACCGTTTTCATCAGGGCTTGTGACAATTTCAAATTTATGAATAACTAAATGAACTGGCCCCAATGCATGATACTACAACAAACCAGGACATTTTTGAGAAAGTTGAATCGCTTCTCTAGGAATACGCCTTGATTTGAATAAACTTGTATGTTTATCTACTGATGGTGCTGCCAATATGGTTGGGAGGCATAATGGTTTTGCTCCCAAGTTAGGTACAAAAATAGAAAACATATATCCAGATTCAACATTCAAGCATTTTCATTGTATAGTTCATCAACAAAACTTATGTTCTAAGATTTTAAAATTAGATCATGTGTTGAGTTTTATCAGAAAAACATTGAACTATATCAGAGGTTGTGCTCTGCATCACTGTCAGTTTAGACAGTTATTGGTAGACGTGAATATTCAGTTCACAAATGTCCCATTCTATACAGATGTTCGGTGGCTTTCATGATGTTGTTCAGACAGTGGAATGTTTACGGATGGAACTACTGGAAATGCAGACTGGCTCAACACTCTAGGAAAAGTACCTAGAAGTAGGGTACCTGGATTTTTTTCATACCTTCCTCAGACATTTAAGAACTTTAGAAAGTTTGTCACAAAGATTATAATGATGTTTGGTTCCACATATGTCTGTGAACAGTTATTTTTTATTTATGAAGTCCACAAAAACATTTCACAGAACCAGATTAACTAATGAACATTTGTCATCTTTGATTACTACACAGACATTCCAACCTGATATATCAAGAATAGTTTGTCTAAAGTGATGTCAATCATCAGGACATCATAAAAATGATTAAATTGTACTACCTTGTATTGTAAGTATTTTATATTTAAAGTTTAGTTACCACTAGCTGTAATTGATGTAAGACTGTAAGCAGGTGCAGCCCTTGAAGCCACAGATATGGCCTATGTGGCCTTCTGTATGTCCTAAGTTTGACGTGCCTGAGTTAGAAACAATTATTGAATGATTAGCAAGTATTTCTGTGATGTTTCAGTCATTGTTTTTTGTTTTTTTCCTTTTATTTTTAAGTGTTGATATTAATATGGTTTCTGAAAATTGAAAAACTTTGATTTACTTCAAAATAATCTTTTTAAAACTAGAGGAAACTTTAGAAGTATTTAACAAATTTCATGAAAAGCAAAAAAATAAAATTCTAGTTTAACAACACAATCATAAAAATCTTTTCCTTCATCCTGCCCTATTTTTGCTTACAAGAATTCTTGTGAATTGGATAAATCATGTCTTTGAAATCATAGCAGAGCTTTTGTAAGAGGCAGTTATTAGAGCAATTTTAAGTCTTGAAGGCAAAATAATTTTCCCGAGTAATACATTGATTTACCTTCCATCTTCAAAACTATATTGTCAGAGATGGAGTGTAGAATTTCAAGTCAAAAATTCAAATATTGAATATATTTTATAATCTCTCTGTAACACAATACTCACTTAATGAATTCTTTATTTGTTTGTACCAATTTTAACATTTAAATCTTGTTCTGGTTAAAGCATTGTCATCAACTTGATACTTCACCCACAAAATATTGATTTTGCAAATCAATTAGTTATATAAGTTTTTTTTTTTTTTTTTCTTTCTGATTAAGTAATTCCTTGTCTTTTTGAAAGTTTTGCTCATTCCTTTTTATCTAATCATTTTCTTTTATTCTTGATTTTTCAATTGACTTGATATTAAAAATCATTACTTTTCAAAACAAATTCATAAATATACTAAGCTTATTTGTTTACTATATTTAACTCATTTGTGTCCACCATCCCATTTGGAGGACAGTGAGCATTTATGACTTAGTCTTTATAATTAATCACAATCACAAATTTTTAGAAACCCATAATTAATACTAGATTTTTTTTAGATTCTTTTAATAAATCCCATAATATCAGATTTTTATTTTAATTTTTATAATTGATACCTGATTTTATTATTAATAGAATTTAGCCTAAATAAAAGCACTTTTTAGACTTTATTTTCTGCCTTAGTAAATGTATTGCCATTCTTTTTTCTTGCTGATAGATTTTGTGCCATTCACGTTGGTTTTAGTAAATCCATTGCACTTATTGGAACACTGATCGTCTTTGATAACATAAAAGTACCTTGGAATTTAAATATTTTTGAAAACATTTGCATCTGTTACTGTGGCAAAGCCAATTTACTCTGTGTCTTGGAGTGAATATTGGTTTATATCAAGTTAAGAGAGATCATCAAAATATAGTGCTTGTCCTGCCTTGTATTCAAAATCAATATCCTCTTATTAAGATATGCATTCTCTTGATGCAATCTTTAAATTTCTCAATAGTTAACTGCTGAAACATTTCTCTTTCATATATAATTAGAAATTTATCTATTTTACATCACTGTTAAGAAAAATAAATTATTTCAGGATTATTTCACATTTTGGTCATTAAATAATCTACATTATAGAAATAGATTTTAACTGAAATTTCAGGTGACAATTTTGATAGATTAACTAAAATCTATCAAAGTTCTCATATTTTCCTCTAATAAAAATACTCTCAAAATTATCCTCCATACAATTGTCCTGTCATAGTTGTCTTAATCTGAGACCCTGTTTAAAATATTTCAATTCAATTAACATGGTGTAAGTTTTAATTTTAAGGAGAATGTTACTTTTTATTGGACCAGGTGTGTTTAAACATGTTTCCATTGTTTTATTTATATGATCCTGTATTCCTTGAAAAATGAAAGAAATGTTTACATTGATATCATTATTTTTTTTCTACTTGTCTTAACATGTTTTAAAGTGTATGTATGTCTATAATATATAAATTAGTTAAGATAATCTTCTTGTGCTAGTTTATATGAAAAATCTTTTCTTTTTTAATAATCAATGAGTTGACTGCAGATAGTCTTGGTAAAATTGTATATTCAATTTAACTTGTTAAAAAACATTGTCATCAGAATGAGAATTACACGGTAAAAAAGTAAGCCCAATATTATGGTCTTGTTCAAAAACACTTTGATCAATTTATAATTATTGAATTGAGAACATTACATATTTACAAGTTAACGATGACCTGTCCACCATAATTTATCTTAGGTCTTATCCCTTCTCCTTTGATAATACTATAGTCACATAGTAATTAGTTATCTAACAAAGTGACATTAAAGGAGGGAAAAAGCAGTTTCTGCATAAGCCGTAGTCTGACAAAAGTATTTTTATGGTAGACTTTTGTCATCTACTGATTTTAAAATTTAAAAAAGCACAGACAAAAACTCTCTTCCAAACCTTTTTAAACAATATTAATATTTCTTTCTGCTCTACTTGTTCTTGTTAATTATTTTTACTGTTTTTTTTCTTTGTGTGTATGCTTCCTTTTGTTTTTTAATCTTTGCTCACCAGTTTCTTTTGTTTCCTCATATAATAAGGATAGTCCCTTTCTTAAAATTTTTCACCAAAACTTGAAATAAGATTATCTAAAAAAAGAAAAAAAGGATACAATTGCATAATTAACTAATTATTTATTATAAGATTATTAATAATTATCTCTAGCATTTGGGTACAAAGGTTATCATTTTGGGTGTGTCTTTCAACATTTTCTACAATTTGGAGTTTATTTCACAAAACTTTCTTTCAGTTTCCTTCATATCTGTCATCTTTTTTCTTCATTTATGCCATCTTCAACATTATATGCACATTGAAAATGTTAACCAAAACTGATTGATCCTTTTAGGTCTCTCAACCCAATTCTGTTTATCGTCATTGTTTTATTGTCTTTTATTGTTGCTGAAAGACAATAAAATTTTGTCTTTTATTGGCAATAATTATTGTTAATTTAATATTTCTACAACTCATTTGTTATAATAGCCATCTTAGAAAGTGGGTGAGCAAAAAAAAAAAAAAAAAAATGTAAATGTTGCCCACCACCATATTGTAAACTATATTTTAGTATTGAGT
Organism: Acanthosepion pharaonis; assembly: GCA_903632075.3. Classification (NCBI taxonomy): domain Eukaryota; kingdom Metazoa; phylum Mollusca; class Cephalopoda; order Sepiida; family Sepiidae; genus Acanthosepion; species Acanthosepion pharaonis. Next base: position 1,258,177 of record CAHIKZ030001280.1, read on the forward strand.
AGAAATCTGTATTGCTTGTCTTGCTTTTTTTTTCTTGATTCAAAATAGCAAGGATTTCCCTGATGAGGATGTTTACAAATGGGCTGCAGCTGATTTTGAGAAATACTAGGATGTAAATAGATAACATTCTCTTTTCTTCTTTTTCTTTTACGACATTTTCCTTTCTCTACGCTTCTTCAATCAATCTATATCTTTCTTTTTCCTTTTTTTTTTTTTTTTTTTTTTTTTTTGTTCTGGGCCCGCAGCCGGCTCCTCTTTTTCTTATGTTGTGCTGCCTGCTGCAGTAACCATACTATCAGTACCAAGTGGCTTTATGGTGTATGTAATAAGGAATAAGACAGGTTAAAGGCGGAGGCAATGGGTAAGTGGAAAGAGGAGGCATGGTAGGAGGAGGGGGAGGAAGTCTGAATGGGGTCGGGCAGGGGTGTGTACTGATGAAGATCAACTAGGCAGCTTGTATGAGAATAAAAGGTCATGGGAAGTGAGAATAAGCTTGTTGCTTTTTCTTCTTTTTTCATCTTCACCGCAACCACCACTATCATCTTATTCTTTTATTCCAACATTCCCATTTTTTTTTTTTTTTTTTCTTATATTTTCTTTTCCTCTTCTCATAATACACTGTTGATATCTGCTACCGTTGAAATAAATCCTTGCTACATTCACCTTCCTACTCATGGATAAATCGGTACTACAAAAACTAGAGATAATCATGCCATATCTTTGTTTTTTTTTCTTCCTCCTCCTCATATATATATATATATATATATATATATATATATATATATATATATATATATATATATATATAAATAAAATGAGCTACCTATCCTATTCTCTCCCATTTCTATTATTTTTCTTCTTGGCTATCTCAAACGTGCTTCAGTCTGACTTGCTTCTTTAAAAACAACAGTGGGTTTTCTTTGGGAAAATGCGTCTGTTTTTTTTTTTTTTTTTTCAGACTTTTAAAAATATTTACATTTAGCAAAACATTTTTTTTTTTTTTTTGAAGGGGCTTATTCAAATCAGTTCAATTCAAAGGCAAATTTATTTAATTTTTCATTCTAAGCAGTCCTAGTTTGAATTTTTCCATATAGTCTAGCCATTATTTTTTTTAACCTAGAAATGTAAAAGTATTTTCTAAGTTTTAAAAAGATCAGTCAATTATTTATTTCCCTCAACAAAAAATTCATTATTTGGAAATAATGCAAACAATAGCCTATATCTTTTGTTTTGAGCTATGAAACAATTCATACAATTATTTGCAAAAATAATTTAATCTAATGGTTTTTGGAAGTAAAAAAAGCAATAATGTGGTAAGGTATGCCTATTTTATTACAAAATCAATTCAAATTAAAAAAGAAAAAGGAAAAAAAAGAATTGAAAGTAAAAATTGGAGTTGAACATTTCTCAGATAAACATTAAAGAAAATGAAGAAAAAGCTTTAAGTTTTAAAGATCTATTTGTTGATGCTGCAGCTATGACTTATTTTTAAGTTGATATTTTGTATCTTCTGAAACTTTTCAATTAAAACTTTCAAAGTTTTGTTTACTTCTCTCATAAAACCTTCACAATTTCCACCAGAACTTTTACTTTACATTTGATTTAAACCCTCAAATGTGAGAACAAACAGCAGAGTTTATGAAAAGGTGTTGGTTAGTCTTATTTTTAGTAGTTTAAAGTATTGATAGTGAAAAGCTAATAATTAAAAGTAAACGAAAAAAAATCCTTCCAAAAAATATGTTTATTTGGTCAGATTTTGGAAGGGGAGTTGGATCTGAGAACTCTTGTAAAACCAAATATTTTTTTTCTAATTACTTATGTTTAACGTCTGAAGATATGGCTTTTTAACTAGTAATTGATTATTCTTTGATCATCTAAAACTACTACTACTATTTCATTTGGGGTAATGTTCTGACTTGTTTCTCTCTTAGGGGGCTTCAGGTATGTAATGCTATTATCTTCTAAATTTTCCTATTTTCTATTTCTTCAGTTAAGCAGAAACATTATTAATTATTATGATCATCATTTCTAACAAATCTTCATCATTCCAAATCATATCAAGCTAGAACCAGTTTATGTCTAGGTTGAGAATTCATTTTCAACTTCCAATGTTTTTATAAATTTTCACAAATTTCAAATTTAAATTTGTGTTTATTTTAATTCCTCTGCTGCTAGCTGATTTTGACATTTACACCTGTAAAGTGTAAATATAGTCATAAACAGGAATTAGCATTTTTATTTTCAACTAGAATTATTAAAATGCTGGTGTGCAAAATGATTTTTTTCTTTGAATTTAATTAACATTATTTACCAATAATTAACATTATTCTGTTTACCAATAATAGTTAAGGCAAGCAGGTTTTTCAGACTTTACCTGTTAAGTACTTATATCTGTATGTTTTTTTTTTGTTTGTTTTTTTTTTTTAAAGAATTATTGGATTTAGATATGCGCGCGCGCACACACACACACACACACACACTGTGTACTAAAATGTTTGTATTTTTACCATCTATCATTAAGTGACTCCGTTTTTACGAGGTATATAGGGAATTTTTGCCCGAGCCTACGGGCTCGGATGCCCCACGTTAAAACTCGGCCTTGTGCCACATCTTGCTGCGTGAGGCAGTGGGTAAATAATACTATTTGTGAAGTCTTGAAATTCAGTCTGATACATAAGCAAAACTGTTTTCAGCATTAATTCCCAAAATAACACATTTTCCACAATGCACTCACAGTTCTTCATGTTTACTTTTTTTGCTTGAATTAGATTTTCTATTTTTCTTGTGAAACCATTATTGATCTTTATTAGGTAACTTGTTTAAGATATTCAGGTCATGCTTCTTGTAATGAAGTTTTCTATTTAAAACATGCTTGTATTTGACATCTTAGCCTGTAAATATAAGAAAATATATTTTCATTCAAACAAGAGCCAATTGTTATGAAATATAAATAATTCCACTAATGATCCGTATAATCTTTTAATGTTTAAAGTTTTACAAATTCATATGCAGTGCAGCTACTGATTTTTAAAGTAGTATTTCAAAAGCAAATTATATTACAATTTCATACTTCTATATTATTTGATAACTTTTATTGAAATGTAACATCATTTTCAAAATGGATCTTATCTTTATCTATTTTTTAAACATAAACTCATTATTTTTTATTGAATTTTCTGTTTGAATTATTTTCTTTATAACTTGTTTGGATTGAATTTAATAAAAAAAATTTAAAAGCAACCATTTCATTTCAAAGACTTGTTGAAAAATATTGTTGACAGTAAATTTATAGGTGTATTGAAGTTAAAACAGTAAACATGTTGAACAAATATTCGTAGACCAAAGCAAAATGGATTTGGTTATAGAACTGTTAATAGCAGGTATCCCTTTTGTGTGTGTGTGTGTGTGTGTGTGTGTGTATGCATGTAAATAATTGTGTGTGATAATGTTAGAAGGGTGTTGTTAATCTATGTCCCTATTTCTTTAGCTTCCTTCTACCATCCAACACAGGTTAAAACTGGCTCATGAATTAGAGCTTAACAATCAATGCCTACTGTCATAAAAGGAACAAAAAAAAAAAAAAAAAGAAACAATTGAATAGAAATGAGGCATAAATCTCCGTATGAAATCTGAAAAGACAAGAGTCAGTTAAAGTCAAAGTAAAATAAGATGGTAGTCATTTCTTCAACCTCTTTACTGACTGTAATTGGACTACCTCAGTATAAAAAAAATGTACAATCTTGGGTCACTAAAAAACAGCTACTGCCCTTCAGTAAGTAGAATCTAATTTATTTACTCTCCCCACAATTTGCAACTTCCAAATCTAGAAATTTGGCTTTTTTTTTTTTTTTTTAATTAAAAAAAAAAGTTAATTTTCAAACTTTTTAAATTCTACTTTGTAATAGTATTATTATGATCTTAGATATTTTTGTTACTGCCTTGTAGTATTTGGTTGTATGGAACAGATTGTAAATTTAATTCCCAAGAAGTGCGTACTTTATTTGATTTTTACAACAAAACACGACTATATTTTATTATAGCCACAATTTAGAATAACAGATCAGTTGTGAAACAAAATGTTGATAATTATTTAACTAAATAAAATTATTCAGTGAATAACTAAAGCACTGTAGATATTATTATTTTGTGTGTACTCACTGAAATGAAAAGAATACTTATTTACGTTTCTGTAGTTTTTTTCTTTTTGTTTTTACTTGATAAACAATTCTACAACTAGCTTATGTCAAAGATATATTTGTGAAAGATGAAACATTTCCTTGTGTTAGCTTTCTTTGATGATTTAAACATTGATTGATTTAAGATACTTCTTCTTAATTCCTATTTAACTTTTTATATTTAATTATATTTGCATTTAATTAACACAAACATTATTTAAAAAGTGAATGTTTCTTTAAAAACTTGTGAGATGTTTTATTTCTCTCCTTCAATATTTTAATATTTCTTTTCCACAAATCATAATGTTGCTTCCAGTTATCTAACACATCAGATGTTGGTTGTCCAAGATTTGAAAGATAATTCCTTCCATTACCAACATCATTGTACTAGTGACCAAAATTTGACTTAAACTATGTTAATGTTTTGTTATTAAAATATTTTAAAAGTATTTAAATGTAAGACATCTTGAAAAAAAATGTTGTTTGATGTTGATATTTGTAAGTAAAAAATTTAGGGTTAATTGAACAGTTTGTCTTATATAATTTTTTTTATTTTTTGAAAATTCAATTTTTCCCCTACTTTAAAAATATTTTTAATTAGATTTGACCAAATAGTTAAGATGATTTATTTTGAAGTTTTCATCTTTTTTATATTTTACATTTAGATTTGATTCTATTAAACATTTTTGAAATGAGCATAAAGAGATTACATTACTGTTTCAAATCTTCATATACAAAACTTGTATGACATTCATTGATAGATTTTCACATTTATTAATACTTGTTCCAGATATACTAAGTTTTGGTTTATCTCACACACACACACACACGCACATAGTGGTAGTGTTAATAAAACAGTGCTTATTGCTAGTGGTGAGGGATTTTATATATATATATATATATATATATATATATATATATATATATATATATATAATTATTTTAATCCTGTTGTGATAGCAATAAGAAAATACCAGTTTGTTACATATCTATTACAACATTGATTCTCATTATTTACTTGTCAAGAACAAGTTTTGGAGTGCTTGGTGAAAAGACAACACGCTTCTCAAAATATGGCCAAACATCAGGATTTATTTTGGAATCACCTCTTGGTTACATCAAGAACTTTTCAGCACCCTCTTGTATTTTTCTTTTTCATTTTATCTTTTTAATTAGCCTATGTTCTTAGAATCTTTCCTTTTTATAACTGCTTCTTGTGCTTCTGATGTTTTTTTTGATTTTTTGTTTTACTTTTTTTTGTTCTTTATCATTTTAGGACTAATTTTGGGTTTCTGATTTTAATTATCTTTTGTGTGAAATCTTTGCTCTTGTATTATTTACATCCTAATATTTAAAAAGGGATTTTAATGTAATGTTGCCTTTTTCCTGCATTTTAAATATATAGCTAATCTAATCTATTCTTACCCTTTCTGCACTCTTGTTAATAGTTTCTGTGACTTTGAACATTTTAATAAAAAAGCAAATTTTAAGTTTTAAATTGCTGCTATTTCCTTTCTTTTTCATCTTTTTCTCTTCCTTTTTTATTGTTTTCTCTTCTCAACAATCTTAATTCTTTGGGGCTTTTCCTTCATTCAGCAATTTTCTAAGGCAAATTAATCAATTCCTTGAAATCTGAACTGGCAATTAAATCCACTCAAACACTGACTTGAGTCAGTGGACATTTTCTTGTCTGACAAAAGAATCTCTCATTGCACAGACTTTTGAATATTTGCTGCTGAACAAAGGCTCTGATCTTCATGTCTGCTGTCATTTCTATTCTCAAATGATTTTTGTCAAAATAGCCGCGTAAGAATCCACAAAGAAAAATGTTTAAATATTATCATTTCATCTCTCTCTAGGATGCTGAAAGTAAAAGCATTATCATATTAGAAATAAAAGAGATAAATATATTTAATTTTTCCTTTGTAAAATATTCCATTTACTTGCAATGAAATATAGTAAAATTTATAACTTCCTATAAAAATTGCATTTGCAAAAATATCTTTCTGCTTTACCTAAAGATAATTACCTTTCTACAATAAATCCCTATTATCTTATTTGTGTCATGTACACTTCTTATCTGTTCATTAGTTAGATATATTTTCAGAATAATAGTTTTTTTATTTATTTAATCAAAGAAAATGTTTATTCTCTTGGAAAATTCTGCTGGTTTCATAATTCAGACTAAAAACTTATATCAGTTTGTGTGTCCCTTTTAAAAATGAATTTGAAAATTTATATTGATGGATATAATAAATCCATCCATCCATATACATATATATATATATATATATATATATATATATATATATATATATATATATATATATATATATTTGTGTATACACATTATATTGAGTTATCAAAATAACTGTCATTTATATCCATCAGATGATATTACTTATCGTCTAAAATTAGTGACAAGCTTTTCATATTTTAGTCAACTTAGTGGTTGTTGCTTAATAAGGTAACTGTTTTGCATATTCATTTCGTTTTACAAATTTAAAATTGACTTTTCATTTTCTTGACTTTTAAAAATAAACGATTTTGTTCCATAGCTTTTCTAATAAGATTACTTAATTATTCAAATAAAGCCAATTTCTGCCAAGAAACTGGTAACGAACATAGCTTTTTAGATAACAATTTAAGGAGTAAGTAATGGTTTTTTTTTTTTTTTTTTATTATTAGTATAATTAGAAAATCTGACATTTAAAATTCTTTTTCTGAAATATTTTTTAAATACTGCTTATATAAATGATAATCTGAAATTATTAGATTTGTTTTGTTTAATAATGGATTTACTTCCTCATTTATTTTTTAAAATGTAGAGATTTCATTTATTAAGAAATGAGAAACCTTTTGTGCATAACAAAAATGAATTAAATGAGAAAATTGATTTTTTTTTTTTTCTTTATTTGTATTTTAATGTTTTTTTTTTTTTTTTCATACATTAAAAAATTAATACACATAAATATTGTTTAGCATCTTTTTTATTGTCAGTTGCTATAGGCATGAAGCAATAGATTAAAAATCTCAATCCTGAATTAATTTTTGTTTAAACCTAAGCTAATTGTGAAAACTGACAAGGAAAAATAACAAAAAAAATTAATCTCAAGTCATAAATGCTGACTCGAGCTAACTCTGTGAAACTAAGAGCATTAATCTTTAGCAAAAGCATATTTTAACAATTAAAAAACCTTTCCTATTCATACATCTTTTTAGAAAAATACTTTTAAAATAAATAGTGATTAGCACAGAAAAAGCTTTCATTTGATTAAGTTAAAAATTGATTCCTGTTTTGACATTATGCATCAGTACCATTTCAATCTATGACAGTAATGTGAAACAGAATTGTTTTAGATTTAATCATGAGTCAAACTTACAACCTCAAAACTTTTCCCCTTTGTCTACTATTAGCTTTTGTTCTCATCAAAAAACAACAATCCAGTAATTACACCCTTTTTTGTTTAAGAAATTTACATAAATTATCACCATTCTCACTCAGCTCTAAATGTTTATTGTCTGGGGGTGGGGGTGGTTCAGGTTAAATTGTGTGATCATTGTGATGAAAGCAATGTTACTTCTTCAGTTTCTTGTCCCAAGCAATACAAGGAACTTCCGCTTGTGTTTAATAATTGATGATTAAATGAAAGAATTGGTTTCAGTAAAGTCTGGGGAGCAATGAAAAATCATTCAGTGGAACCATCAAACTGATTTGGTTCTCGATTACCTATTTGCATCAATCTATACTAATGCTCAAAGAGAAAACATGATTATTTATATTGTTTGGACTGTTGTTCTCATCTTTGTTGCCATATTCATGACATGAATATGACATAAAAACAATGTAAATAGTGTAAATAATTACAATACCACATTTCAGAAATATAGACAAAGAAAGCGTGATCCTTAAAACTTTTTAGAAAATCTCAACTTGTTTTGAATATCCTGATAATTTTAATTATGACTTCTAAAACTTGGAATATATTTAAGTATTTATTAAAATTTTTATGCATTACATTGATGATATTCTTTTGTGAAATATAATTTTTGCTTATTAGAGTACAATTAAGTTGATTAAATAAAGATTGTCATAATAATAATAGCATATTTGGAAGTTTGTGTGTATGTGTGAGAGGTTAAAATTTGTATGTGCATATAAAATTTAATTACTGTCTTTTTTTTTTTTTTTCCAATCTCCTCACCATTACTTGTGAAACTGTCATTCAATTACATTTCATTTGATATTAATTTGAAATTTTAAGTCACTATGGTTTTTCCATCCTGCTCAGTTATATCAAATTGACTGTTCTTTTTTTTATTTATTTAAAATAATTTCTATATCTGATAGATAATGGGAGTATATTTAGTGCTTTAATTGTTAGATTTGATAATATTATTATTAATTTTTTTCCATTAAATCTGGGTGCCATCAATATAGTTGTCAATTGAACCCTGACCACAAGCAAGAGTCCAAAGGACTTTATATGGGAATTGTTTTATCCTAAATGTAACTCAATAAGAAATAGTCAGGTGTAAGAATTTATATCATTATTTTCATATATCTAAGAATAGCAAAATCTTTGGAGATGGACAGGTGTTACCAGACAGTAAAAATGCTTGAAACACTTCATGTTGAGTAACCAGTTGTGTTGGCAGGTACCTTGAGCTGTTTCAGCTGTGGTTAGAAAAACATTCTTTTTTAACCTTTAAATCAAACTAGAGCATTCCATTGTTATAGCAGACATAACTCTTCTTGCCTTTTTGTTTAATTATTATTGTAGAGCTTGTTAGAGCTTGTGAAATTTTTTCTCAAAAATGAAATCACTGTACTACTGCTCTGGTGACTAATGCATATTTACTGCAATACTAAATCTCACTTGAAATGAAAATGACTAGCTGATTCTTTCTGGGTACATAAATTTTAAAATTTTACCAACTATCAAGTTTTGACATTTCTTACAATTTTCTATTTTTCAATGCATTTCTTCTACTCTCTGTCATATTTGATTATTCTGTTATTTTCTATCTTTCGCATAAACAAAAAAAATTTTCAAACAAATTTAGTAAGTTAAAATTAAATCATTTTTTATAGTTAAATAATTGCTGATCATTTTCTCTTTCATAGATGCTTGATTATTTCCTGATCTATAAATAAATATTAAAATAATCTCTATATTTTACCTACATACACTACAAAAGTATATCAAAATAATTTTATTGAGGTTGATATGCTGTTAAACCAAAACAACCAAATCAAAATAATTTTACATTTCATTTAAGCAAGCAACTTCTTTGTTGTATTTTATAGCAGTTCTATATGTTTTTGTTTTTTTTGTTTGTTTTTTTGTTTTGTTTTACATTTCAGAATAAAAAATTCTCATACCTATATTCACTTGATACTTACAAAATTAAAAATAAATGTTGTATAGTTTTTAGTAAGAATACTGTAACCTATTTTATCTCCTAACTACCAGATATTATTTCTAACTCCATATTAGTGTTGGCAGTTTGTAACATTTGACTAAGTAATAATGTTCTTTCTTGTCTCTTGTTATATTTGGTAAACTTGTGGTAAAGCAATATTCATTGAATGGCTTAGAATATCTTCGGATACTAATTAATTGGGTTATATCTACATAGATGTGAAATAATAACGTTCCCAATTTTGGTCCTGGAAAAGTTCTAATGATGACTAAATTGCTAGATTCATTAGCTGCTTCAAGTCTGACATGATAAAGGTCACTGTTTATAATTAAATGATGAACAAAACATGTGAACCTTAAACATGTTCAATCAGACTCTGGGGGTCATTAATTGGCTGATTTGGTGTCATTCATTCATGCCAACTGCCATTATGACAGCAGCAGCAGCAGCAGCAACTAATGCTTCCATTAGGTTCTTTGTTTCATCCCATCTCATCTCTAATAAAGACTTTCCATGTGTGCATACACTGACATGAACCTGTAATTCTATTGTTGTTGTTTTGTGTTACCAAAGTTCTTTTATTCTTTATATTGTGACACAGTCATGACCACTGTCTACTATTTCACTAGGAAATAAATTAAACTGTATGTAATGATGAACTATGAGAAAAAAGTACATGTTAAATCTCTTGAAATTCTGAGGATATATAAGGTTTGTCATTTTGCTGATAGATGTTACTTGCAGCGTCCCAACATCAGTTTCGTAGACTGACCCTCCATCCATTAATCATATATATATATATATATATATATATATATATATATATATATATATGTGTGTGTGTGTGTGCAATGCTTTCTCCTGATGAGTGAATGGAGTGATTGCTGGAAGCACTGTCTATGAAAATCTAGAGTTGGGGTACTGAAAATAGCATCAATCAGGTGACAAATTTTATATTTGCATTAATCCTTTTATATATATATATATATAGAGAGAGAGAGAGAAAAAATATCAAATTATTATAAATATATAACATTTGGTTCCTTTTTTATATACTCCTTATTTCTTAAATGAGAATTATTTTTCTGTTTTTAAAATGATAAATATCATTAAAAGCATTACTATATTAAATGTAAACAGGTTAAATATTTAATTAGTTCAAAGAAAATAAGATTTCTGAAAACAAGCTTTCATTACTTATATAAGGTGTGCTATTTTCAAACAAGTAAATTTTAAATGTTACCATTTTTGCTTTAAGGATAAGGATTTCAAATTACTCTAAGATGACATTTTCCCTGATATTGATTATCCATTATCTTATAAAAGAAGTTTTAATGTTTATTAAATCATGAGAACTGTTTTTTGTCATGCTTATGTCAAAACCATATGATTGAAAGTCTCATTGTATTCTGTTGGAAGCTGAATATTAAACTTCCTCAGTAATTATTAATCTATTTGAGGAAGCTGTTGTCTTTCCTCTTTCTGTTTTTTTCCTCTGATGTGAATTCTGTTAGCAACTACATATAAATATCTATATAATTGGGTGGGGGTGTGAAGATTCCAAGAGGATCATAGCTGGACTGAAGGAGTGCTCTACTTGTGCTACTATGACAGCAGTTCATCTGAATGATCACTGAGGTTGGCTCTTCTTACCCACTCTCTTATTAGAAAAGGAAAAGGTATGCATTTACTCTTATTTCCACGGAGACAAGCAAAGATTCAACTGGGGCTGCTGGCTGGCCGATCAGCAAACTGGCCAGCCAGTCAGTCTGCCAGGCTTGGTAATGGATGGTTTGGCTCTTCTTTTAAAATCTCAGCAGCCTAAGAAAGAAATGGGATTAAGGATTGTTTGACCAAAGATTTATTACTGCTGCTGTTGATGCTTTTTTTTTTTTTTTTTTTTTTTTCATCTATGTATTCCAAAAGACGTTTTTTGTAAACTCTGTAAAAACTACTGGAAATTAAAATCAACACATCCCTAGGGAATCTGATTTTTTTTTTTTGCTTTAAAAAAATACTTTATGTATTTTATTATTATTCTCCGAACACCACTAAAAAATCCTTTTTTTTTTTCTCTCCTCCATTATTTCATTTTCTTTACAACTTTTTCTTAAGCATAAAGCTCTTTAAACTATCCAGATTTTAAAATCCACATTTTTTATTAATTTAAAATTGAATTTGTCCTCCCACACTTTTCTCTTTTTGCTTCTTTTTCACTTTATTTCTTTAGCTTTGGCCCCTCCTTTCCTCCCATTGATAACACTCCTCCTCCCCCCTTTTACTTGGTTGTATCAGGTAATTGGATGTTATTAATTAGTCTGACAGGCAGGACTATTGATATAATTCCTGTTTACAGAGAAGACAATACTATCAGTGTTCTCCACCTACTCCTCTTCCTAATTCATGCAAAGTAGTTGCTTTTGTAAGTGTGTCTGTATCCACACACACACACACACTTCATTCATGTTATTTTCAAGACCTGCACTATTTTCTGCTGCTTGTGGAAAAGGTTTAAGACACTTCAGCTGCCATTCTGCTACTGTGATCCAAATCTGACCAGGTTATGTTATATATATATATATTATATATATATATATATATATATATATATATATATATATATAATATTTTCTGTTTATATGTGATTTTTATGGAACAGCTTATTTGAGTAAATTCCCTGTTTTGATTAAACAGTATTAATTACATTTACTGACCTGAATTTCATTTAATAATATATATATATATAAATTTCCGAGAGGATAGAATCTAGGTAGAACTCAATGTCCATGACAGAGTAAGAATATAATAAAAAGGCTTAAACATTAATATTCCATGATTATAATTTATTACATTGGAATTGAAATTACGATACAATTCATCAGACCTACAAATTCAAAAAGAAATCAGAAAAAATAACTCCGGGAATAAAAAATAAAATTTAGTGAGAGTGTATGTATGAGATTTGGGGACGAATGTGAGAGGTAAATGAAAGCTTTAGAGAGGGGTAACAGATGAGAGAAGAACAGGAAGGCCTAAAAGTGAAGGTGGGGATTAAAATTTAACAGAGAGAAGTTTTAAAGAGAATGGAATATTAGTGTTTAAACCTTTTTATTATATATATATATATATATATATATATATATATATATATATTGTGTGTGTGTCTAAGAAAGAAAAAAAGAAAAGTTATTAAACTTTATTAGAACTGTTCTTATTTGTTTTCAGGCAGTTTGTTTTATGCTTCATAATATACACAAGAAAATAAGGAACTGTATTTTTGTATCATTTTCTTCTATTTTTTTAGCCTAAAGAAATTGGATTAAATTTGAATTTGGCAAAAAAGGAAGATATAAATACACATATTCTCTTTCTTGCTCTCTGAAGATGCAAAAGATGATTTCTAAACATTTTCTTTTTAGTTAAGAATTTTTGTTTAGCAAATATATCTTTTATTTTGAGCTGATTCTGTGACACATTTGAACTATAAAATACCTTCTCTATAAGATTCTTACTGAATCTTTCTGCTTGATTATGATCCTAAAGTTTTTGATATTTTCAGTTGTGAGTGTAATGAGATTTTTTTTTTTTTCTCATTTCAGGTAATGGTGAAAATCAAGAACAAGTCCTTATGTGTCCCTACTGTAACTATACCAGTATAAGTGAGATGAGAATCCAGAGCCATGTTCTTGCACAGCATCCCACTCAGAAATCTCCACCAACACAGACACCTTCTTCCACATCTGCTCCCCCTCTTCCTCCTCCCCCTCCTCCATCAGGTCCACCCTTGGAGGTCCGCTGTCCTCTGTGTCAAGATGATTTCCGAGAGAAAACACCATTAGAGAAGCACCTGATTCAGGTACACAATGTGTCAACTGAGGGTATGCACCGTCTGCTGACCATGGTCGACCAAGAATGGTTGAATAACAACTCTGGTGGTGGTAGTGTTGGTGGCAGCACCAACACTACAACTGCTAACAGCACTGCTTCCAAAAGTCAAATCTCTGCTTCAAACTTGACCTCTCTGGAAGATTCAAGAGACATTGATATGTTTGATGCAGATGATTCTTGCTTAAATGAGGATGGTAAGAATATATTTCTTTGTTTTCAATTTTCTCTTTAAAGAAATTGTTTTTTTAAGTATCCTAATAATTTGCAGCTATTACTGTTAGATTATCACAGGGAATAAAATAACATTTTTGTCTCTTTTCTTGAATTCCATGTCCCTACAGGATATAGGCAATTCTGGCTCTTTAAGGACTCCTTTTTCTTTATTATCTGTCAATTGCCATGACATTTTAGAGAAGATATTGAAGTGATCCCTCATTGCCTTTGTCATTGTTTTGAAATCAGAGTACTTTTTCTTTTAAACTGGTTGCCATCTAAAGCTGTAGAATGCATCCTACCCAACTATTTAACCTGTAGCTGGAGGGCAAAAATACTGATTTATGCTTTTCCTAAAAGGCAAAAGTGATTGGAACAGACTAGAATTTTAATTCAGCATGCTGATTCACCTGTCTGTGGTAATAATCATTACACTAACTACACTTGCATAACCTTCTTTTACTTTTACCTTAATTACTTCAGCTAAAAAGACTTTAAACTAGTGTTATTTCTGTCTAATCATTTTGGATGATACCATCTCCTATAGGCTTTAATTTTTTTAATGATATTGGATTCAACTTCAAAGTCTAAAATTAAAATATATATACATTTAATTTAACAGCATTGTTTAGTTTTCATGCTGGTTAAGAAATTAGTAGAAATTCTTTTTATTATTACAAATATTAAACAGAATTGTAAGCTATCTTACTTATAGAGGGATTTACTTATTCTGATTATTATACAATGATCATATAACAAGTTTGAATTTTTGAATTGAGGATTATCTGGGCTAAACACAAAATGCTTGTCCAATTTGTGGCTTGCAAGATAATACATTCATAAATGTACTTTTGTACTCATAGGATTCCCTTCATATAGGTACATATTAAACTTATTGTATACTAATTATACTTTTGTGCCCCCCTCCCCCCATTGAAATCTTACATTTACTTCTTATATGCAAATTTTAAGAGACTTATAGACATAAAAGGAAATGTTTGGTTAATATAACTTTCATGAGTTTCATATCTTTGTACTGAGCTTGTGTGTGTGTAGGTTGTGTAATGAATAACAGTAATGAAAGATCGGAGAGTCAAATGCAAATTCCAGTTGAGTTCATTACATTTACTTACATGCAAATCCCTTTGGGAATAGTATAAATCCATCTCTTCTTTCCCACAGCTATGGGTTAAAGAGTAGGACTTGTATCTGGAAAAATCATTATCTCCTAAAAATTGTTAATGCGATATTCACTCCCAAAAAACATTATTCTCACAATCCAAAATGTTTCAGCTTTATATAGCCTACAAAGAGTTGATAAGCCATAAAAACAAGACTAAAATCAATTGTAGTGTAAGAACTGTTATGAAAAACTTTTATATGATAATAATTTAGATTTGATTAAAATTTTATTCTGTAATTTGTCTGTTTCATTAATTTTCAAGAAAGAAAAAAGTACTAATAAAATTTTCCCACTTTGCAGCCATTGATACAGCAACATTGAGTGAAAAGGAGCTGGAAGATCAATTCCGATGTCAGACGTGCACACAAAACTTCAATAACATAGATGCCCTGTATGCACACCAGAATGAGTTAGGTCATCTTGAACTGAAGCAGACACCACGTGGTCCTGGTTATCTGTGCTGGAAGAAAGGCTGTAACCAGTATTTTAAAACTGGCCATTCACTCCAAGTTCATTTCCGAGAAATCCATACGAAAAGGCAACAAATTTCTATATCTGAACGCCATGTCTATAAATATAGATGCAATCAGTGCAGCCTTGCTTTTAAGACAATCGAAAAACTTCAGCAGCACTCCCATTATCACTTGATTAGGGAGGCAACCCGATGTAGTATCTGTGGGCGCAGTTTCCGATCAACTTTGGCCCTTCAAAAGCATATTGAGATGGCTCATTCAGATGGTACAGATTCGTCTGCAGTGGAGGCTGAGCTCATAAATGCACAGAGCCCTGGCTGGAGTAGCAACCCCACCATTGGCACAAAATCAGAAAAGCTAACAAGTGATCTGGCATCTCCTCATCCAAATTCTACTGGTATGAATATTTCAGTGGCTTGCAAAAGCCCATCTGTTGATTGTAAGGCATCAACTTCAACCTCTGAACATTCTGGATCTCTGCTTACCAACACATTGATAAAGACGGAACCTTTGGAACAAAATGAAGGTGAAAAGCTTATGGCCACCTTTGAAAGCAGCGTGGATTCTAGCAGCAGCATTATGAATGGGGATAGCAAACTTGATTCCTCAGATAATATGTTGTTAGATGAGTCTGCTCCAGGTGAGGCTGATGAGGGCAGCTTGGACAGTGTGTCAAGTTCATACAAAGAACAACAGTTCATGGAAGATTATATTAATAGTCAGGCAATTGCTGAAGGAAACTATGATGACCCACAGCGCAAGTTTAAATGTCATCGTTGTAAGGTAGCGTTCACCAAACAAAGTTACTTGACTGCCCACAATAAGACCCTACAGCACCGGAAAGGAGACAAATTGAGTTATCCTATGGAGAAATATCTGGATCCTAATCGTCCTTATAAGTGTGATGTATGCAAAGAGTCCTTCACGCAAAAGAATATTCTATTAGTGCATTATAACTCTGTATCCCATCTTCACAAATTAAAGCAGACACAGCAGTTGAGCAGCCTCCCTATGCCCATCCTCCCAGCATCAAGTACACCAACAATGTCCTCCACACCTTGTTCCACTTCCACCACTTCTTCGGCCTCTATGGTCGCTGCTGCCGCTGCCGCCGCTGCTGCTGCTTCCGCCTGTCCATCATCTTTAGTGATCAATGATTCAGAGAAAAAACCTTATCGCTGTAATCTGTGCAAAGTTGCCTACAGCCAAGGCTCCACTTTAGACATACATATCCGTTCCGTTTTGCACCAAGCAAGGGCCTCTAAACTACCGGAGTTTGCCATGTCCGGACAACTTGACCTTTCTCTACCCCTCATTGAGCAGCCAGAAGTGCCAAAGTCCCAAAACCCAACGCCGCAGCAACCAGCTCCTTTTCCTTCATTACCTCATCAACAAACACAAATTATTCATCCAGGACCTCAGCAACTCCCCATCCAAATTCCTTCACCTTCTCCTCATGCAAAGCAAACGCCGCTCCCAGAGATTCTTCAGAAGAAGCCATCGGCCCTGGCAACCCTTAACAACTCTCTTCCTCAGCCTCCTCCTTCACTGCTCTTCTCTCACCTTGGCAATCCTTTGCCAGCAATTCCTAACATGCTACCTGTTTCATCCTTATCTACAATGACCTCATCAACTCCTCAGCCAGAATTTTCTATTGCGTCTTCAGCTTCTGATGCATTGACTACATCTACAGTTTCTTCCAGTGGACAACCTGCTGCAGTTTTTAGTGTTGCTGATTTTGGCATTAACGCTTCACATGATGATATGCCAATGAAGCTCCCAGAGAACAACCCCCCAATCAACTCTTGTGAGCCTCCAACAGTGTCAAACCTGAACATTGGCATCCACACCTGCTCGAACTGCAACTCTGTGTTCAGTAATCAGGAGACACTTTTGCAGCACCAGCAGAACTTTGGTTGCTTACAATCTGGAACAACCAGTCCAGTTCCCCAGTCCTCTCAGAATTTCTTTAGATCGCGGAATTACATTGCTCGTTTTAAGCAGCATGTTCACAGAAACTTGTTGGAGAATATTGGCTTTGAATGTGTGATGCAATTTAATGAGTTCAACCAGCCTTCTGCTGTAAAAAAAGAGAACTCTGCTGAGACCAGCAAGAAAACGGAGGAAGAAGAAGAAGAAGAAAAAGAAGATTCTTCATCTATACAGCAGCCGCAGGAACAGTCAGAAAAGGAAAATCCTCCTCTTCCAGAGAAGCCTCAAATAGAAGTGTCGAAAACAGATCTCCCAGAAATTAACAAAAGCGTATGCAATTTCTGCAGTAAGGAATTTTCCAGTGTCTGGGTGCTGAAGGCTCATCAGGAAGAAATTCACAGAATAATGGTTCCTATTGAAGCCGTGGAGGAATTTGGATCCAAGTTTAGAAGTAGCTACGAGAAAAGGCAACCAAAGGATCCGGAACCTCAGATGACACCTGCTGCAGCTCAGCCTATTCCTCCTCCGCCACCGCCGCCGCCACCTCCTCCTATACCTCCCCATATTCCTCCCACTTCTCATGGTTCGTCTTCCCAGTGTGCACCAGTGTCCATCCCCACATCACAACCATCATCTTCATCTTCATCTTCATCATCCCAAGTGAGTGAGAAGGTTCTGACTGGGCAAGACTTAAACTTACCCCAGAACCCACTGGACTTTACCCAGATGATGCCAGTGTTCAACATGATGCACATGCCCGTACCCATGAATATGAATTTGGCCATGGGGATGCATCCACCTCTGATGCCTATGATGATGCCACCAGCCATTGAAAGTGGCTTTATGCCCCCAATGACCATGATTGACCCTAATTTTCTTGCGGCTCAGCAACAGGCACAGCATGCCCAAAACCAGAAGCGAGCTCGGACGCGTATTAATGATGAGCAATTGAAGATATTGCGTGCTAACTTTGACATTAACAACTCCCCGAGTGAGGAGCAGATTGTGCAGATGTCTGAACAATCAGGACTGCCTCAAAAAGTGATCAAACATTGGTTTAGAAACACTCTCTTTAAAGAGCGTCAGCGGAACAAAGACTCACCTTATAACTTTAGTAACCCGCCACAAACAACAATCAATCTTGAGGAATATGAGAAGACCGGACGGATTCCATCTCCGAGTGAGCAGGACTTGGAGACTGAGTACAAAGAGGAGTTGAAAAGTCGATATGATGACCAGTTAGATGACTGTGACCTCCAGAGTAGAATAGATCAAGTTAGTAGTGAGGCTGACTTTTCTTGTACTGTCACTTCTGTACCCATGACTTTCCCCCCTACTCTACCCATCCCCTCACCTATAATCAACCACATCCCACAGACAGTACCAAATCACATCACCTCCACACCTGTTGGTCACCGTCATATTCCAATGGAGTTTCAAGAAAAGAATGATTACTTTGGCAATAATAGCAATAACAGCAACAGTAGTGGTAGCAATAATTCTCAGGGTGGGTCTGGTAAGAGAGCGAATCGTACACGTTTCACAGATTATCAAATCAAAGTGCTGCAAGAGTACTTTGAACAGAATGCTTATCCCAAAGATGATGATCTGGATCACTTGTCAAAACTGCTGAATCTTAGTCCTCGAGTGATTGTCGTGTGGTTCCAGAATGCTCGTCAAAAAGCTCGCAAGATATACGAGAACCAGTCCCCAGCTGACCTGAAGGATGATGGTTCTGGCAACTTCAGTCGCTCGGGCCCCAACTACCAATATCAGTGCAAGAAGTGCCATTCCATTTTCCCCCGCTATTACGACTTGATGAAGCATCAAAAGCGTCAGAATTGCCAAGAGGGAGAGAAGACCGGCACATCGAATGCCACAAATGACGAAGATAGCAACTCTACTGTGACATCACACGAAGAGACAACCCATTCTGAGTCGAGTGAAATCCACGCAGCAGAATTGCCGAAACCTATCTCAACAATTGCCAACAGCAATTGCAATTCCCTCAAAGAGGTTACAGCCACCTCAACCGTCATGGCCATAGTACCAAGTGGTGTAGCTACAACCACTTCAGCCCCTGTTGCTATGAGCACTAGCACGTCTTCGGTGCTGAGCACACCTCCCACACCAACCCCAATCTCCTGTGCTGGTATCAGTAACAGCTTGCCCACATCTCTCACCAGCAGTTCAGCTAGTAGCAGCAACAAGACAGAGATACATAAATGTGAAAAGTGTAATTTGATGTTCCCAAAATTTGAACAGTGGCAGGAGCACCAGAAAGTTCATTCTTTGAATCCAAATCTATTTGCTAACTTCCCTAATGATAATGCATTTGGCCTCTTGCAAAATATTGCCCCAACCCCACCACAGCAGCCACAGCAGCAGCAACAGCCACCCCAGCAGCCACCGCCCCAACATTTGCAGAATATGCTGCATGATAAAGTATTGACGCCAATAAAACGTAAAGCTGACGAAGAGGAAGAAGAGAGAGATCAGCCAAGAGATAAGCGACTAAGAACAACTATTTTGCCTGAGCAGTTGGATTATCTGTACCAAAAGTACCAGATTGATTGCAACCCCAGTCGGAAACAGTTGGAGACCATTGCATCTGAGGTGGGGTTGAAGAAAAGAGTTGTACAAGTATGGTTTCAAAATACAAGAGCACGTGAACGCAAAGGACAGTATCGGGCACACCAACAACTCATTCATAAGCGTTGCCCTTTCTGTCGAGCTCTGTTCCGTGCAAAATCTGCCCTTGAGTCACATTTGGCCACAAAGCATCCTGAAGAAATGGCAAAAGGTGAGATCAACATTGATAACATTCCCGATGCAACGGTTGACTCGACGCCGCCGCCTCCTCCCCCGCCCCCGCCCCCCGCCAGTTTCCCAAGCACCATCATCTTCATCCCTGACTGGTAACCCAGACCTAAGTAAATTGCTTTCTCCAACCAATATGCAACCGTTTCTGCCTTTCATGCCACAAGGTAACATGGGGATGGGTTTCACTGGCCTCTCCGACCCTATACAAACATCGATGCGACAGTTCTGTGAAGCTTCATTTAAGAAGTTCATCAGTGAACTCAGTGCTGCCAGCCATGGGCAACGTCCACAGCAACCAAGTGTTGAACCCCCACAGAATAAGGCAGCAACAAGCGAACCTGAAAAAAAGCCATCTCGTGTCATAGAAAACAAGAATTCTGAGGATAATGATGCTCCCCTTGACTTAAGCAAACCAATTCGAGTGAATACTGACTGTGAAAAGACATCATCTGATGGTCCATCTACTGATGTCAGTGAGAGAAGTATGGACGGTTACTTACGCAGACATAGCCTTGATGATTCCATATCTGAAACACATTCCGAAAGCCATGAAATTGAGGGCTGTGAGGATTCGAGTGGGATGATAGACAACAGTCCGTCATCTCCAGCCAATGCCACTTCTTCTTCGTCCTCATCATCCCATCCACATGGTAAGCGTTATCGTACGCAGATGAGCAGCATGCAGGTCAGAGTGATGAAGACTTTGTTTGCTGACTACAAGACTCCCACAATGGCGGAGTGTGAGATGCTGGGTAGAGAAATTGGACTCCCCAAGCGTGTTGTTCAAGTCTGGTTCCAAAATGCTCGTGCCAAGGAAAAGAAAAATAAATTGGCTTACTCGAAAACTTTTGGTACAGATGTTGACTTCTCAAAGCCGCCTGAAGAATGCACACTGTGCAACTTCAAGTACTCTCACAAATACACTGTACAGGATCACATCTTCACCAAAAAACATATAGACAATGTGCGTCAGTTTATCCAGTCACAGTCAAATGCAGAAAGGGAGCTTGCTGATCCATCTGGAATGACAAAAATGTTGCAACAGCAGCGAGAGATTGAGCGGATGCGCAAAGCTTGGGACGAAGCTTCCGTTGCTAGTTCCCCTCATCTAGCTCAGTTACAAGCAATGAGGTTGAATGCCCTTGGATTACAGGGAACATCAAGTGGTAAGTGTCAGCTGTTGTTGTTGTTGTTTTTTTTTTTTTTTTTTTTTATAGAATTGTTTTAGCTTTTATCTAACACCAGATTCATGCCTGCTAAAGATGAAATGAACATATTAAAATATTAGTTCTCTTGATAAGGATTGAATGTTATTGATTTAAATTGAGCATTAAGGTTTTCGCAATAACCTTTAAAATATAATGATAACCTCTGAATATTGTATGTGTGTGTATGTATGTGTGTGTGTGTATATATATATATATTAATCCTGTGCGGTCCCTTGTGGATGATAAGGCTACAGCTTCACTGCTGTGGTTTCTGTTTGCAAGTGTGTTTTTACAGGAACACTGACTAGTTTAGAATTCAGAGTTGTCTGACTATATTGGTTACCAAGCAAAGTTAGAGAGCTCAGTCTGCCCTACTATTAACCCTAAACTGGAGGAAGAAGAGATGGATTTATACTGTTTCCATGAATATTGGTGCAAAAGCAAACACAATGACCTTTGATGGAATTTAAACTGTGCCAGTCAATCCCACTTTCAGCATTGAAAACTGCTATGCTGTGCATACATCCATTGGATACAGGAAATGCTAATAAGCATAGTACTTTTCCTTTTCTTGCCAGATTTAGATTCTATGTCTGTGGTTTGACTTCAATCTTGAAACCATAATGTGTTGTTTTATTTTTAGTTAGGATATGTTATTTAATGATTCATCCACATCTGTTCATAGCAGAAGCTTTAAATTTAAAATGTCTCTATTATTTATAGCTGATTTCCTAGCCACTAAAGTTGCATTGTTAGTAGCCAATCATTTAGTGCCAGCAATAGCAACATCTATTTTAAACTGCAATTTTACAAGAATAAACATTTGTGCATATAGTTTTGATTATTATCAGAATTTTTCTGCCAATGTATCTGTTTATCTATTTTTTTCTGCTTTCTTTTTCCTAGTTTCTAATTTCTACTTCTTTTAATTAACTCCTTAACTGCAGAAGAAAATTTCATTATTTGCAGTTAAGCCATAGAACTGCAATGACAGATATTCCTATCATCCACAGTAAAATCCTTTCACAATAATAATAATAATAATAATAATAATTCAGTGTTAATATCAATTCATTTGTTTGTATTTTTTAGCTTAAAAAACTAATGAGTTTAGCATTTTATTAATTTATTTGATTGTTTCCAATCTTTCTTTTATAGCTTTCAATACTCCTTTCAATGCCAGCTCTTTTTTCCCAGATGTTAAAAAAGAAGCCCTGAAAGCTGAGGGAGAAAAGAAGGAAAAAGAGGAAAGTAAGTAAAAATGTTTTTGTTTTTTTTTTTATTTAAACATTGCACTTTTCCTTATCAGCAAGAAGTTGGAGAAGGCTTTCTTGAAGACAATTTCTATCCAGCAAAGATGACTGGATGAAACAAGGAAAACCCTTGCTTTATATTTTTGAAGGCTAAAAATTTTTTTTTTTTTTTTTTTTTTTTTTAATTGGCTACATCTATGAAATTGGTATTGTGCTGCTACACTTAATTTATTTTGTGTCTTAAACTGAGAGAAATCTCTCATCAATTGATTTTTGAGCTTTGGATTTATCTTGGCTCAACTGATCTCAGCTTTGATTTGATGTTTTCATATTCTATTCTGATATAATGAAATATCTTATGTATGGTTTCACAGATTATTTAAATTTCCTATCTGATGTGATTTTCTTCCTCTAAATGTTCCAGTGTGCATTTTAATCATGAAAATATGTTAACCATTATGATTGCATGAACATATCAGTATTTTTAATTAAATACTTTGACTGTTGCTCACAATGTGTTTTGTTGTTGCTACTGCTGCCGATGTCTTGTCTATTTTATTGATTCTTCTGATTAAACACTTTTCATTGAGGCTTCTTTGCACTAAACTCTACATTAGCAATTTTGCTGTCTAATGAGGTAGAATCTTGCTTAATGTGCCGAGCATTTGTTTAATTAATGGCTTGCTGACATCATACTTTGATGGATCCCAGGTGGTCTTTTAAATTTGATATTTTTATCAAGACCAAATTTTGGCTATTTTCTCTCTTTATTCCTATCTCTTTCATTTTGTTTGCCAATTTTCAGTTAAGTAAAATAAGTAAATTTCTGTTTAGAACACCATTTTGTTGTACCAGCCTTGATTCTTTGATTCTAACTTCCTCATAAAAACTGCATTTTGTTATTGTTGGTTTTTTTTTTTTTTTGTTTTTCTTGAATCCTTTGAGATTACATCTGCACATTTAATCCCTTCCTCTCTTTCTCTCCTCCTCCCACTCAGTCCTCTTGGCTTATCTAAACAGCTGTTTTATAGCATCTGCACAATTTGAATTGTGAAAAAATAACATGCTCTACTTCAGACTTTATAAATTTGATTTGATATTCTGTTCTTATTATTTTTATACTTAGGTAATAATGCACTTGATAATTCAGAAGTACACATTTCTCTTAGCTTTTTATAATCTGCCATGCAAAATAAGCTTTTACTGTTTGTTAAATACCAACCAAGATTTAATTTGTTTTATTATCTTTGCCAATTTGATGCTACGGTTTTCTTTAGGACTTGTTGTTTATTCTAAGTAAAGATATAGTAGTTTCTTAAGTGGAGGAGTCAGAGACTGCGAAGACCCTTTTGTTCCATTTATAATATTTGATAACATTTGAGCAATGCTGTCACTTTGTGATACCTAAGGTTTTTGTTTTCATTTAATTAATTTTTTTTATATTCCTTGCAGCCCAAAGTCGACGAGACGCTGCCAACTTCCTTTCTCCACAATTGATGTCTCCTTTCACTGGGTTAGGATTTGAGCCAAGCTTGCTCCCAAATCTTTACACTGGATTTCCAAATTTTTTCTCCGGAGTTAATCTCCCTCTTTTCCAGTTTGGTTTAATGCCTGGTAAGCATCAGTCTTAATGTTTAATTTCTACATTATAGAAAAATTATTTTTATTCATGTAATCATCAGTATATCTTTCCTGGTTTTCAGATGAGAAGTTAAAATCAGGCAATCAATCGAACAGCAATTGTCACTTCTTTGATCGGGATTATTTAACAGTGGAAACTGCAGAATTCCTTTGTAAGCTAACAACCACTACTGCTGGTTTTTATGATTTGTTTAAAAGTACTGTGAAGCCTTAGAGGTTTCTTCTTATCCTTTTATTTGTTAGAAACTGTCAATGTAGAAATGATTAAATTTAAATGGATTCAAATTTATATCAGGAAATGATTGAAAGTAATATTTATATATAAGTTCTTCGTCTTTCCCCTAAAAATCTTCAGCAATTAACAAATTGGCACCAACTGTATAAGCATTCACAATTAATCCTTCAAAAATGTTTTTTTTATTTAATAAGCAAATGCATTGTTTTTATTTTCTGTTGATAACATCTAAAATAACTGAAATAATATGCATGCATTTGTTTGCTAATCTTTTTTGGTTAATTTCTGATTGAGTTTCTTTTCTTTTCTTTCAGGAATGGAACAGCTGCTTGCATATGATCCAGTGACATTTGGTACTCCTTTGTCTTTGTTGCAAATTCCTGAGCAAGCTCGGCGTCATGTCAGTGCCAAACTTTTAGAACCGTCTTCAGGTGTTGCACAGTATACTCAAGACTGCAAAACACTGGCAGACCTTAAATCTGCAGTTTCTGACACAGACTTCAAATGTGTGCAAGAAAGCACTGTGGACGTTGGCTATATATGTAAGAAATGCCATATTGTTTACCCAGGCAAAGATGGTTGTGAGAATCATCAACATTTGATATGCTTTCCTGGAGGGAAAGTATCTGATGGCATCAAGCCAATTTTAAAACTCGAACAAGTTCAGTATGAATGTGTTGTATGTCAAGAGAAATTTTCAACATCACAGGAATTCATTCTCCATTGTAACCTTGAGTTACATAAGAACAAGTCTGCACGACATTTAGCTAAAAGTGAATGGAGATTGGCATCATCATTAACCCCAGCCCCATCAGAAAATAGTGCAAAAGAACCAAAATTACCCAGTGTTTCTACGTCAACCGCCCTGACCAAAAAACAGAGCCCAGGAAGTGACAAGATTCCGTTGCCTTCTTCAGACTCTATGGTCTCTGCTACTACTACTACTACTACTACAACTCCAACTAATGCTGCTGCTGCTGCTGCTGCTGCCGCCCCCACTGCTGGAATGAGTTTAGTTGATCAGGCTGAAAGGCCAAGTGAGCCTAAAAAAAACAAACTGGAATAAATAATAAAAGCAGTATTTGTCTTCAGTTGGTATTCTGGTTGTTCCAAACTTTCCATGTACATTTCACCACATATCGTTTCATCTTGCACAATCTTGTGATGCTTTATCATTTTTTTTTTTTTTTTATTTTTAACTTTATTTTTATTATTTTTTAAAAATTTTCTCCCCCCTTCTCCCATTGAGTTTTTTTTTTTTCTTTGACGATACTGACTGGCCATAGGAGGGCCACTGTAATATACCGAAACAGTTTCGTTAACATCACATCATGTTCTCATCAGCTCGGACGCTCAAGCAAATCCATTTGAAGGCATTGTTTTTGTCAATGAACCAGTATTATTATAATTGACTCTAGACTCCCAATAAATTTTCTCGTACCCTTCCAAATATTGCAGCTGGAAAACTGGGAATCGCAGCCTGGCATGCACACAGCGCCCTCCGGTTGTTGGTTTCTGAGATCATCTACCCTGGCCCTGATTTTGTGGAATTTATGTTATGGCTTTCATCAGTTTTGTACAGTTCTTTGTTTATCGCTTATGCAAGGGAACAAATCTTCTATTATCCACTGTTAGACTGTCGTCTCTGTATAGTGTATAGCATTGGTACAGGCTTGTCGTAATGTCGGCATGCCTGCAGTTGATAACAACAAAGTATATTCCAATTACTAGGTGGAACTTGCTGGCTGTAGACTGTTTTGGAATTCAAGTTGTTAATTTTGACCAATATATGATTTAATGAATCCTCTGGTAAAACTGGTTTATTTATATATACAAGTAGATACATACTTACATACATATATGTACACATATATATGTGGTTGTGTGTGTATATGTATATAAATAAACAATTTGTATATATCTATGTATATATGTATGTGTGGATATGACCATGTATGAAGTATAACTGATTTTGTGGGGCAGGGGATGTATGTATGATTGTATGTGTGTGTATGTATACATCAATGTAAGGGTGTATATCTGTTAATATGTATGTACATACACGCTTGCACATATATTTCCTTAGTGTATGAGTGTACATGTATGATATATATATATATATATATGTCTGTGTACAACCGTGTGTGTGTGTGTGTGTGTGTGTGTGTGTATGCATATATACAATACATACCTGTTTGTGAGCGTGTGTATACATATGTGCTGCATTTTCTGCTATCTACAAACCTACCTACCTACCTACCTACCTTACCTAAATGACGTCACCTGAGCTACCTTCCATATTTCACAGAAGAGTGCCCTAAGCAGAACATTATTTACCTCATAGTTGGGAATGAAGATGGGACAGTTGTGTGAAGATTCTACAGTTGACAGAAATTGGAGCTTTCTTTTTCTTTTCTCTTTTTTTTTTTTTTTTTTTTTTCCCTATCTGATTCTTTTTTTCCTTTTTACTGCATTTTTCCTTCTCAATTTGATTGTTATTTTTATTTTTTTAATCCAAATTTGAAAAAAAATAATTTTTTTTATTATTATTCAAAAGAGAAGGAAAAAAAGTGAAGGAAAAAAGTTACTGAGTTGTTGGAATATTTTAACTGCCAAAATGGGTTACTGGGACTTATTTTTTCTAAACATCTGCATAAAACATTTCAGACGATGAGCAGATACCAGTGTTTTTTTTTTTTATTTTAATTTTTTTTTTTTTTTTTACCTGACACACACACATACACATATATATATATATATATATATATATATTTGTTCCCCATGTTTTTGTCCCTTTACTGTCCTTCTGTTGCAAAAGACATGACATTTGTTGTGCTTGGTAAATTTACAAAGGAAATAATGAAAACTTCATACTTTTCATTTTTAATTTACCATCTATATCCATATTTTTAGAATTAAAAAAATATTAGCCTAAATTTCCCTCTTTATAATATATTCATTGGTTGACTGCAGTTGAATAATTTGAAAACCAGTTTGATGACTGCCTATTATCAGTTACTTGAAAATCTTTCAACATACTATTATCTTTTATTTCTAAATTTTAAGGTACCTGAATAAAATTGACACTTCTTTGTTATTAACTATAAATGGCAATGGAAGTTGAATGCAAAAAGTTTCAAACACCTTTTTACACTCAATGGTGTTAGAGAATCATTGATGAAACATTCTGATTTTGGGAAGAAAGCAAAAAAAAATTCTGCTCTTTGTTAATCTGCAAATGTAAAGTTTTTCCATTGTTTTTTTTTCTGTTGCTGCTGCTGCTGCTGCTAAAACTGTCCCATTTAATTGAGAGACAGCTTCACAATGAAAACATATCTTGACAAATGATTGCACTTCCCATTATCTTTCTACAGATCTATGATTATTACCCCCCAGAAATATTTCTCTTCTTTAACTGTCATTCTCATGAATGTCTGTTATTTCTTAACAGTAATACTCATAAGTCTAGACAGTAGTGAAAATGAACAGTAGATTACACCAAGATGGGACAATTCTTTCTCTAAACTGGATTAATCATTTTATTTCCTTTCTTTCTTTGTTGCATTCTTAAGTGTGTGTGATTTTTCTTTTTTTTTTTTTTTTTTTTTTCCATATTTCATATCTACCGAATTTCTGCAGTCATTGTTGGATGTATATATTTTGAGAAAGAAATACTGCGATCTCATGAAGGAATAACAATGCTGGCATCTGTTGTAATCTAAAATAGAAATCCAAAATAATTGTCCTCTTTTTAAAGAACAAAGAAAATTTTTAAATTTGTTAATTTTCTTTGTAGTTAAAAAAAATATTAACATAAAACTTACTAAAAACAATACAAAAAAAGACTGACAAAAAACTTAATAAAAGTTTTATATGTATATTTTTTTCAAAATAGGATTTTAGTATTGAAAGCTTTTGTATTTTATCTAAATTTTTATCTGAATCATATGGCTGGGCCAGTGATTGTCATCTTTATCCTAATTCATGTATCTAATAAGTAAACACCTATCTTATGAAATGATGGAGGTACTTTAAAATTGAGTCTAATCTTTTTTTTTTTTTTTTTTTTTTTGTTTGTTTTTTTTTGTTTTTTTGTTTTGTTTTTTTTTAGTTGGTCAGGTGGGTTGGAGTGGGGTGGGGATTATCTTTCTGATTGAACTCTAATTATTATTATTCATTATTCTCCATTTCAGTTTGTTGAACCTTAGGAATTCCATTATTATTGAACTGCAGTATTGAAAACAAATTATTGCATAAGACAACGTCACTGACTAAAAAATAGGCAATTTGTTTCTTTTTCATTGACACAGGTATAAACATACATATACACCCAAAATAAAAAAACAAGGAAAACTGCACTGGCAGTTGTCACTCTTTATTTATCTACCTCTCAGTATCTCTCTTGTCAATGCCTCCCCTCACCCTCACACACTCTGGTTTCACAGCTGGCCTGTGTAGACAAGAACATTCCTTGGCTGCACTCTTTGTGACTGCTGCTTGGGTTTTTTGGTTAGAAAGTTCTGGGAGAAAGCTAGAGAGAGAGAAATAACTGAATGTCATAGGATTCAGCAGAAGAAGAAAGACATTTAAAAGGAAAGGAATTGAATGTTTGACCATAAGGTATAGTGATGAATGAGTTTAGTGTATAAAATGTAAATATTCTGTTTTAAAAGCAGTGGATCAATGAGACAGATGGGGTGGTTGGGGGGGAACGAAGACAAAAATTAAAAATGAACAATGACATATTTTGCATTTTGTTCATTTAATTGTGATCTGAGTATATTCTATTTTCTTATACTTTTTCACCCACTGTTTTTTTTTGTTTTTGTTTTTTTTTTTAACTTTAATTCCTCAATGAATTATTTATTTTTATTTTATTTTATTTTTTTTTTTTGTGTATTATTTTCCTTTAAAAGAAAAACTGTCAGGAAGACAAGTTAGAAGCAAAATGATCAATTGTAAAGATTTTTTCTGTCTCATTTGCCTCTTTTGCAATTTGAGAAATGAGTCGGTCTACTGTTTCTTAAACCTGTCTGGTTGTGTCAAGATATTTCAGATCCATAAATCTAAGTATTTTGTTTTACCTTTTTAAAACTCAGTTGAACCAATGACTGCAATTTCAATTTGAAGAGCAACCCATGTCAATGATGATTTAATTTTTATTTCTTTCCTTTTTTATTTTCATAAAAAGATTTAAAAAAAAAAAAAAAAACTAAAGTAGCTGATCATGAAAAAGTGTTTTTAACCACAAGTTTCTCTCATTTTTTTTTTTTTTCTCTCTCTCAATTTTCTGTGGAAATATGAGTATTTCTACTGAAAAATGAAAGTATAAATTGATTTAATTAGTTGGGCCATCATATTGATAAAAGGGGAGGTGGTAGACTTAATTTTTTTTTTTAATACTGTCTGCTGTAATTTACTGAATATGCTAGATCTAAGTAAGATATATCTTGGTCCTAGTTTTGGTATCAGCAAAATTAGTTTTTGGCAGGTGTGAATGTGTGTATACATTGACATACATACATATTCATGTAGACTGCTTCACAGTAAAATAAATGCAAAGTACCGAGGGATACCTGTGTTGATGTTTCTTTTTTTTTTTTTTTTCTTTTTTTTTAAATCTAGTTTGTGTGTTACTTTTGACTGCATAAAATAGAATGGGAAATCTTGAAATTACCTAATACTGTGTGTGTGTGTTTGTGTGTGTGCGCGCATGTGTTGATACAAGTGAATATATGGCAGTGAGTGTACAATGGGTTGTGTGTATAAATATACAGTTATATCTTCATACAGAAATATGTAAAGCAAATGTTGAAGCAACACAGTAATGTTCACTAGAAATTAAAAAGAATATAAAAATAATCTGTGTGATATTGATTTTTTTTTTTTTTTTTTTTTAATTTTGTAAAGATAACAGAACTTCACTAAGGTTCAGAGTTTGTATTCTGTAACTCTAAATGACTGGTTGACAGCTGGAGAAAGAAAATTAGGTAAAAACAAAAACAATATTGTTGCTTAACATATTTCTGTAGATGTGTATATGCATTTAAACAATATTCTGAACATAAGAATGTATGTTTCAAATCTTGCATCTTAATGTTCCAGGTGTATAATCACATAAAGGGGTTGATTTTTCAACTAGCCCACTGGCTATTTGGGAGCCAGTGTTTGCAGCAATTTACCTATGTACATATAAATATCTCTACTGAAAACATGAAGATTGTCTTTGTTGATTCATCTTCACTTTATTCGTTCTTCCCCTTTCCCTTGATGTCATGTCAGATTTGGAAAAAAAAAAAAAAAAGAAAAAAAATGCCCACTCTTGGACAGTATCTTTCAATTATCAATAAAATTTCCTTTATGGAAAAGTACAAAAATAAAAAAATTAAAAAAAATGAAACAAATCAAATAAAAAACAATAGAAATTCAAGTCAACTATTCTTGTCTCTTATTTTATTTATTCATTTATGCTCTTTTTTGTTTCAATTTAAAAGACAACAACAACAACAAAACTATCCCATTAGCTGTTTTACCCTTGCCCTCACCCTGAATGCAATCTCTCATTGTTCTGGTGCGACTCTACTGTTTAATCAGCTTCCTCCAACCCATTGTCTCCCCTGTTATTTGGGATGTGAGGCAAAAAAAAAAAAAAAAAAAAATGCTATGTCCAACACAGAACATGTGCTGGAAGTTAACTCAATTTGAAGGATCTTTACTGTTTCAAGTAAGTTCCCTCAATTTCTTCCTACCTCCCCCATTTTTTCATCAAAAAGTAACCCTGTGCGAAAAACCTGTTATTGGTAAGTTGAAGGAAGGCAACAAAGCAGACAGATTACGTTTCCCTCTTCCACCTCAATTGTAAATATTAAAAAAGAAAAAAAAGAAACTTTACTTTTTTTTTTTTTTTCTTCCTTTTATCATTTTTTTCTTTTCTCTCGTCGATATTCCCATGTGTCATGTGTACCAAACTGGTGAAATTTTGATTATGTAAAATATTTTTTTTTTTCAAATTGCAATAAATATCCTAAAAAATTGTATTTCTACACTTATTTCTCTTGATTTTGGAAAAGAAATGAAACATTATTTTGTCATTATTCTGTATTTACTTTCACTTTTCATGATGCTGTTTTCATCAAATGACAATATAATTGTTGCACTATTTGACTTAAGTCTTTAAAATTTTTCAACACCAGTGAGAAGAGAAGACCAATTTGATATTATGGCAAGAGGTTTCCTTTTAATTATGAGCCACACTATCAAATTGTCAGTCTTATAATCTGTGATAGATCATCTTTTACTATTCTTATTTTTTTTTTTTTTTTTTTTTTTTTTAATTTATGGTATATTGAAACTAGTCTTTAGCATGTTGCTTTTGCTGGTTGAAAGCAGTTTTGCTTCAGGTCAAATTTATTTAAAGTATCATGAAGATAGGTGTGTCAGATATGCATCCTCTGCCCAATGTTTTTGTATTAAATCTCACTTTCAAGTCTGTGTGTGTATGGAAGGGATTCAGGATCAACTGCATACAAGTGTCTCAGCAACTTTGCTATTTCTTGAAGCCAGAGGTTAGTAGAGTTTAGCACTTAGCTGATTCTCTACTCACTTTGAGTAGTCACTTTTTGTTAGGAAAACTGCCATCTCAATCCATTATTACTGAAGTTAATATAATCATAGGATTAGCTTTTAGAAT
This sequence comes from Acanthosepion pharaonis, assembly GCA_903632075.3. Lineage (NCBI taxonomy): Eukaryota > Metazoa > Mollusca > Cephalopoda > Sepiida > Sepiidae > Acanthosepion > Acanthosepion pharaonis. Next base: position 1,290,318 of record CAHIKZ030001280.1, read on the forward strand.
GTATATTTCTTTCACTATGCTTAAAACCTTTCTTAAACTATGCTGGACTCTCCGAAAATAATGTCTCCTATTGGTTTCCATGGAGAGTACACCAAATATAGGGAGCAGAGGTGCACCTTTGAGTAGAGTAAGTTTACAACAACAAAACAATTTCCACGTTCTCATACCCGTGATGACACTGTCCATTTGTCCGAATGTGGTTTTGTCACGCATATTACTGCCGCCACTACCGAAATGCATCACCAGCTGTTTAACTCTGCTCACATCCGCTGTTTGGACTCCGTAAACATTCAGCAAGCGTCGGTGAATGCAATTTATTCTGCGCGGAGGGATTCGATGAAACGCTTCAGCTTTATGCTAGAAGCCATTTTGCCAGACACTCAGTTGTTATGTGTAACAAAAAAAAAATGAACCATTGGTTGAAAAGTTGAACATCTACTACATTGACATTCGCTTCTGATATTGTGGGCCAATATAATATGAGGCATTATTTTCGGAGTAACTCTTATTTTTCCTGATTTAACTATTGCAAATATTACAAAATCCTTTATATTTTCATTGAAAGTTTATTCATTATTTCCGATCTGCCCTGTTTACGATCGTAGAATGGTAAGATAAGCAACAGAAATAAGATGAAATAAATACTAGTAAAAAAAAAATCAGTAATTGACTGCTTCACCTGAGTAATTCGAACATTATTACATTTTATACTGCCCATCTAAAGCATAAACATTAAAGAAGTATAGCTTTATAGCTAAATTTGAATGACTCCGCATTATTTATAAATCGTATAATGGCAATCTGAGAGCTGCGATAAAAGCCATTCTTTTTTTGATGTCAATGCTTGTTGGTGCCAACAGCATTTTGAGTAATCGCTTTACAGAGAGATCATCCATAATTGTTGAAATCTATCGTGATTTTGTTTTGCATGCTGTTTAACCATCTTTGTACAGCTTCAAGTCGTTGGGTTTTAAATTCAGACTTGTCTTTCTTTTAAACTGGTCGTCAACCACGGCTCGAAGGTCCAGTTTGATTTGTTATTTAACCTATATCAGGGGAGAAGAAATGAATTCATACATTTGCCAAGGATTTATGTGCGGACGTAACTAAAACGAACGACCAGAATTTGAACTCGGTTCGCTGATTTCTCGTTCGGAACCGTTCTTTAAAAAATAAAATAAACCATTTTTACTTTTTATGCTTATAAAAGGTATGGTGTTAACTTTGCTAAAATACCCCTAAGAAATATTTATTTTGATTTAATTCACTTTATATTTGAAATGAGTGAAGTTCAATAATTTTCGTGATTGTGCAAGAATTGGTATTTGAAATGATTTGTAGACGTGATTTGTTTTTTTATGAGAATGATATCTTGTTGAAGTTTAAAGACTTGTTCTCATTTTTTTTTTTTTATAAATCCAATGATGACAATCTGGTGTTGCGTTCAAACTTGGTACCCCTGTCTTTTCAGCCACAGAATTCTATCTGTACAATGTTTTTTGCCTTTCAGATCGTTACTAGCAGAAATTGAGCAGAAGTTCATTCCTTGGAGGTGTCTGACCGATTTTACTGAAAGAATTAAAAAGTGTTCTTTTGGTTAAATATTGGCATAAAAGCCCAAATTATTATTTTTAAATTATGATTTACCAGTTCATTCATGAAGTACAAGGATCGTTATTTTATTTTATTTTAATTTGTTTTTAAATTCATGTGAAGATAATGAAGATTTCAGATTTTGCTTTCAGAAAACCATTCTTCTGTTCTCTGCATAAAAAAACGTTCTTTAAAAGGAAAAATACACGGAATTGTTGAGGAGAGTGTCTTTTCCCGAGTGATATTTCGGTGAAAGGTTTTCTCTAAAAAAAATCAGTTCCGACTTCTTACGTTTAGACCCTTACTTACACAATTAAGGTAACACTAGCACAAATGTGGGTCATCCAATAAGGATTGAACTCTGAACAGAAATAATGATCTGCCTAGTTAAACGCTGATGAAATGTAATGTTTAATCCTTCAACCAAATATACAATACAATTATTGCACACTTTGATTGACTGGTTCTTTTCATGGTCGACTATTGTGATAACTTGTTTTTTTTTTCTTTTCTTTATTACTACTTGGGTACGGTAATTCGTTATGAGACAGTAGTTTAACCCAAATGATCACTCTTTTCCATCAACCATCATGACATGCCAATGACAAGTGCATTGAGACATAAATTTATACCTTTTTCAAGAAAACAGGTACGAAATCAAAAAGTCCTCAGCTGAAATAATTTAAAGTCTATTCATCAATTCTTTCGTCATTTGATTGTAATGAGTTATAAAGGAAAGTTTATTGGAATGCCATTAATTAAAAACTTATAAATTTGACGTCATTAGATTCAGTTCAATTCCAAAAGTTATTATTATTATATGCTTCATTATTCGGGTCAGCATGCTCAGCTTGGTTGCTATGCTCACAGTGTTTCGGTCGTAGTGAATTAAAGCAGTCATGAGTTCAATCCCTAGATATGGTAATGTTGAAAAGTTGCATACTCTGATTCAGTGAAAGAAACGGGCGATCAACGCAAACGACTGTTGAATATTAACCTTTATGAGTTATCTCCCCTAAGCATGGAACACGTAATGTGAATGATGTACTACCCGTATACTGAAAAAAGGGCTCGGTTCAAAATTTCTTAAAGATTACTGCGTACGACAACAGACACCTGAAAAGGGCCGTAATGTTATCAGTACAACAACCAAGATGAACATGCTAGTTCGAATAATTAAGTATGTAATAATTACAAGGCAACATCTAAAAAATTCCAACATAAATTTCCAAATATTACGTGAAAAGGTTTAGATTTGTAATTTGTTTGCACGTTCTATAAAAGTAGAATATTTCGAATCTTAGTCTGGACTGTAGAAGTTTTTTTTTTTTTTTTTCTCCGAAAAGTTCCGTAACTCATTAGGGCCTGTCGGTGCACCACATGTAAGGTAGCCGTAGTAGCAGTGGGTGATGGGGGTGGGGAAACATCGGCAACTTAATTATTCGAACTAGCATGTTCATCTTGGTTGTTGTACTGATAACATTACAGCCCTTTTCAGGTGTCTGTTGTCGTACGCAGTAATCTTTAAGAAACGGGAATTTGAATTCAGAGTTTTCAGTTTACTAGTCTGGTTGCCACCCAAGGCTAGAGAACCCAGTCTGTCCTGCTATCCACCATAAAGCTAGGGCTAGAGAAATGGATTCATGCCTTTTCCAAGCGTATTTTCTTGAAAATGGACGAAACGAACTCAGCCGATTTCTTTCGTTACAACATCCATGACAGAATAAACAACTTCAAGCAAGTATTTAAATAATGATGAGAACATATAAAATATTTAAAATTATCTGAAACCTTTTTAATTTTATAAGCTTTTGCTATTTTGAATTCATTTGTCTAATAAATACGAGATATTCTGGTATGTGATCACTTTATTTTTCGCTTCTTATAAAAGTCATGTGCAAGATTATTTTATAAAAAAACTGAATGCTTCCTAACTATTCACATTTGATGCTAATTTTCGAATTATACTTGAAAAAACTTGTGAATCTGTGTGCATTTTACTATTTTATCAAATCAATGTCGATATTTATCTTATCCAAAATATGAAAAACATAATTACAGAAAAATAATAATCATCAGAGCATTCAGCTTGTAAACCATTTTTTTTACAAAACAAATCTTTTAAAAAAATGTTGCAGGTTTTCTTCTTTAATCTGCAACTTTTTTTAATACACAGTCTTAATAGTTTAAAATTTCAACAAAAATAATTTAATTTTGGTGTATAGAAAATGAAAAATGGTCTCTCTTGAATCGTGTTTACTAGTTTTGTTGCTTTTGATTAAGGTTTCCCTAAGTGAAATCACTAAATTTTGTACAATAATGTAACGACAAAGTCAACAGTTTCTGATACCAGTCAATAGTAAACGGCTTAAGTATTGTGAAATATTCCAAACAAACGGGTGATATTTACTGTTATTCTGATCAAAAGTCAGGATTTATCTTTGTTATGAGGCAGTGTGATCCTACAGGAGTAGTTTAAATATCGACTACGTTAGCCTCTGTCTGATATCTGTAATTACACACAGAACCAGTGGACCTCATTGACAGTTTTGAGCTATCAAATACTAGCAACACATAAAAGAGCCTCTATATGACAAAGCCGAAGGTAATAACTAACATCGTTTTTCAGTGCTGCTAGTGCCACTCTGCGCATGCGTGCGTGTCAACGGTCGATTTAAGAAAGAGCCTCAAGTGCTTGTCAGTCGTCATTATGAAAAGCTGCACTCTGTTGGCCTCTTGTCCAATTCCAAAAGATGAGACTCGCCTCTTAGGTAAAGCCTATCAACGTAGTTCCATCATTGAGCGTTTAGTGAACCAAGCCAAACACTCCAAGTGCATTCTTAATTGATAGGAGCCACAATGAGAGAACTCTTTCGCTCCTGTCGACGCTACAATGGGTCAAGTGATTTGCCCCGGATAATTCTAACACCTGTTACTGATGCAAGCCTTACGATATACTTGTTACAAACTTTTATATGTGGTCAACAGAAATGTATCGGTTTGAGTGACTCATGTAGAAACAGCGATGTGGTTTCGTGTCATTCATCGAAGTGTCACGAATGGAAGACTAGAAATTAATCACTTAAAAAATTTCTAATCAAGTAAATAAAGAAGAAAGAACCTTCTATAAATTATGATATAGAGCTTGTAATTCGCAAAACTTTTTCGAGTGACTAGAATAGAAGGCTGTTTATAAATTCATTCACCTAAGATGCTTCACCGAGGAGACATGATTAAGAAACTAATCCAACAAATAGTAATTTGTAGGGAAATAGATTCCCACTAGGTGACTTATATTTGTAGTTTGTAAATATCGCTAAGTCGATTTAGTTTACTTGTGTTCTTGTTTCAAAAGATGTGACAAAGTTGAAATTCTACGCGAGTATTACGATCAAGTTTTCGCTAGAAGGGAAGCTGGGACCGGAAGTATTTTACAACTCATTGAATGAACTGCGTAAAGAGAATGTAATTGAAAGTTTAGATACCGAATAAAGAAAACCTTTCGGCGAGACAAACCGTGACACACAAACTTGGAGTCTTTGTTTAGCATCTCAAAATGAAAAAGTGTGAATAGTTGTCATTTGTATTCACCGTGTTCATTTTAAAGTTTTATTTGTCCAGAGGATTTGAGAAAGGTGTGTTCTTTATAACCACCATCAGATTTTGTACACAATTGAGATCTTCTGCATATATGACTGAATCATATTAGCTTATTGTCAGCAGGACGAGGCGCATCATGTCAGTCATATGATTTACCTATTAAGATTCTCATCTGTTGACAGAGAAAAAGATTTTTCACTGATTATACTTTTTATTACTAGACTTTTTTTGCGCATTGATCTTCCAAGAGTCATTCGAGGTAGAGAGCTACAGAGTAGGAGACACAGTTTATGTGGGAAAGAAAACGTTTGACTTTGGGAAGAAGCTGCTCGATTGGAGCTTACATCTCACCAATGAAATACGAAGGGAATGAAAATGGTTCGCTACAATGTGTGTAACATGGCGGGTCTTAACCATGAAGGTTAGAACCAGTGGAACTAAAGAATCTAGTTCGTCTGAACACTTTCCATGGAAATAGCAATAGAGCAGCGAGCGGCTTGCGACATTTTGCTTGTAGGAAAGGGGTTGTAGGGTGGAAAATAATTCGTCACCTACAAGGAAATGAAAACACATTCGAACTCTATCGAGACTGGAAAGTGAGGACTCCATAGCTCCTGCACATATTCAATTTCCCGCCTAGTCTGGAGACTAATCAGAAACAACCTGATTTGGGAGATGATTAATTTTGTTAAAAGGCAATCTTTGATTTTCCTCTTCATTGTACTCTCTTGTGGATATTTTAGATTATAAATCTATGAATGACCATGATCCACACAAGGAATTGATCTTCGTTCGAAAAATTAAATTAACTTATTTTACAATCGATTTTCCTGAAGTCAATCATATTAAGAAGTAAGTTTTTTTTTGACAATAATAATTGGTATAACGTTAATATTTTGGGGATCTTTTCTGTTACCCCAAAATATTAATTCCCCTCAAAATAAAAAAAAAATTTAAAAAAAAATTACATTTACTAAAATTTACACTAAATTCTCCCAGAGCGAGGCCTTTCTATTGTACTCTGGTTGGATTAACTTTTGCGATTGTGGGCGACTCGGGTGCGTTGTTTTTACGTTCATGCACACCCCGATAAACAATCCAAAAACAGATTTTTTTCTTTTTTTTTTAAATTGTAAAAAATTCCTTATAAGTACCTCGATTATCATCCGCACATGTATGACTCCATGATATGTGGTAACTTTTCATTCTGAATGTTGGAGTTGTTGCAAAGGAAGCCAAACAAATTTTGATTTATATTTTCCAAAGAGTGCCAAAAATTTAATAACTAAAACAAACAAAATTTCTTGGGGTGAATTAACATAAAAGATCCGAGGTTTGGTGATGTCTGATGATGCCCGGGGCCAACTCCTTGACTGTATGCACCTATGACTTAAGTAGGCGGATAAAGGCTCTGGTATCGAGAAATGCTAAAAAGGAAGACATTTTAAATATGTACAAACATGATATACACACTTTATTCAAATTAAATATAAACTAAATTTTTATTTAACTCTGATTCGATGTCCTCTAGATATCGATACCTGTCCCATCACACTTTCTCCCATCTTCTGCACGCTACTAAAATCAGCTACAAATTAATTATTACATATAATAAACCAGGACTGCAAAACACCGCCCTTCATTCAGATCATATATTAAACTTAAATTTTTCGTATTACTCTTGCTGTGTGCTGCTAACCCATTTATCTTTGATGATATCAAAGACGTTACGTAAAAGAAACCTTTTAACGCTTTCAAAGTGATGGCCACTTTAATGAAGTTATATAGATGACCTTAATTAAAAAAAAAGAAAATGCTACAATAACTGACCCATATTGAGTGGATTAAGCTCGAATGGAAATCTCTTAAATCCGATGGTCTAAGATTGAAATTCAAGAAAATGGAGACAATCCATTAAGAAACAACAAAAGTAGCTGTAAAAACCGACAGTCTTGTACTGGAAACCAGACTAATTTTTCCACCATGTGCTGCCTGTCAGTTTCTTTTTACATTTATACGCTGTTTAATAGTCTCTTCTTGTAATTATAAGAAGCTCTAAAAGCTATCCAAACTATGGACAAAATAAATGGCTACTCAGCCAAAGAACAATTGATTTTTTTTATCCTCCTTTGACTCTCAGCCAGAAACGGCTGCAACGTTAGACTTGATTGATAGTGAAACGAGGCTTCAAGTAAACATTTGAGATTTGCCTGTAAAAGATGAAGAAAAACACATTCAAAACGGAACTTCCTTCAGTGTCGTATTTGTTAAAAACGGTGACCGACATTAAGGACTTCGGGATAATATAGTGCATGGGACACAGATAGCAATAGTAATAATAGTAATAACATTTATCCATTATTAAACAAACATTGAAAACTTTATACATCATTTTCTAAAAGAGGAAAACAAAAAATAACATTAACGCGTGTATAAAGATCTTGATGCATTAAATATTAACATTTCGTAGGGATTTTATTGCAATCATAAGTATCAAGTTCTGTTCATGAGATCGATTCCACTTTACATGATATAATCTTTTTCACTGATTCCTTATCATTTCTGGTCTGCATTCACACTTTTGGGCATCGAACAGTTTCTGCAATAACCAAATTCTTCTTCTTCTATGTGCCGTGTCCCTTCAGGACGTGGACAGTCACGACCCTCTAAAAATTCCTTTCCTATTAGTTCTTAATATATTTTGTCCTTTTCTTATCTCTCCTAAACCCTGTTCTGCCACCCATTTACTCAAGATCGCTAGATGTATTAAGCATTGTTTCCCTCTGTCCCTCTTGCCTTCAAGTATCAAATTTATCAAGCCCTCTTTCATCATTAGGTGTCCGAGAAATTTTAACTGTTTCTTTCTTATATGAAGTAAAGTCTCGTTTTCGTTTCTATTTTCTTTAAAACCTCTTCATTGCTCCCATGTTCGGTCCATGGTATTCTCAGCATTCTACAGTAGAAGCACATTTCTGTTACTTCACGTCTCTGTGAAGAGATTGTCCAGCATTCACTGCCATATAGTAGGAGTGATATTATATAACGGTTCAGTACTCTTTTCTTTTTTGTTTTAACGAAATTTTCCTATTTCTTAATACTTTGCTTAGGTTTTGGATGGCACTTTCGCTATCCCGATGCGCCTTCGAATTTCAGTGCCACACTTTCTGTTCTCTGTTAAGAACACTTCCCAGATATTTAAATTGTCATACTTGTTTGATTTTTAGTATCTTTAATTTGTAATTTACGTGTTGGGCAGTTGTTTGTTTTTTTTTTGTTTGTTTTTTTTTTTTTGCTGCCAACCATGCATTCTGTCTTCTTGCAATTGATGTCTAGTCCTTTCTTCTTGCTTTCCTTCACCATTAACTTCCGTAGGAGTTCTTGTAGTTTCTTTTCTGTGTCTGCTATCAAAACTGTGTTATATGCATATCTTATGATGCTATCAAAACTGTGTCATATGCATATCTTATGCTGTTAAGATTGTAGCTAATAATGAATCCTGGTAGGACTTCTAATTCTCTAAGAATCACTTCACTGTACAGGTTGAATAAATCCGAAGAAAAACACATTCTTGTCTTACACTCATTTCTGTTTTTGTATATATATTAAATTAATTTTCTAGACCCATGCAGGCGGCTTGCTGCCAGTATGAAGTTCTGAATTATTCTAATATTCTTTCCCAAATATGTCACGGTTACGAAGCAGTTACAACAGTTCTTTGTGACATTATCAAACACTTTTGCATAATCTATAAAACGTAGTTACACATCCTTTTGCATTTGTATCGCTGTTTCTAATATCATTCTGAGCATAAATATCGCAAACCTTGTTCCAGTATCTTTAACGAAACCGCACTGTTCTTGTCCTATTCCCGGTCTAATTCTGCTATATATCACCACAAATGCAGGTGAATTATAAATACAACACTTTTTTCTGCATATTTCTCGTGTCTCAGTAATCCAGCGATTGGCTAGAATTGTCATAATACATAATCAACAATTTCAGGAGTCGACACTGTCGAAAAACATGTTGAGTCCCAACTCAAGATGACCATGCTAGAAGTTGACACCCATCTTCTTCCCAGTTGAGAATGACGCCCACTCTTTTTACAGCATGCACTCATGGATTTCGTTTGGACTTTTTTTTCTGCAGCAAACTTCATGACGGTCCTGAGATCAACACTTACACTTTCCCGTAACATGGTTCGGTGAGCTGAAACAAATAAAAAAAAAAACTAATCATGAGAATCCTGAAATTTATCATTTTAAAAAAGAACACTATTTGTAGCTACATTGACAAAATAACGTTTCAGGTTTTAGGAAGTGGTTCGAACCGGGGACTTTACAGCATACGTGCATTCCTCTTTTATTTTACTATTCATTTGATAATTTAATAATGCGATCATAATTCTGCAGTTACAAAGAATTTAGGTGTAATACCGGTAAAACCCAACCATTTGGATCTAAGACGACTCGGCTTGATTTTTGATGAGATTTTCTTTTTTTTGGGGGGGTGCGCTGTATATGATAGTAAATATAGTATTAGACATGTATAGTGAAAACTTTTCCCGTTAGACCGAATTTGTTTTATAGCAAGGACAAGTTGACCTAATAAAGATTGTTATTCATTCGTTTATTGCTAGATTATTTGAAATACTTGTCGTATTTTTACTCTGTTTTACTCTATTTTACTCAGTTAAAGATAAAAGCTGACTATAAAAAGTCAGAAATGATGAAGGAAGATCACAATTCCTCGCAGATGATTGAAAAAAAAAAGAAGAAAGAAATGATCGAGAATTCACCGAAAAAGGATGATTGATAAATATATCAAATTTACAGCAAAAATAAAATAAAAACTAGTTGTCGATTTGAGGCTTTTTTTGTGATAGCAATATCGGAACCACATTCCTCTTCTTCACCTTTGGGAACAAGATCAGATGGAAGTAAAACCACAAAAACAAACAAAAAAACACACAAAAAAAACACGAAAACAAATGAAGATTTTAGTTGTTGAAAATATGTTTAGTTAGAGAAGTCAGTTAAAAATTGAAAATGAAAATTATTTTCTTGTTGCCTGAAGAAGATCGAAAACTTCCTAGTTTGAATCATTTAAAAATAATTTGAATAATACTGCTGATAAAGAAAAAGGGAATAAACGTGCCCGCAACAATCATCACTCTTTTAAAATAATAAACACTGCCGAAGACTACATGTAGCTAAAAAAAAATGGTGTTAAGGGAAAAACTTTCCGTTTGACCTGCCGTCTTATTGCAGGCACGTCTATCAGTTTTTGCCCCCAAAAGGAATATATAATTATTATGATTCTAGACGAGCTGAAGAAATGAGATAAGTATGAAAGACGAGCAAAAATGGTCAGAAACATCCAAAAACACTGAAATATGATAAGAGATGAAACCATCACAATTAGTAACAAACGCAAACATTGTAGACTAGATTAATCACCAAATTATGCAAACATACGTTTTAATATTCCGTTCTGTTTTGGCTGTCTCATCACAAATAGCCAACGATGGCGAAATCATGACAAAGATTATTTAGATTTCCATATTTCGTAGTCAAATCGCCATAGAACGTGATGAAAAAGAAAGAACCAAATATAGGTGGAAAAAGTTAAGCTAAGCAGCTGTAATAATCTTACAGTGACTCACGCATTTTAAATTTACAACAATCTTTGGAAATTATTTGTATACACCTTTTGTTATTGTTTTTCTAAAATATAGACAAAGTTAAATTTTGTTCTTTTAGCTGCGGTCAAATGCAACAGCATTGTTGGGCTTTCTTTTTTTCAAAATGAAAAAAGAGAGAGAGAGAGAGAGAGAGAGAGAGAGAGAGAGAGAGAGAGAGAGAGTGGGGAGTCAGTTGTATGCGCGTCAGGAAACCAGTTCTCCGAGAAAAAATATTTTGATATTCAGTCAAAAGGACATAATTTCTAATCATGACTGTAAAAAGAGCGTTCCTTACACACACACACACACACACACACACACACACACACACACACACACACACACACACACACACACACACATATATATATATATATATATATATATAAGTTTTGTCTTCGCAATTCACTCATTGAGGATGATATCAGACTAGATCGAAAGTACTTGGGTTAAAAAAACTACGTCTTCCTTGATGAATTTCAATTTAACATTAAGAAGATAATTAGAGAACTAGAAAGGATTATTATAACAGACATATATATATATATATATATATATATATATATATATATATATATATATATATATATATAGTTGGATTGATGAGAGTTTGTGAACCTGGATATCAGGCTCTCTGCGATCGTCAGACAAACTGATTAACTTTTAAATTTTGGATTTATTTATGGTTGCTATATCGGTGTTTTAGAAGTGGGAGTAAAAATTGTTGTCGGAACGCCTCTCATACGTACGCAGACATACATACACGCACGTTCACGCACTGCTGCTCACACAAACATAAACATATATAAACAGTGTGAGACTGGGCGTTTGTGCGTATCAATATGTAATTGCATGCTTATGTACGCAATTGGTCGCTGTATTCAATGTTGGAGCGTGTATGCGAACTACTTTCGCAAGTTGCAGTGTCAACGTACACAGACCGTTCGTCTATTTTATTCGCGGAATAATGTTTACGTATGCGCGCGTTTACACATTCTATCCGTGTGTTTTTTTTATCTTAAGATGGGGTCTGTGTAAGACTATGGTAGGTAAAATTGTTATTATTTTTTTAATGCTGTTTTGTTATTATTTTAAAGCCGGCTATTTGCTTGTTTTTTGGCGATTATATATATATATATATATATATATATATATATATATATATATATATATATATACTCTAAACGTTATTTTAGTGAATACCCATGTTTTAGTAGACGCCCTGTTTATTTTTAAACAGCTTGAACTATATCTACCGAGAGACAATAAAGAGAATTTGCGCATCAATTTTTAGGTGGAACCACCATCTGATCCGGCCTCCTTACGCTCACTTACCCTTTTAGAGCATGCACATCTCGTTTTGATCTGCTCGAAAATCCTGAGCATAGTACTTTTATTCTTTCTAATGCAGAGGTCGGCAGACGTCATTTACACTGCTAAAAAAATAGGACGTCTGCTCAAACAGGAGTATCCAATAAAATAACGTTTAAACAGTTTTTGAAGTAATAAGAATTAATGTCGGATTAAAAATAAAAGCCATTATTTCGTTAGAATATATATATATATATATATATATATATATGAACTTAGGTAAATTTATCGATTATATAAAACACCGAATTGGGAAATTTGAAAAATTTAATAAATAATACGAAAACATAACTTGTCTACATTATTCAACTAAATATGTTTGGAGTATATATATATATATATATATATATATATATATATATATATATATATATATATTTATTTAAAAATGATAACATAAATATGTTATAAAATCACTACAAAAATAGCCATTTTGTTTCAACATCTCCAGTGTCTTATCAAGTGATGATGTTGAATGTAGAATAAATGGTTTTAAGGGTTTCAAATTAATTAACGATCCTTCGCTCGGGGAAAACGCTGTTACATAAGCTAGAATGACCAATCAAAACACAAGTATATGAGAATTCAAAAAACTTGACAACGAAGTAAGGTTATAATAGCTATTAAAAGCTTTAAAATTGGGGCCATACTAAAATAGAATTTATTCTAACCAATAATTATTAAATATTAAATTATATGATAAAATTTGATATTAAAATTAAAAGTAAAAAATTACCAATTTTAAAATCTAAATTTAATCTCTATTAAGTTTAAAATTATAAGATTACTGAAGAGAAAAGAAAAAATACATATGTTATAAAATTTATTTTTTCATTGAAATTACGTTAGAATAGACGCTAATATCGACTAGTCTTCCTGACAAAATGTATAAACTTTAATTCCAAGTGTGTGAGTGGGGTGCTAACCTCTCGCGTAAAGCAATACAAACACACTCAGATTATAATACATAAGCACATAGACATATTTAGATATACACACAAAAAGGTGACGAGACAGGAAACATCTCCACAGCCCTTTATGAAACAAAAACAAAAAAAAAACAACAAAAAACGAACACATACATACATACACAATTAAATGTGCATGCATTTTCTATATACATAGACACCGATAAATACATGTACACACATCCACATACATTGACCTATACAATCTGATACAACAACCAAGAAATATTCAAGACTGAAAGTGTTATTAAACGAATGCTAACCACTTATTAAAATATAACTTATATGGGCAAATATACATAGATAAAAATGCTCAAATAGAACAGAGAAACAAAGAATAGTGAAAGAAAGGACATTAAAACAAATATATATGTTTAAAAATAACATTATCTAATATATAAAAAACGAAAATTCCAACCACACAAACATCTATAAAAATACATATTTTTATTATATAAGTCGATATACGCCTTATTACACATTAGTTGAAAGAAAATAAGATAATAAGAACTACATACAGATATAAGTGTACAGTCACACATATATGCACATATATATATACACACATGCACACAAATATATGTCTACACATACGTACATAAATATATACACATACAGAGGCAAGTATAAATATATCAACCCACACAGCGACGTAAAAAATAAACAAACCAAATATAAATATATATACATACATGCACATATATATTTTGGGATATATATATATATATATATATATATATATATATATATATATATATATATATATATATATATCTCCTAAAGACCCAGGCAAAACTACCTAAACAGATCTTCAGGGTAAGCTTTACTTAGCGTATTGAGCACTCTACGTTTTAGCTTTACTACTTGCTTGTTGTTTTTTTTTCTTTGGACTAAAGACTTAAGGCACTGGACGATTTGTTTCGCCCTGTTCAAACGTTTTTTGTTCTTTCTTTTTTTTTTTTCAATTTTTTTCTCGGGTACCGTTTTGTTTTCACATATCTACAAGTTGTGCTAACCGAGTTTTTTTCGAACCGAGTATTACTAATAATATATATATATATATATATATATATACATATATATATATATATATATATATATAAATGATTATAGTGAAAATATATTCAATTTAAAATTTCATAAAAACAAATAAATGTTGTTGACTTTTGTGATGATTCAATCGAAAATATGTTTCTGTCAAACTTTACATTTCTGAACAAGATCAGATGAAAAGTAAAACAAAAAACAAATGAAGTTTGTAATTGCTGGAAATCTGATAGAAGTCAAACGAATGAAAAGTTACTAAGAAGAAGATGATCGGAAACTTCGCGGTTTCACTCATTTGTAGCGTTACTTTAAAGTTTATATATATATCATAATTAAGTAATTCATCGAGTCTAGAAGAAACCTCAATAGAATGCAGAAAGCAATGAACCGCCGTTTCAGCCTATATTTGGGACTCATCAAAAGTGCGCATCCACTACCGAGAATATATATATATTTAAATATATATATTTAAATATGTTTGAAACGGTACAAAAGCGTATTAAGGCATTAAAAACAAGAAATTTTATATTGTAGGCCATGATAGATTTAAAACAAAACACACACCAGTCGACCGGTTTCGTTCCCTCTCATCAGAACTGTTAACGGGGAACTAAAATTATGAGGAAAAGAAAAAGAAAAAGTCTGTCATGGATGACATGAATGAATGGATAGGGAGAAAAAAATATTATAAAAATGACACCAACCAAGATGCTAGAAGCGCAGCACAGCAAGTCCAAGCAAACAATCTCTTTGTTTACAGAGAGAAGGTTGTCTGGACCTGATGTAAAGTGTCTCCAACACCTTAAGATGGAATGAGTGCGAACTGGCCAAAACGGAAAACCAGTTCACACTGAAATCCATCGCACAAGTGGGATTCTTTATAAAGTGATCCGCAATCGAAGACCCATACGTGTTACGAATGGTATCACCCAAAGAAAATTTTTTGTTCAGTATTATAGCAGGTACGTGTTGTTTAATTCTAACGTCCAACCGCTGTGTCGTTCTACCTATGTAATCGCATCCACAACTACATTTGAAGTGTTAAATAAGAGAATCTTTACACATAGATGAAAGTACGGACTTAGTTTGAAAGATAACACGAACGTTCGCTGCAAAATAACACTCACGTGAACTACATGAAATACGCTTGGCGAAAGATTCACTAATCCTACCCAACCACGGTAAACGAAGATAGACCGGACATTTACCCACTGAAGCAGGTTTGATTTTGTTGAACCTGGCAGTCTCATCTCGAATAACCGAATGAACAATGTTCAACGGATAACCATTGTTCACAAAGATCTCAGTTAAACAACTGATTTCATGTTTCAAGGTGTCACCCGAACAAATCATTAACGCCCTATGTGTCAGGGTCCTAATCAAATTTATCTTTTGTCGTTTAGGACAAAAAGAGTCCCATCGAGTATATACTGTAAAAGTCCTGTAAAAGTAGACTTCCTGTAAACAGAGGTAATAAACGAGGAAGGTGTTCTTTGAACAAGAACATCTAAGAAGGGCAATGAACCATTGACCTCCTTATCTACTGTAAATTTAAGGGCAGGATGAACACCATTGAGTAGGGAAAAAAATTGATCCACTTCTGATTCATGGCTGAACACACAAAAAGAGTCATCCACGTACCGAAAGTAAACTTTGGGTCGGGCAGAACTTAACAAAAGGCTTTCCTCATAAAAACCCACAAAAATATTTGCCAACACAGGACCCAAATGGGAACCCATCGCTACACCATCGATCTGACGATACATGATATTGTCGGAACTGAAATCGACAAACATGGTGGCAAATTTCATGAGTTCAACGAACACTTCTTCAGGTATATTCGGAGGAGTCAAATCACTACGATATCGCTGCAAATATCAATAGTCTCCGATAAAGGAACACAAGTGAAGAGGCTACAGATGTCAAAGGAACACATAAATCCATCAGTGGCATCACAATTCCGAATGAATTTGGAAAAAGAAAATGAATCTTTAATACAAAAGGAACTGTAATGCTGCAACAATGGTTGCAACATTATAGCAAGCCACTTTGCGACTTTATGCTGTGAAGACCCAGTCATCGATAATATGGGTCTCAACGGGACACCCTCCTTATGAATCTTGGGTAATCCATAAAGACGGAGACGAATAGAGCCAAGCGGTCTCAATTGCTCCGCCATTTCAGAAGAAAGAACACCACTTTTTACCCATTTGACAAGACGTTTCTGAAATCGAATTTCAGAAGTCAGTGTAGAATCATGAGTGTCAATGGAACCAAGACGGTGAAACTTGGAAAGATCATTCAGTATACTTAACATTTTGTTAATGTAGTCATGACGGTCCATGAGGACAACACCCGATCCCTTATCCGGTTTCGTAATAACCAAAGAATGGTTATTCTTACGGGATATCTAATAACCTTATGGTGTTCACTTCTCCATTTCGATTCAGAGAAAGAAATAGGAGAACTAGCATAAGGATGAGCCAAATCATTCAATTTGGCTCGAATGTCACTGGATTTATCATCAGACACCGGTTGAAGCTTCGAGAGTTGAGCATAAAATACTTCAAACTCAGAAACAATATTCTCCCTACTAATAGAAGTAAAAGGAATGCTAAAGTCTAGGCCATGGACCAAGATACAAGCTCAATCTCTGAAGGAGAATAAGAAGACAAATTAACTACATTTTTGTAGCATTTGGTTCAACCATACAGACAAATCTCTTGCAGATAAGATGTTTTACCTTATTCTGAAAACTGCTAGCCATCTTAGAACGACAACGTGCAGATATCAAACCAACTTAACGGGCAAAGCGGATCCTATCAAAATATGATAAATAATTACCTGCCTCACGCCATAACAGATGATATCTTCTTTGTAGGCCCAAATCCTGGTTAGAAAATTGTATATATATATATATA
>CAHIKZ030001280.1:1312500-1357500 GCA_903632075.3 Acanthosepion pharaonis
TCGACTTTTTATATATATATATATATGAGTGTGTGTGTGTGTGTGTGTGTGTGTGTGTGTGTGTGTGTGTGTGCAGGAAAATGATAAACAGTATCTGTATAACTACATGGGTAGTTCGATCTTTTAGTTATGCAGTATATGAATTAAATGAAACAAAATGGCGCCTCGGGACCAGTCATACGGGAATCTGTCAAATGAGCGAAACAGCAGAATTCTCGGTTCAGGTCAGAGTATGATTCACACTCATAACTTTGGGATTATAAACGGACTCTCCTCGGCTCTGGATAGTCATGGATTTGATTAGATAAACCTTTAAGAGATTGGTTTTCTTTCATTGCTTGCTTATCTGATTAATAGCAAGTTATATGCACAATTAAAAAGAAAAGCCACCATCTCTTTATTCGATATTTGTAATTCAAATATACAACTCGCAATTATTCGTTAGTAGGCTGGACCAAATTTCCCAGATTTATCACAGATAACGGTTTCTTTATGCTCTCCTGAAATATCACATTGCACGCCGTTGGGTGTGCATCATGTACATTTGGGTGGCGAAGTTCACGAGACTTAAACTTACGAAGAGAAGTCAACGTCCATTGAACAGAGAGTTTGACTAATGATGGAGAATACAAAGCACAAATTTAAATAGACGAAAGCAAATGTCAAACGCAGGAAGAAAGCAAAATCAGCAAGATCAACATGTAGACGAAAGCAAATTCATTCATTCTTTTTAATTCTAATTTAATTCCTTTTTTTAAAATAGTATACAAAATCATTTTATCTGGGATCGAACACAGATGGGAAATGAAGAACTATTTCAGGTTGCAGAGTATTCCTTGGATATTTCTTTTTACAAAAATCAAAAGTAAAAAAACAAGCTTTTCTCGTGTTTTTATATATATATATATATATATATATATATATATATATATATATATGTATATGTATATACATATATATATATATATGTATATACATATATATATATATGTATATATATATATATATATATATATATACATACATATATATACATATATACATATATACAAATATATATCATATATATATATACATATATATTTATATATACATACATATATGTACATATATACATATATATATACATATATATGTATATATTCATATAAATATGTATATAAATACATATATATACATATAAATATGCCTTCTTATTTATAGTTTATTTCCTGAAGAAGGCTGGAGCGTACAATATATATATATATATATATATATCTATATATATATATATATATATATATATATATAATCTGTATATATTTATATATATATATATATATATATATATATATATATATATATATATATATATATGGTAAAATATAGTTTAAAATATGCTATATTTTGGGTTACAGTTCTCAATTTGAAGTCTAAACCCAATCGTCATTAGCATGGAACAGACTGTCACCTCTGGGAGTTGACTTCTTCCATTGATATGTGGTAAGAAGGAACAAATGGACAAAGATACTTACCTAAGGGAAAGGCAGAATAATAATAATAATAATAATAATAATAATAATATTAATAATAATAATAATAAAGAATTTAAATACAGCACAAAAAACTCGCCAAAGAACTTCAAAAAATGGACCAAAGGAGTTACCTTTCTTCCGACTAATGTCTTCCAACAACATACAAACTGTTAAATCTATTTTAACAAAACAGACATATTTCTTCTTGAAAGAAATGACATACTACCACTTGAACAAAAGGGTGCAAACGAAGGCTGCTACGGATGTAAAGACCAATTACTTATTAATATATCTTATGTAGATAAAGCATTCGATATATATATTTATATATACCCGTTATCATCAATTTCATCAAAAAAATGTATATATATATATATATATATATAATATATATACATCAATAAAATATAGTCTTTTAAAATATGCTATATTTATAGGTTAACAGTTCTCAACAAGACAGGCGGCGTTACAAAACAGTCAAAAGAAAATAAACCATCAATTTTCATGGATCTTAAAATTGTATTAGGAATGGAACAGACTGTCTGCCTGTCTGGGAGTTGACTTCGGAATGTCCATTTGATATGTATTTAAGGAACAAAAGAAGGAACAAATGAAAATATTTAAAACTGAATTTTTTCCATTCCATCTACGAAAATGAAAAGTGCGTAAAAACTTACCTAAGGGACTGGTATTAAAGAATAATAATAATAATAATTAATAATAACCTAGCCAATAATCCAATTAGTTTAATAATGAAATAATAATAACAATAAAACAAGGGTATAATCATGCAATTACACCCCAAAAAAAAGACAATTAGACAAAAATAACAATTAGACTGGAAAAAAAATTAGAAAAAAATTTGTCAGTAAATACAAAAAGATTTAGTAGATTTTGTCCCAAAGATTAGGAACAAAGATGGAACAAGATGAAACCTATACAAAGTACCTAGTAAAAAAGCGATGTCATCGATGGTTATACAACATAAAGTCCCAAATGAAGGAGAAGAGTCTTTTCAGAAAGAAAGCAAATATCTACATAATAATGTGGGCAAAATGCAGGTTCTGGACAAATACCTGAATACAGAGCTCTAATTCAGGAAAAACAAATGAATATCAGCCGATAAACACTTTGGACAATGTCCTTATGGTGCAATAAACACTTTAACATCCGTTAAGTAGAAGGACCATAGCTCCACACAGACATTAAGCAAATAGACGACATTATTGTCAAAACAGAAAAAAACTTCTCATTTGCTACCGTAACATGCATCTATCCAAAAAGCTGAAATGTTGATCGTCTGTACTTGGAATTATAAAAAAATGGAACAAAACAACACATTGTCCAGATCCGAAGGATGCAGAGGATTAGTCTTTAACTAGAACTTTGTCCTACAAACCTCGGAAAAAAAAAAAAAAAAAAAAAAAACAATAAGTTGGCCTTCAAATATAGCTGAAAATTACAGAAAGAAGACTGGATGATGATAATAAAACAAGGGGTAATATGTCAAAAAAGAACATAGACAAAAATAACAATTAGTAAGCATCAAAAAAGATTTATTTTCCGATTAATGGAAAGGATGAAACCTATAAACCAACAAGTTCAAAAAAAGGAGTTTCAAATGGATGCAGAAATACAAGTAAAGCACAATACACCGACTGAAGCTACAAAAATACTTAAAAAGAAAGCAAAATTAAAATGCAACCGACCAGATGCTGAAACAATGGTTTTAAACCAATAGTTGGCCTTCAAATATTCAGAAGACTGGATGCCAATATGTGTCAAAAAGAACATGAAAGTCTGCCTTTATTCTGTAATGAAACCAAAAGTTCAAGTTTCAAATGGATGAAATATAGACAAACTACAAAAATACTTTAAAAAGAAAGTACCCAGATCAGTGGCTAGGTAGTGTACCCATCAGGGTTAAAAACTGAAACAGAAGATTCTATACTTGGTGCACAGGATCAATGCTTGTTAACTAGAAATTATCAAGCACACATACTAAAATATTGTGTTAGCCCAAAATGCAAATTCTGTGATAAATATCCAGAAACAATTGATCATCTTGTATCAGGTTGCACGTTATTGCACTGAATATAAAACCCGGCATGACAGAGTGGGCCAATATCTACACTGGAAAATCTGCAACTTCTACGGGAAGGAAACTGAAAGAAATTGGTTTGAACACCACCCAGACCCGGTTACGGAGGTAGGACCTGTTACAATTCTATGGGACTACACAATACACACTGACAGAACAATCAAAGCTAACCGCCCAGACATTGTTATTAGAGACCTCAGACAAAAAAGTGCCTCCTTATTGATATGGAAGTCTCTGTAGATGCAATGTATATTTGAAGATCTTCAAAAAGCTATTAAAATACAATGACCTTGAAATCGAAAACTCAGAAATATGGCACATGGGAACATCAACAATTCCTGTTGAAGTTGGAGCCCTCGGATTGGTTGGAAAAGATTCCAGTAAACTGATTGAAGGGATTTCTGGAAGCCCATGCTTTAAAAAATACAAAAAAATCGTTCTCACAAGTACAGCCCACACTTTAGGAAGGGCTTTATCTATGTAAAATGTGTCTGTGGGTGTATTTTTTTTTTTTTTAATTGGTCAGTGGAAAGTCTCATGATGCCATTTCTAACCTTAGGTCTCCGGGCGGGACCAGGAAAGAAATATGTACGCACCAGAAATCAAAGGAAATAAAATAACAATAAAAGTCTTCAAAATGCACAAGTACTATCGCATAGACATCGCCATCTCGTCTAATAAAAACATCTAAACAAAAGATTTTGACAAATTTCTATCTAAATAAACGTCAAATTCTCTGTCTGTCCGTGTGACTTAAATACCTCCAACTCGAGACACACTTGCTCTAAATAGACATTTTATACCTTTTTGGAATCGGGATGATCCTGGGATTGACAATCTGCTCTTCATATAGTGTTTGAGCATCCACCATTGGGATTTTCATCCGGATAAGGAGGAAACAGTTAAAAATTAAAATTTTAAAATAACTGAAAAAAATTAGTGATTTTAAAAGTTATTAATTTATATTGCGTTTAAAGTAACACAAAATCTTTGTGAATTAAAAAAATGTTTTAAATTCAGTTTAAAATATCTTCAAAACTTTGTGAATTGAGGAAATCAATTTTATTTCTTCAAAATGCCAAGGAACCAGAGTTAAAGTGAGAGGTTTCGTGACGTGAGATTTTCAAGTTCCTCAGAGTTTGTGATTTGAAGATCTCATTTTTCGGTCCGATTTGGTATTCCGGCCTTAATCGGAGTTTCGGCCCAAATCGGTCTTTTGGTCGGAATTGGACTTATAGCTCGAATCAGAGTTAAAGTGAGGTCTTGAAGTTCCACGGTGTTCACACATATCGGAAGAAAATTGAATTCAATGTAACATGCGCAATAACATTTTAAGAAAAAAAAACATCCTTTATCTCAGGCCTAGAGTAAAAACCTTGGTAAAGGATTGTATCAAACAGTAAATCGAGAAATAAAGAAAATAATAATCCTCCTCCTTCGCTAAAAAAACACACATGTATGTTTTACAATGTATTCGCCAGATTCATTTTAGTCATACATGATATTGACAATGAATTCAGAACACATTCGTAGCGACATAAAAGATTTAATCAAACTTGGTTGCATCTAAAAATATTTTAAATCTACGGGGAGTGGTGGTGGGGGTGCACCTGTTTATTTGCACTGAATTTATAACAATTACAGGGAACACAATAACGCCGTCGGATAGAGTAATTTTTCTAAAAAGTAAGCGCCTTTAGTTCTACATTTTTGTGAAACTGTAGCTTAAAAGCTGTGTAGGACAGCCCCGAACATGGCTTGCGACACATCTCTTTGTTACCACTGCTGAAAAGCATTACTCACTGCCTAACTGTGCTCACATCCACTATTTCATCTCCGTAAACGTTCAGCAAGCGTCGTTGAATTTTAATAGGTGCAACTAATTTCTGCATGTAATTCAATTAGTATGCACTTTCAAGATAGATTGCATTTTCCCAGAATGCTATTTGTAATAAGGCAAGCCCCCACTAAAAAAAAAAAAACAAAAAACAAAAAAAAAACAAAACAATTAGATTATTGACTCTCTACTGTCACATCAATAACAACCACATCTGACGGTTTTTAAGAGGCATTAATTACGGAGCAAGCCTCATATCAAAATAATAAAGTTTATTATTGGTTCTATTTATATCAATTAAATATTTAAAAGTTAAAATCTTTCGATTGCCCTATTAGAAAAAATATCTGAAAATTTTGCAGAAAAAAGCACTAATTAACTTTATGAATTAATGTAGCATTCAATTAACCCCAGATTAAATTCGTCAATTTCAATAAATTTCCATGTATCAAACTGCGAAAATAGTCGATATTATGAATCTTTCTTAATTTCAACAATCCGTTCATACTAATATCTACATATTTACGTGTGCATCTCATAGCATTTTTTAAATAGTCGTTCAGTTTACAAATAAGACGCCTGACTAGACTTTTAAGTTAATATGGTGAAATAGTTGTATATTGTAGCTGTAAGCAAACTGATATATTCAGAATACGTCTATAGTAAATAGAATGAAAAAACCAAGTCTCCTTTTTTACTTCCTTGTATAGATTTTCAAGTGCATACAAAAATCCAAACTTCTTACACATAGCACGTACCGTCCTGTTTTAAAAATCAAGCCACTTTACGTGTTTAATACATTTTATGTAAGTAAATGAAAGAAAATTCATTTTAAAAAAAAGTATTTTTTGCGTGGTATGTTTTACAGTGTATTTGGCTCAATGTAAAATATTTCAAATGCTTTAAAAGCAGATTGGTATATATATATATATATATATATATATATATATATATATATATATAGAGAGAGAGATAGAGAGAGAGAGAGAGAGAGAAAGAGAGAAAGAAAGAGGACCAGGTAAGTTAGAATATATAAAGGAAAGTAAAAATATTCAATAGGATAAAAAATCTATATATTTTGCAAAGATTATACACATGTTCGACTTATGAAAACAGATCGAAATAATATTAAAAAAATCTGTCAGCCGTAATTAGAAGCGTCTGCATTCCCGGAACGGGACCAGGATCAGAAGGTTCTCATTCTTGATTTCTATAATTCCTTGGTAATGTCGATCCGTAGTTTGGTCTCCCTCTTGACACCACCGCAGACGTCGTAGTCCAGGTGATTAATAGGATGCCACGTATAGTGGGGGAGAGTTGATATGAAAGTGAAAATTATCGTCCAGAAACTCTTGCGTCACATGGATCATGTGGGAGGGAGCAGAGTCCTGCTGAATTACATCTGGAAACACCCTCAATCTAAGGCTAACTGTTGTGTAGGAACCTACCACCCCTCTTGAAGATGAACTCGTCTACAAACAAGGACGTTAGATAGTGGCATGTCAAAAGACAGTGTCGGAGAAGTTCTTGAGCTGACTTCCGACGAACTCTCTGCGTTAGCAGAGAGGAACCCGGACGAAGCTTTGCCGAAGGGCAAGGTTTCGTCCGGGGAGGTAGACAGGGCCTGAACCCGTCTAATCGGCTTCAAAAGGCTATTTTTTTTGGCCGAGCCTACGGGCTCGGAGAAACCCACAATAAAACCGGCCTTGTGCCATATTCGTTTCCCGTGGGTGAAATGATAAATACCGAAGTTCTGGGCTGAGTTAGTTATAGACTACTCAGGCGATATCTGTACCAACTTACCAACCGAATAAACCCCATTTTATTGTTACATGTTATTTGGCGTTTGTCTTTATTAACCCCAAATTAACATCATAACACTAACCTGTTTAGCCCCTCGATGTAGACGATTGCTTTGACCCTGAATTTCCTGCGGGAAGAATAAAAATGGTATATCTATGGATCGCGTTGCACACAGCGCCTAGGATCATCACCGACGATATGAAAATGGCGTGAATCACCGTGGTCTCCTTGCCGTAGGTACCGTTATAGTCTGTACAGAAGAACCATTTGTTGCTAATTTCTTTCACATTGCCGCTTTCGATCAGAGTCGCTGTTGTTGGCGGTTGGGGCCACACGAGTGTGCCTTTTCATTTCTTGTATCAGACTATAATCTGCCTTGATAATGCTCTCGATACGTGCGAGAAAGAAATAAAAATGTTAACATTTGACGCATACCACGTAACATTAGATGAGTTTGTCTTCCATTTATGGCTAAATAAAAATATGTTGTCAGACACATGGCGCATCCTGTATACTACTAATTTCTCGTCTTAAGAACGAATTCTCCAAAAAGGATTACAGATAAATTGCATGCTTTAAACAAAAAACCTAAGAAGCCGTAAAGTGTGTCCAGCAAACCGAGAAAAGTTTGCAATCTGTATTGTAAAGGTAAGCACGAAAACTAAACTAAATTGTAGTTGCAAAGGAAGCCATATCAACTTAGGGGAGTATTAATGCTAAGAATTCAAAGTTTTTTTTAGTACAAGGTGCCTCACAAAAAACAAAAAAAAAAAAAACACAAAAAAAACCCAGTGAATTTTAGACTTAATATATGATAAAATCATTACATTCACTTACGTGCTAATACCCTTGGGAAAGCTATGAATCCTATTCCCCCCCCCCACAGCTATGGGTAAATAGCAGGACAGACCGGGTTCTATAGTCTTGGATAAGAACTGGTCTACCGCAGAAAGAAATGACAAAAATCTGCCTCGTCAGTCATATATCGAAAGATACATTATCGCCTAAGCCTTTATCATGCATGTCACATAACTGGATATGATGGAAAAAAATTAAGTATCATATAAAAAAGGAATTATCTTTTTTAATTTGAACACCACATCTAATATTTGTGTTTCCATGCTACTAAATTTCTATCTTTTTCTTTTGTTTCAAATAACTAATAAAAATTCCAACAATTAAATAAACTGTACCAAATGTACTTTTTTTTTGTGGGGGACCCTGTAATACCAAATATTAGAACGGCAATAGTTTAATATAAAATAAAAATGATTATAAATCAGATGTTACGGTTAAATATTCCTGATTTTGTTTTTGTTTTAATAGTATCCTATCATAAAAATAAACATTTAAAAAAATATATATTATCCTATTGGAAACACTTCAAAAAATTTAAATACAGCGTTTTTTTTTTTTTTTTTTTTTTTTTTTTTTTCATTTGTACTTATTTTCTGAAATAAAATTTTGATTTTTTGCATATAAGACATCATATAAAAATTTTAGAAATTATTGTTTCGGAAACAAAATAACGAATAATGAAGTTTTGATAAATGATACAGCTCAGTTCCACTACCAATGGTGTAAATTGAGACTGTTATGTATTACGTTAATGTTACATTCAGGACAGCAATGAATGACGAGACAAAATGTCCTATGAGCTTATCTGTAGTAACCCAAGGTGTCACTAACTGTGACTGCAAGTAGACGCAGGCACTACGCTTTATTGAAATGTGATTGGTTTCTATAAATAGTCACAAGTGATTGATCGATTGATTTGTTCATTTAACGGCATATCAACTCCGTATGGGTCATTTAATATCTAAATTTAATTTTATTGGGTTCTTTAAAGAAATAAAATATGATATATTATTCTACTTTCATAATTGAATACATAGTAGATGATGGTCGGCTTTTGTGTGGACATAATTACTAGAGGCTGTGATATGTGTGTTTTATGTTGTAGCTTTGTTGAAGTTATATTTTGGAATACAGTTTGATTTAAGAAATTGTCATATTATATGGATTAAGGTTATGAGAATGTTCTTTCATTTTGGTCGTTTGGTTGGTTTTGTTTAACGGAATATCAACCTCTATCAATTATTTAATGCCAAAATCTAAATAATTTGAATGTAATGTTATGGCTTGAACTAAATATATTTTAACACAATTGTATATTTTCAATTACAGATAAAATGTATTGTTGGTCATTTTAGTATGAATATCTATTTTTGGTCCTTTTTAAACAAAAATGTATTGCTGGTATTTTTACTACAAAAATGTATTTTTATACGTTCATAGTGTTTGGTTAGGGGCATCACTATTTGCCCATAGCTGGGACCTTAACAGATGCTAGCACCCCAGGGCAGGGTGGAACTGGGATCGACAACAACAATTAAGAAGTGGTTCCATGCTCCTCAAAACCTCTAGTCTCCTGATCAGGGACCTTGATGCCGGTTTTAATCTATCGTCATACCCAGAACTACTTATAAGTGAATTTACTTCATGTTTAATGCATCACAAGGACCAAATAGTTAAATTTAGTCTTTTTCTTGAATTCGGAGTATTTCATTTTTTTTTCAACAAAACGTGTGTGTGTGGGGTGGTATTGACAGGAACGTTCAGTCTGCCCAATACTGCCGTGGATGAAGTTCATATATTCAAAACATTCAAAGAAGAAGTGAGAAAATTTGAAATAATCATATTTTATTTGTAAGAAGCTGATATAACAGGATTTTCCTCCGAAGAAAGATGAAGCAATGATTAATAAACTAGGCGCGTAGGTGAGTTCAATCCGCACTTGTAGCCTGAGAGCCCGATTAGGTGTGTCTGAAAAAGAACTAAAAGCAAAATAGGGCCGATGTGCACTACTCCCGAAATCCTCAACCTGAGTGGGGGTGGGGAATCTGAGTGGGGACCCCAGGGCAGTGCTTTGTGACCCTCACCATCTTATCAGCATTTGCTTTTTTTCTACCTACATTTATATACGTTACAAATTAAGCAAAACTGACTATTAAAAGAATGAAAAGATTTCTCGGATTTTAATGTCATTCTGGGGTTTTTAAAAAAGACGTCTTAAAAAAGATTTGGACGTAAAAACGTCCAAATCCGTGAATTTGTCTTGTACATTCTAAGTTTTGAAAACAATCCTATATAAAATTCATTACTTTTTATCCATCATGTTGAAAGTGTTCAAATTATTCAACTTTTTAACAAAAAAAATCTTAAGTTCATGTTAAAAATTCCCGGAAAACATTGTTGATTTATTTAAGATGAAATTAATTATCTATTATGACATGTTTCTAGTTTGTATTTGGATACATTTTCTTTTCTTTATCTTCAAGTTTTCTAGTTGAATTATTCATCTTCATTATTGTACATAATTAGGTTACAATGAAATTTGTATCTTATATGAATACTACCTTATGAAAAATTGAGATCATAGATTCGGTATGGGGTTCACGTGACCTTTGCACCGGTACTGCTTAACTGTAATCATTTTCATCAGCTTTATACTATCTTTTTAAAAATAAAACATTGCTTCATTTGCGAAACGTCTACTCAATGTCAAAGTTGGGCGTCTTGTCCGGCTATAATAATAATAATAATACTTATTAACTTATTAACTTATTAACTTATTATTAACTTATTAACTTATTAACTTCTTATATAAGTTAATCGTGTCGATCATTATTCTTGAGTAACGAGTTCGAATCTCGCTGGGATTTTTTTCCCCTACTGTAATTGACCTTGTGCCAAATCTAAGCTTAATAAGTAAGTACGTTAGGGGAGGTTTTTTTTTTTTTTTCTTTTCTTTTGCAAGGGTGACGGGAGTAGGTGACACCTCGGTGTAGAGCAATGGTTAGCAAGTTGAGTTTCGCATTACAACTGAAGTGCGTTAGCGTATTTATCAGCTTCCGCACGAGGACAAACTTGACTCAAAGTCAGTTTAATGTGCGCCTCCCCTACCCAAGGCGTACAAAGAGTAGGTACAAAAATTACTGTTTCAGTTGTTACTTCTATTTTTTTACTTTTTTAATCTCTGTTGGCTGTCTTACACTTGCAACAATGTAATAAATTACGTCGAGTTTTAATATCAATCGGAGTATTTTTTTTTTGCCTTACGGTATTTCTGCTTGGGTCATAAAAGATTTTCAGCTTTCTCTATTTTTTTTTATTTTACATTGAGTACAATTAAAACTACAATTTACTTAATTTGTACAGTGTAACCCGGATATAAGAGTTGTCGGGACCGGAGAAGTCTCTTATATCCGGGTTTCTCTTATATCCGGGTTTGGTCTATTTTATATACATTAACACAGGCTCTAATTTGGGACCAGAGAAAATCTCTCTTATATCCGGGTTTCTCTTATATCCGGGTCTCTTATATCCGGGTTACACTGTATTATGATTTTATTAGAAAGTACATATCTACAATCAAAATAACATTCAAACTAACTCGAATAAAATATAAATAAAATTATATATATATATATATATATATATATATGAATATTGTGCATAAAGCGTTGGTGTTATATAACAGAGCTATAAAGTATATATATTAATTACATATTAGCCTGCACCATTTGGAAATAGCGCAGAATGGTTATAGGTACCTCTATGAGATCGCTAAAAAAAGAGCATAGCATGATGAAAAAGACGCCAAATTTGACGAAAACAAAATGTTATCGTCTAAATGTTTATATTATTATTAAGAGGAAAGATCAAAGTTTATTTTAATTATTTAAAAAAAATTTTCCTTCTTTTTAGAACATTCCAAATTTTGATTAAAAAAACAACCTTGTTTCTCTTTGTATCACCGTAACTAGTAAAATAACATAGACAATTTTTAGCACGTTTTTTTTTTTTTTTTTTTTTGTGACACATTAATTTGGAAAATCTTGCAAAAATAAAAATAATTGTCGGATGTTAATGAAACTTTCAGAAACTATTCACAGATGATCGAAATTATTATAAATATGATTTTTTTTTTTATTAAAGTCATGGCAGAAATATTTTTTTTATATTTGTTACCCCCACCTAACTAATTTTATGAAAACGGTTTAGTGATTACAATAATTAAAAGCACACGGCTTTGAGGAATGCAAATCATGTTTTTTTTTTTGTTTTTAATTGGACCCCCCCTACCTGAAAATCAGCTCTGAATTGTAACATACAAAACTAAATAAAACAAAGATATTATTTAATTTCAAATGCTTTTATTTGCTTTTAGTTGTTTTTATGAATATGGACAATATTTTCTGAAAGCAAAAAATTTTTCGATGAAAAATGAATTTTTAATACAATTATTTGTTATTTTTTATTTTAATAGATTTTTACATTTAAGTTGTTAAAATATTATAAAAATTAGTTAAAAGCCGCATCGGGTTTCCTAAGTGTCCTTATGAGATAGATCTTTTTTAGCGCGTTGTAAATTGTATCATTTTGACTAACCAGAAGACCCGCAGTAATTAAGAAATGTAATTTTGTGTTTATAATCGGGCTGTAATTATAAAGTACGGAAGACCAACCAGAATACAATTATTACGATATTTGAGTTAAGCATTGTTCTCCGCTGTTAAGGCCTTTACTTTTGCGAAACACGTGTGGAGAAGTTAATTTGATTTTTCAATTTCAACTGAGAAGGGTACCTACAAGTATCAGTATCATCTTATGAAATTTATATGATCTTATTTTTATATTAATCTCAGTTATGACATTTTTCCTTAAATGAAATATCAAAATTAATAATAAAATGAATGTAAATACAAATAACACAGTAAAATGTAATAAATGTACATAAAATTATAGTATTTTATTTTTATTTTTTATGTACACTTCTGATAAAATTTCATAAGAAAGGTACCTATAAATTAATTAGATACCTTTCTTATGAAATATGGAAATTTAATTTCACTCTTAACAGACATTTTAATTTCTTTATAATATATTTTCCATAAAGCATCGTAAACGTAAAGGTGAAAGCTAAGTACAAAAAACAAAAAAACAACAACAAAAAAAATACAGCGCTGAAAGTTTTCCCTAAAAATAACGAGGTAAATAATTTGTTCACTTAAATGTAAATAATTTCACTTTTCTCCTTCCGTAGAACAAATTATCCTCACGGAATCCGTCAATATGTCATTCATCACCTGTCAAGTGACGTGAAAGTTTATGACCTGCTTTGTTTTATTCTCAAATTACATCTTTTCGGCGCAGAAGCTAAGTTAAGCTTGGTTCAAAATATTTTAAATAAACATTATAATTTCTGATTTTCTTAAAATAAGTTTTGAAAAAATGATAATAGATATTTAAAAGAATTTCAAACGGAGATTTTCAGTTTTTTTATAAAATGATAAAAATGGTCAATTTTTTAACGAAAATTTCGGGCGTGCTAGGAACGATTAAAAATTGTAAAAAAATAACCTCCAAATACTTTGGTCTTTCTTCTTAATAATAACATAAACATTTAGACGATAAAATTTTGTTTTCGTTATGTTTGGCGTCTTTTTCTTCATGCTATGCTCTTTTTTTTTAGCGATCTCATGGAGGTACCTATATATATAAGATAGTTCTAGTCGTAATTCGAGTTTCACGTGATCTTCGGACGTCTGCCTCAAGTCATCTGAAGATCGCGTGAGGTGAAATTCGAGTTACGACTAAAGCCATCCTTTCATAGGATTTAACATTGTTAAGTGTTTTTGCTCAGTCTAGGCAATCAAGGCTTCAAGCACTTTACTGAGTAGGTAGGTGTTTGCCTTTAGGCCTTTTTTTCTCTTTCTTTTTTTCACTATTGCCCGTTTTTATTCGAGACTGTATCCGGATTAGAATTTTAGGTTTTTCCCATTTGTCCGTTGGTTTTGGGTTTGCTTTAATATAAGCATCACTCTTCAAGTAAAATTGAATTGAGTTCTATGAGCTGCTGGCGTGTCTCCTATAGAGAAAGACATTAAAATACCCTTCCTTTTCTGCAGTGAGACGATGGCCTAGAGGTAAGGCATCTGACTGATGCCAGGTTTCGATCCCGGCTTGAAGCAATCGGACGTCTAGTCACACTGAGGAGCTGTGATACAGCGAAACAGTCTGTCTGTGGATGATATATATGTACGCGCGTGCGTGCGCGCACACACACATACACACACATACACATACATAACAGGAAACCACTCCATCTTCATTCTGAAGACTTCATACAAACTACAGATTAATGTTAATGAATCTATAGAGAACCATATGCCTTGAAGGGACAAAGCAGTTAAAAATAGTCTTTTTGTTAAAGTGATATGCACCCATTGATAGATGGAGAATCGAAAACATTATAAAGACTCAAAACAAACCTAAAACAATTTTTACATTTGGAGTGAGACTCGCGCTAAGTCTTGAACGCCCGTGTGTCGTGAATAGGTTTTCATTCACTAAATATCTTTGCAACTGTTTACGTGATTTTCTTCATGCACCGTTCTTGATATTTACGAAACTTACAAAACAAGTGGGGGAGGATAGTTGCGTGACGGCAAAATCTGGCGCCTTTTATAGCCGAGATTTTATCTGGGGTTGAACGCCAACATCTGACAAATATCTAACAACTTCAGCCACAAGGCAAGACCACATCTTGGTACTTTGCGTGCAGGTAGAGAAATCGGAAATGCATGCCATTGCGCGTTGTTTGAACATAAAATCATTTTTCACAGAAGGCTAAGCGTTTAGGTGAAATTCTTTTCAACTCAGTAGTTACACATCAGCCTGTTGTGATGTCCCCTCCGCATTTCGTAACCTAACACACACACACACACACACACACACACACTTAGGGCGACATTCAACCAAATTTTGACTAAAATTTCTGTAATGAGCTATCTCACGTGTCAATTCCTTTTAATTGATTTGATCTGTTTTTTACGGTTTATCGACCTTTTTCGGGTTATTAAAAGCCAGAAAATACTTTTAGATTGAATTTTCCGGAGATAATAACGATTTTCTATTAATTAACGCGTTTAGAAGAGATGGATTCATGCCTTTTTTATGTTTATTTGTGAATATAACGAACCCAACTGGAATTAGAACTCAGCTCATCGATTTTTAAAATTAATTTTTTATTTTACAATTTTGTTCATCTTGTACAAAGCCCAAGAGCTACTTGAGATAGACGTTTACCGCGTAAAAGGCACCATCACAAACAAAATGATAATCCCATTAAGTCACAAGGGGGCATTGGAAGTGAAATAGAAGGAAAATACTTTAGAGGGAACCGGAAACCCAATCCTCAACAGGAAACAAAGGGTGAACCTCTACTCCTGTTCATAAGACCGTGGAGGTGTTTGAACCGGACGATAGGCGAATTTATCTACTCCTATTTTCTGAGCCGTTATCCATTACACCACCCGCACACTCAAGCTTATAACACCTGATATTATCAAGCGGTCATCCATCCATGTACTGACCAGGATCGACGTTGCTTAAGTTCGGCGATGGTACGAGAACTGGTGTTTCAATGTGATATGGCTGTAAATCGTCAATACCTTTTAGTTTATCACGAAAATAGCCTGATTTGAGTAATAAACACTGACGCTTCGCTTGTTTCATAGTAGATTCGCCATTGCTAATATAAGTGATGGTGAGGAATAGTTCTTGTACCAAATCAATTTCCAAAATCTGAGTGTTTTTTCTGTCACTGTAGCGGGAAAGAGTTTTTTTTTTTTCTAAAATAACATTTTTTTTTTCAAAATACTTGCAAGTATTTTTTAATATTCTTAGATTGGTACTACTTTACTGTGTGGTCTACCGCAGTTTTCGTATTCTACACAGGGAAATGACCTTTAACGTGCGGTCTAACTTACGTGTGCTTCCCTTATGTTTTTCCCTTTTAACCTATGTACTAACCCTAACCCTAACCCCAACCCAACCCCAACCCTAACCCCTGTAGCACCAATAAGATACAAGAGTAATATATTGGATTTATAATTCATGAGCAGTCAGGCTGTCAGTGAAGTGGGTGCTAAAATTTCTGAACGCAAACAAGAATCTATATTGTGTGGACACCACCAAGTTGATTTTGTTGAATTTTCAGAAATATATATTCATGTTTTAGAAACGACTTGTCATTATTTTTGAAATGTGGTTACGCTACTATGAACCGGATACCAAACAAAAGTTCATACAGAGGCGCCAGTTGCGGTTTCCACTGCAGGAGAAACTGAAAACAACGCCACAGTTTGCTTTTTTTGTGTCAAGGAAGGTATTCTTATGACTTCGGAAGGTTCAAATAATTAATTCAAATATTGTAACTTTTATGATTATTGAAGTGAAGATAGAGTTGGGAAAAAAGAGAAAGATGACACGGAAAGTTGTCTCTTTTCGTAGAACAATGCACCTGCTCAGAGATCTGACAATATGGACACTTTTGAAGAATTTGATTCTATAGGTACCACCAAAGATTCGCAAAAAATGATTAACGAAAAAATGCTCCACACTTAATAACACAAATTGTTATCGTTAAAACCATGATGTTATTATCAAGAGGAAGACCAAAATATTTTTTGATTATTAAATTATATTTTTTTTTATCCTTTTTAGAATCTTCGAAATTTTGATTATTATTATTTTTTCTTTTTCGTGCGTCAGCAGGTCATCATAAATTAGTATGGGAAATTTTAGCTTCTTTTTAAGTTGCAAACCACATTGATTTCGAAATTCTTGCAAAAGCCAGATAATTGTCAGAAATTTCAGAACTTATTCACAAATGAACGAAAATATTTTTTGAAACGTTGCTTTTTAAGAAAAACTCTGTAAAAATATATTTTAAAAATCTTTTAACCGCCAATTATTTAATTTTTTGAATATTTGATAAATTCTTTTTCGTAGCGCGTAATGTTTATATTCGTTATAAGTCCTCAGAGAATTTAAATCATGAAATTATTTTTGCTCAAACAGGCCCAACAGTTACAGAAAATCTGCTCTGAATCGTCAAATAAAAAATCCAATAAAACTAAAACATTATTTAATTAGAAAAGTTTTTAATTGTTTTAATTTTAATTATTGTTTTAATTGTTTTAATGCATAAAATATATTATGGACACTATTGTGTTAAGAAAAAAATTTCAAGAAATATTGAATTTTTACAAGAAATCTTTTCATTAAAAAAAATTAATTAGAATTATTTATAAACTTTTAAAATTCTGTATTAATTTGTAGCGATTATGTAATATTGTTATTAAGTAAAAATTATATTTACTAATCATAAATGGAAAGGCTCACTACAATTCAACAGCCCCCAGAATTTTGAATTTATTTTATGTGTATCGATTTTTGTAAATACCGACATTATCAGAATATTAAAGCGGTAACTATAGTAATGTTAAAATTTATTGGTAATTTCCTAAATTGTCTTCAACAAGAATCTTTGTAAGTTAGACCATAAAGTCAAAGTACATAAAATTCTATAAATGATTAGATTACTTAGAATATTTTCTTAAATTTTGAAGATTACTATGTAGTTAAAAATGATATAAAAAGACTTTCACGTTATATTCGTCATGTAATTATTACATTTACACCGCCTTACAACAACTGCCAAAGTCTATCGAGAAAATTGTCAACATCTCATAAAAACACCTACCTCAGTGTTAAAATGTTTTTCTGTGACATTTAAAAGTAAGTGATAGTTGTTCGAAATCAGATTAATTAAACTTTAAATCAGTTAATCTTCCTTAAAGTTTCAGAGAAGTAGTTTTTATTTTTGAAACATTTTTAATAAAGAATATTAAGTTTTGTTGACAAATTTGTCAGTATGAACGATTTGAGCGTTTTTACTGAAAATAAAAACATATTCCAATTCAGTTTGAAATACAGTAAAGTATTTTGTCTATTTTAAATAGGAAATGTAATGTATTTGCTTGAAATGAAAACTAAAAAAAAGATTCAAGAAAGATTTTTTTAAATGCATTTTAAACCTTTGTTGCAGGTGCGATGTCACCCCTAAAATAATGATAATGATAATAAAGGAGGATATGCACCAGAAAACAACAACTGAAAGACAGGCGTTTTTGAATAACCAAGATGTTAGTATGCTGTAAAGACTTTGAAATGTAAATGTTACAGAAAATTAATTTAGAACACGAAATACAATCTTTTTGTAAGTGTACAAAGATATATCAGATTACTAATAGAAAATTACTGGAACAATAATAATCTGGAACTTTTAAAAATGAAATGGATTTTGACACGATAAGAATCGAATTTAAAATTAAGGATATTTTGATCTAGAATTTATCTTTAAATAAGAATCTCTGTAGAATAATTAATAGCGAGGTGACAAACAATAGCGTCTTGTTGTGAACCTTGGAAATCAATCGATGAAAAAGTAAATTGTTTTTTCTCGGAGAAGTGAAGTTTTACTTTGATATTATGCCAGTACTTTCGCACTAGAAAAACAGATACGTCGCCAGTCTGAGACACGTAGGCCGGCTCTCTTTATAAAGAGGCTAGACAACCGGAGGAAGCCGAGTTTTGGGTATATAGAATCGAACTGAGTGGAGAGACGTCAGAGATTGAAAAGGAAGCGTCCGCTGTGTGTTGCTGAAGCTGAGGGCAAAGAAGCGAAATACCGCCGCTAACATGTACTACTACTACTATTACTACTACTAAGAACGGGAACATCGAAGGTTGTAGGAATATCGAAGGTTGAACAGTCAAAAGGGTTTAAACGAAAGTGGCTTTCGTTTAAACCCGAAGGTCTCATATTTCCTTACCGAAATTATTCGAAGTATTTGTTTTGTTTAGTTATTGTTCACATACAAGAAACATTCAACCTTGTGCAACAAGAATTTTTTTTGTGTGTGTGTTATATATATATATATATATATATATATATATATATATATAAACTTTTGTCCTTTCAAAATCGAATCGACTTGGTTATATTTCACCCGACAAACTCGCAGGTGGACCAACGGAGAGCTTTCTACGATCTGATGACCAATCTCCAAGATCAAAGCAATCACAGCGTGGCTGGAGGGTGGCTTCCAATTGACATTAGGAACCGGAGACTTGTGTCTAGCCTGTAATACTGGACGATACCGGACCAACGGCCGGTCTTGTGGAGTGCGTGGGTCCAGTGGGGTGAGGATACGGTGTTACACTTTGAGTATCGCTTTTCTTTTGAAGTAACTAAATTTGGGGTTTTGGGACTGATACGATCTTGTTTTCTCGTACTATTTTCTATTTCCAAATCTTAAAAGAAGAGTGTGAATGAATATAATTAGGAGATTGAACAGCGCCAGAGCAGAATTTAAATGATCAAACATCAGAATTTTTTTTGAAGAGTTAAAGAAACAAAGAGTCAAGTGTTGCGGTGTAGAATATATAGAATAACGTATGTTTCATGGTTGTCATTCCTTTCTTAGATGAGCCGATAATTTTTCAGCACCTCTTCATATGAATGATGCTCCAGATGTTCATATTGCTTGTAATGTGGCTCAGTAGCTTTTAATCTTCAGCGTTTGTGTTGCCTCACTTACCAAATTGAGATCTTGCTTCCGCCAATAATGGATGTGTACCCATCGGAAATACAGGTGCATGACCCACACCTACAAAAAGGTCCTGAAATTCCTGCTGCATAACGCGATGTCCTTGCCCATCATGGCCCCGTGCAGCAGACCTAGCTCTATAGAATCCGGACTCCAGTGGGTACATAATGCTCGACAAATTTTGGCAAAACCAGCAACAGCCAC
Organism: Acanthosepion pharaonis; assembly: GCA_903632075.3. Taxonomy (NCBI): domain Eukaryota; kingdom Metazoa; phylum Mollusca; class Cephalopoda; order Sepiida; family Sepiidae; genus Acanthosepion; species Acanthosepion pharaonis. The sequence goes on from CAHIKZ030001280.1 coordinate 1,332,484, forward strand.
ACAGAAAAAGGCGATTGGGCATAATCGGTGTTAAGTAATAGCTATTGCGGTAGTGGGTTTTGTCCATCACATATTAGGTCCAATATACACGTTGATTTGTGTGGAGTTTGGTAGCCAAGGGAAAACAGTAAAGTCTTCTTGAAGGGTGTACCTTGTTTTCATTAATGTTGAGGTGGGTGATGCCCAATAAATTACTTTCCATATAAAAGACTGATCCAAAGCTGCCCATCTGTAGAAATTTGCTCAAGCCATCATCCTTTCTTGAGTGGTTTGTTGTTTTCTCCCAGTCTATCCTGATGTTCTTCGGGATAATGATGCACATGTCTCCTACCCGCCACCTTATCAAGATAAAACGAGGCATATCGAACGAGGTAACCGTCTTCTATTGATACAACATCTAATTCCAACTCTCTCGTGCCCATTTAAGACACTTTCCGTGATGGATATTGGTTAGCATAGTTAGTTTGTCTCCCCATGCGGCAACATAGCATCTTATGAAACAAAGATCGTTGTGCTTATTCTTGTGAAACATTGTGATTAATCAATCCACTGTACGTCTGCATGCTTAGTCATACAACTGTAACCTCTTACGACTACAGACAACATCATTTTCTTTTAAGACATCTAGAATTGGTTGAACAGCTTTTAACTATTATTACTATGCTTTTAATATATATATTAAAAGCCCAGGCTTTTCCCCTATTTCACCTTTCCTAGCAGAATTACTACTCTCCCAAACAAACGTACACAATCAAGAAATCAAAAGAAAATGGTTGAATCTGTCCCGTGACAGTACATGACGTAATTTTCAGTTGACAATATGAATTTTCTAAATTCTTCCAGTTGTTAAGAACATTTTGTTTTGTTATTAATAGTTACTTTGTTTTAATAAATTCATTTCGTTTTTGCCATGAAAAAGTCCATATTGGACGAAACGCGTTGGCTAATATTACAGTTTTCCTGTTGTCTTTTTACATAAAAAATAAATATTGTTTTTTCTTACAGGTAATGAGTTATTTCTAATCCTCGCGGATTTATATATATATATATATATATATATATAACTATTTTAATTCACTTTCTTCTTTATCTTCTTCTTTTTATGAGATGTATCACTTCATGACATGCGATTTTAGCAATGTTTGTCTTCTTACTAACCCTTCGTCCATTTTCTGCTATCCATTTACATAATCTAGGGAGGTTATTCACTGTTTTCATCCGCCTATATTGCTTTTAATAAGTCCTGTAAGTGTTGCAATCTCCTAGCTCTCTCTCTCTCTCTCTCTCTCTCTCTCTCTCTCTTTTTATTATGTGTCACAGAAATTCTAACTGTTTCTGATTTTAGGATAAAGCGTCTTTTTTCTTGTTTTGGACATTTGATCAACCAGGAAGTTTTAACTGCAGAAATATCTGCTTCGTCAGTCATGTATCGAAAGATACATGATCGCCTAAGCGTGTATCATGCATCGCACATAATTGACTGACCTTTTATCCATAATGTTGAATGTATCCAAAAAAAAAATTATTCAACTTTTTAACAAGAAAAAATTCAAGTTGATGTTAAAAAATTGTCGCAAAACATTGTTGATTTATTTAAGATGGAATCATCTATTATGACATGTCTCTAATTTGTATTTAGATACATTGTATTTATTTTTAAGTTTTCTAGTTGAATTTTTCATCTATATTTCATATGATCCATTATTGTACATAATTAGGTTAAAATAAAATTAGTATTCTATATGAATACTACCTTATGAAAATTGAGATGTAGTAGGGTGAATGGTAAGTTTCTTCAGTTTTTCATCTTCATATGTGTGTGTGGGGGGGAACTTTCACCGGTCCTTCTTACGTTTTCTTAAATTTGTGTGTGTTTTCCTCTGTTCATTTTCTATCCGCATGCAGGCGGTTTACTAACAGTAAATCTTTTGTATTGTTCTATTAACTTCAAGTAAATGAAGTTAAGTTTTCGGAAGTTTTCCTGATAGTTATCTTCGCGTCTCACTTCATAAAATGTTTTGCGTAGTCTATGAAACATAGGTGTATATGTATATATTTGTATTGCTCGCTGTATTGCTGAGTGTAATATCATTAATCATTTCTTGTTTCGGGAAAACGAAATCACTCTTCTCAGTATGCCTGTGTTCAGTTTTCCTTAACATAAATGTCCACAAAAGTTATATCTTGTAATATTTAAACTTGTATAAACCTATATTGAATATACAATGTGTTTGGGCGCGGGGAAAATGCATTATTTTAGTAGGATTGTGTGGTTTTAACTGAAAATGTGAAATTAAAAAAAAAGTAAAAAAAAAACTTGTAAATATTACCGGAGTGTCTGTACTCTAGAGTTTATTTTGATGGCAACATCTACATTTACAGCGTTTCTATCTCTCTCTCTCTCTCTGCAGAGGATATCTATCTAGTTGGATATCTATATATATATATATATATATATATATATATATATATATATGCCTCCATTCATTTTTTGGTCGGGAGGCCAACTAAACAGAGAGGGACATAGAGACTAAAACAGAAAGAAGAAGCCTTGGGAAGAGCGGAGAGGGATTGGAAGAGGAGGCATCTTAAATAAAGGCAGGAGTTAAATCATCTTTCATGACCGAACGATTTGTTGAGGGAGAAATTCGCCACTGAACTGCAAACCTTTTCTCATTTTTTAATCCTATCTTTGCGACTTTATTTTCATTTCATACAATGCCTGTTTCATTACAGTATAATTTATCCGTTTCAATTTCAGCTTTCATCACACTGTTGCTTATCTGGCACATGACGGGAAGTTTAAAAATGTAAGTGGAGTAATGGATAGCGGAATCGGATTGAGTTTAATCGGAAAACATTGAGTTCGAATTCTAGTCAAATCCATTGTTTTCTTTTACGTGCTAATACTCCTGGGAAAGGTATGAAGGTATTAAAAAATGTAATAATCCTTAAAATATATTTTGCAATATTCGACCGAAATCGATCTTTTTTCAATTTAACACACGTACACACGTTGAAGTAATGCAGAATTATTTTACGAATAAAAAATTCTACGAACGGTTGCATTTTTTGGGGGGGGGTCTGGAGGTCACGTGACTGTCCATCGTTTGTTTTGGTTCCACCGTTGGAGATCGTTTTACAGTGAATTTCTATTGCAAGCATAACGTACACAAGAAAATTAGAATTCAGACCAAATGCAAACACATTCTTTTGAAGAGCACAACTTTTAACTCGGGAACTCCTTAAAAAGACCATTTTTTCCTCATATCAAGGATACTCGGATAACCTAGCCTTGAAACATACTAGCTACCGCCACGGACTTCCAAAAAACAAAAACAAAAAATAACGAAAAACACATTTTAGATAATTTAAATGTCTTCTTTAAACTTAAATTTCAGTTCTCTTTGATAGATAACAGTCTAAAGCTAATCCGAATTAAAAGTAACATTAATTTCTGTACAGGAGAACCACGGTTCTTGAACGTCTCACATGTCGAACAAATCGGTTTTCGAACAGAAAATTCGAGATGAAAATGCCTCTGTTATCGAACAAAATTTCAGTTCTTGAACAACATTGCAGAATTGAGCCGAACCGAGTTAACCCGAAAGGAGTCTACCGCCATGTTGTATACATTCGTATGTTGTGCTGTGTTTTTCTCTTCCAATTTTATTGTACTGTGACCTTAGTCATGGCTCCAAAGAAGGCTAGCAGTGATACTGGTAAAGAAAAAATGAAAACTTGAGAGAAAAACAATTGGTGATGATATATTGTCTCTTCCTATTCGGTTTAATTGTAAAATCAACGATCTGTACTATTCTTATAAATAAAGAGACGATCATGTCTTTCCTTCCCCTTTCCAAACAATAACATCTCTTTCCTTCCCCTTCCACTTGTGCCATCAATTCTCCTACTTACAGGTACGCTAAAATTAAAGTGTTTGTTTTATCTATTTAGTAATGCGTTTATTTTTTCTTAGATTTAATGATTTTCATTAGTTTTGTGTATTATATGATTTTCATTGGTGCATAAACTTGTGCACAAAGTACTGTTGTAAAAGTTTAAATAAGCAATCATTTTGGGACAGGAACGGATTAATCCATTTTACATTGATTCCTATTAGAAAAATAGTTTCGGTTTACAAACATTTCGGATTACGGACGGGCTTCAGGAACGATTTTGTGAAGCGAGGTTCCACTGTATAAACAAACTTTTTAGGCATCTTTTAAAGCATTGATTCTTTCTTCTGTCATTCATCAAGCCGCCATTATATACGAAGAATGCAAACAACAAATTTAAAATCTAATATTTGTCCTAGAGATGTGTTTCGAAGTCTATTAGTAAATTTAAGGATTAATTAACTGGATTTTCTAAAAGTAACGCTTATCTTTTTTTGTTAAAACAGAATGAAAATAACGTTTTATTTACGCACGTTAGCCTGTGCGGTCAAAGGACAAGATAGAAATATGGTCAATCTCCCACTCTCCTAAAAAGAGCGGAAAAAATTAAAATAAAACTTAAAGAAGTGCCGAAGTGCGATAATAAAGAATGTGTTATTTAAGTTTAAAACTAAATTTTCTTTAAACTTATGTATAATGAATAATTTTATTTTTTATTCTGTCTGAACGGGGAATATGAAATTAAATTTATATCATAATAATCTTCCGACGTTGAAGAGTAGTCAGTGATGAACGTGAGATAATCAGAATTATTTCCTTTCTGTACAGGGTGCGATGGATAAATTGTGGTCTAAATTGCGCACAAATGAAAAAAAAACATTGACATGTTATTTTAACCGATATACTTACCAAAATTATACAAAAATATCTTGAAATGGTAAAGAGTATATTTATTCAATAAAATCGCCATTGGCTTCAACCGCGGCCTCTAGACGACTTCAGAGTTTCCTGAAACTCTTCCGGAGGGTCTCCTTGTTTAAGTTGGTGAATGTTACCATGATCCTTGCTTTCAGTTCATCTTTGGTTTTACTAGGAGTTTTGTTAGTCTCTCACTCAACTGCGCCCCACCGCGCACATAATAATCAAGGGAGTTGCAGTCTGGGGTATTAGGCGGTCAGATGTAAGGGGCGATGTGGTTGCAGAAATTTTCTGACAGCCATGACTGAATTCTTCTGCTTGTGTGGTATAGTGCAGAGTCCTGATGCAAGACATAGTGTCTTTCAGTAGCCGCCCTCTTGACCTAGGGCAACATTACATCCTCAAGGCATTTGATGTAGGCCTCAGTCTGAGGCCCAAACCAACAAATTCACGAGTTCTTTTCTTATCAGAACGAGTTTTTCGAGCTGCTGTACCTTCGTAATAACAATTAGACTCATCTAACTCTTTCCGAATCCTCTGCGCTGTTCCCAGATTGACACCCAAACACTCTGAAATGCTCGTATTGGAACTTACGGTGCGAATGCCAAACAATACAGCATGCCGTTTCCAAATTTCTGGTGGAGTGAATTGCATCATGATGATCTTTTTCTCACAGACGGTGACCAACTGACGTTACTATACTGTGCCGTCGACAAAATCAAAAACAAACAATGCGCATGCGGGAAATTTTTAAAAAAAGCGACAATTTACCCATCGCACCCTGTATATCCATCCTAAAACAGTTGCTAAAAGTAAAAATAAAATAAAATGACATTAAACTTTACACTTTTAAAATCTTCAAATATGTCTTTAATTAATAAAATAAATTTTTGTGGTGATCTGTGATTGTGGGATTAATTTAAAAATTGCACTGAAAAAAAAAAAAAAAAGTAAATATCGTGTAGATTTTTTTTCTGTCGAATCTGAAAGAAAATAATGTGATTTATTAAATTATGCAAGCACCAATTCTCAAAAATAGTTACCTCCACGAAAACGGTAAAAATCAGCATATCGTGATGAAAACATGCTTCAAACAGAAAGAAAACAGTTTTATCATCAAATTCTTTATCTTATTATCAAGAGGTGGGATCAAAGTATTTTTGATTATTTAATTAACTTTTTTACTCCTTTTTTAGAACATTTTGATTAAAAACACGTTTTTCTTGCGTCAATGGTTGTGCTAACTTTTAGCATAACATTAGACTTTTTTGCAGTGACATACATCTTAATTTGGAAATTCTTGCAAAAATTAAATAATTGTCGGATTTTAAAGAAATTTACAGGACATATTTACAAATGAATGAAATTATTTTCGAATTTTTTTTATTAGAAAATATTGGTAAAATATGAAAACTTGAGAAATTCAACGTTGATTTAAATTTTTTTTTTTTTTTTGCAAAATCGGCACCCGTCTTACCGAAAATATGTTTTGAATCGAAAAATAAAAAAAAGCAATTTTCCTCAAATAAGAAATATAGAGAATTTAGAAATATATATATTTTATTATTGCATGCTTTTTAAAACCGAGAATTAACTTTTGTTTACAAATGTGTCAAAAAATGCCCGTTTTGATCGATTTTATTGAAAAAAAATTCCAATCAATATAATTTCTGTTTGAAATACACCACAGAGTATTTTGCTTACTGAAAATACTAAATGTTAAATCCTTTAGCTTTCGATTAAATCTAAAATTAAAGCTTCAAAAAAGCTCTTTCATTTGAAAAAAAATCATTTTAAACTTTACGTATACCGAATTAGTAGAGGAACCTACTCAAAAAAGCATTTTTGCATTTTATTGAATTACTTTTGGCAAGAAACAGGCCGAATTTTCCGTGTGTTCATATTGTATGATTTTTTTTTTACTGAAGTAATATCCTCAGGGATTCCTTTTTATATAGTTGTAAAAAATCTGGACGGACATTTCCCCAAATTAAAAAAAGTATACACGCGATATTGAAAAGGTAGGGGATGGGAAACATACATTCTAATATTTTCTTAAGTTTTAGTAAAATAACCTATTCGGTAGAATATTCATTAATTAATAAGTTTTGAAAATTTCGTTTGAATCGGATAATTCTTTGGCAGATATTTTAAAACAGGAGGCATTGATTTTTTCTTTTCATTGCGAAAAGAGTATCCAACTTGGTGGGGACCTAAATTAAACTGAAAATATATATATATATATATATATATATATATATATATATATATATATATATATATATATATATATATATATATATATATATATATATATATATATAAAAGGTAAGTGAGTTATCTTCCTTGGTCAACTGCACTCTCTAGAGATTGCGTATGGTGTATTTGCTTGGTCAATACACCTTTTCAAACCAAACAATCACTAGCCAGAATATGTTGGCGCCAATTATCAAAGAACGCTATTTCCTTCTGCTTCTTTCCTTCTTTTTCTGCTGAGATATTCAAGGGACAGGACGTTAAAATTGTCTCTGCTTCAATACCAGCAGTTATGACATGAGAGCCGTACTAATCATTCTACTACAACACCAATGACTTCAGTTATTGTTTCATTATATAATATATTGTTTGTCTATATAATATATAGCCGCAAACAAAACAATTTGTTTGCAACAAGAGCTTGTTGCAAACAAATACTGTTTGCAAACAGTATTTGTATAAACGAATAATATTCCTTTAAACTTTCTATTTGTTTTCCGTGTTCTTCGTGTATTGATTATTATTTGCGGCCTAAATCGACATAAATAGCTAACCTTAGTTCTAAACCTAGGTTTGAGATATACCTAATACCCTCTCTCTTTCTCAAACCCGTTCTAACCCTATCTTTAATTTACTGTGTATATATATATATATTTTAAATAAACTTTTTAATTTATATTGTTAAATTTAAAAATAAAACATTCAAGTTTGTTTTAGAGATTTTTTTAATGATTTAGTTGATTAATTAAAAAAGAAGAAACACAAATTACTTAAGACAGATAAATATGAAAGAATAGAAACATTTGAGTTGCACATGTTATTTTTTAACAGCATGTGCGACTCAAGTAAGTGAAGATGTTTATAAATTAAAACGTATGAATTGTCAGCATTAGAAAAGGTCGGAAAAATACGCCAATAGGGTTTTCAATTTAAAATCCGACGTTTTTTATTTAAAAAAAATAAACACTGACAAAATTAATGAATGAATTATGAATAAACGATGAATTACTTGTAAGACACACACCCTAATATTGAAAAGAAATTTCTAAGAAAAAAATGTCATTCTCATACAACGACACGTTAACCATGCGTCACTCACATACTGACGCCACGTATTGTTTACATTAATCACTCGTCCGATCTTGTTTGTATAGCAATGAAATACTAGTTAAGAGCAGAAAGGATTCCGCTGCTAGTAAACAGAGCATGTTTAAGCTCGTGGCTCGACCCCAGGAAGGTTTATAGTCTTGGAAATACTTTAAGTACTGAGGTGACATCATATACAAGGCTGAATTAGATAGATAGCTAACATTCTAGTGTAATGACACAACATACAAGTCCACGTCCCTACCAGTCAAGCCAATTAGGTAAGCGTTCAAGTCTACTTGAGCCTAGGCGTTACCTTACATTCGTTTTGGAAGACGCACACGTATTTTTCAGGGTGTTTTTCTTTAAGGAAATAAAAGTGCGCCCTGTAAGCCGGAAAATATGGTATTTTAAAAATTATTATATATATATATTAATACAATTGTACCTACCTATGTATGGTGTATGTCTCGCTAATCTTATTAAACCCAAGCTGTGTTGAGCGACCCGGAAGGAAACAGAAATTGTTGTGAAAGCTCTACAAATTTTTGACAATGCAAATAATGTAGAGACACTTTTAGAAAAGAAAAAAAAAAAGTTCTATTCTTGGAATTATGTCAGACATAATCAAATGAATACTTTACTTTTGGTTATAATACCATTTTTTGCGAACGTTGTGAATTTATGAATTTTAAATACATTTACCTAAAAATAATATTCCAAACAATTAGAATTTGTCGCCAATGAATCTCTTCATCATTCTTATAGCCAAAGTAAATTAGATTCCTAAAAACTGTAATTTTAAAAATGTATACCATTTTATAAATATATATATAGAGAGAATTAATACAGATATAAAGTTTGTCACTGAGCTGATTGGGTTACCTTCAGTATCCGACTCCAGAGTTTCCTAGACGGGCCCCCCAGCAATCACTCTGTCCACTCGTCAGGGAGTATCTTTAATTAAGGAATAAAGTACCTATAAATGAGTAGAAAAACTAACATTGGAAAAACAGAAAGGGCTCATCACTTCATAGTAGAGCAAATATTATTAAGAAAAAAGGTGCTTCCATCGACTGGCCACTATTTAGCTTCAAGTACACAGCACTTCGGCAGACGACCTAGGTCGTCTGGGAATTCTGTACCTATGTACACATGAGGATTGTGTACTTATGTACCTAAGTCGATGGAAACACCTTTTTAATCATATATATATATATATATATATATATATATATATATATATATATATATATAATTTACATCAACATGATGGAACCAATAAATTTTAATAGAAAAGTATAGGCCGTCAATTGCTCATACCCCCTTACGAGTGGACGAAGTGATTTTCGGAGAATCCATCTACGAAACTCTGAAGTCGGAATACTGAAAGTAACATCAACCAGACAAGTGACAAAACTTTTTATTTGTATTAATCTCTCTCTCTCTCTCTCTCTCTCTCTATATATATATATATATATATATATATATATATATACAGATATATTAATAAAAATATACAAAGAAAATGTACCCTCTTCATTAAGTTTTCTCGTGCGCGCAGGCCGGTAGACAAGATAAACACTTTAAAAAAATGGAGCGTCTACTGAAATACAGGTATTGCCTAAAGAAATAATGTTTGAAGTAATAAGCATATGTTGGATTAAAAGGAAACCCATTAATTCTTTAGAAATGATATATTTATATAAACAACTACAATTATTGAAATTACAATTGGCCTTATTTGTAATGTTTACGAATGGCAATGTCGAATCTCAAAAATGCAAACAACAATACAAAAACGAATCAATAAATTATTTTAAAAAATTTATTTAGCCCATAAAACCCCCCAAATGGAATCAAGATAAAAATCACAGAAATAGTGCACTTAGACTTGAAATTCTTTTGAAGCTGTCTTCATATACAGCAAAAACAGTTTGGAAACTGGTAATTCAAGATGATCTTTAAAATATAATGCTTATGTAAAGGCTTATAAAGCTGCATGCACATAAAAATATCAGGAGCAGCTAATGTTTTCATATCAAGAAAGTTGTCATGTGAGTTATCCAAAAAGAAAAAAAAACTCCCGGTCCGACCCAAAGACATGCCATCAATGTGACAGTGTACATAAACTAAAGAGACCATACTAACTATAAGTTCCAAAATGTAACTAAATATCATTGTTTTGCATTAAAAGTTAAGGTTAGTTAGGGAATAAATGAACAAAAGGTAGCCTTAATATAAGTATATTCACTTATCATCTTCTATACATATTGTTAATTTTTAAGTTTTCTTAGTTACGTTCAATAAACGTAACGTGACCTGTGCTTATGTCTTATGTTTTCCATATTGGGAATACTTAACTGGGTGTCATGTCTAACCACAACCAATAAAGCTACTGCATTAATGTTTTATTTCATCTGATATTGCTATAATTATAAAAGAATATTTAAATAAATCAAACAATGTTTTGGAGCAACCGTTTTACATTTTTCATACTAATGTTCACCCAATACAATGCCCAAAAGGTTTACTGAAGTGTTGTATAAGCGTAAGAAAAGTCAAAAAGTGAACTCCATGGGGGGTTGTGCAGGAAACACAACTGTTAACCCTAAATTTGAAGAGGTCTACATTGTAGTGATTGGGAAAACCTCCTATCGGGAGTCGGTTCCAAAAAGCAGCAGTTCTTAGTTATTTTACTAATGGAATAAGAAGGAAACGGGGGTTGATTTATCCTTGTACGTGTGACATAGTGAGTCCCATTTGTAACGGTCAAGGGTGGCGGGACCAAGGAATGTTGGTCGTCAGAACGGTAGGACAGTGAGAAGAGGTTCGCGACGTTTCGTCTGTGGGAAAGGGGTTGTAGGGTGGAAAATAATTCATCACCTACAAAGCAGCGTAGACTCTTATGAACTCTGCCCAGCCCTCACTTAACTTTCAAGTGAACACTGGGCCGTTCCAGCACTGATAGAGCAGCTCCAGTCCAGATATAGCAGTTCCAGTTCAGATATGGCAGCAATATGAGATATCAAAATCTGATATATGTCAAGCGTTTGAATACCTACAGTACTCATTTAGAAAACAAAAATGTTGATTCAATTCATGTATTTTTGTGATGTTTAAAAAAATATTTTCAGCTAGATAAAATGCTCTCAGTATAATTTTTGCGATCGCTTTTGTCAACACTGCGTCTATTTTTTCATCTATTCCAGCCTCCTGATTTTTTTTTTTTTCTTTTTTTTTTTGATTTTTTTTGATTGGTCAGACGCCATTAAAGCATCTTGGGGTAGCAGCTGCGCAGTAAGCCCGTCTCTCTTTATGGTCATCCAAAGATGTGTGACGTGTAAAGCGATCGCGTAGATTGTACAACTGTCAATAATAATGACTGACGCTGGGAGAGTGTGTTGTTTTCTCTTCTTTTCTGGAGCTGCAGTTCATCAATAGAGTATATTGGGAAATGTTGAGAGTAAATTAAAAGGAATTTTGACCGACAATTTACTGGATTCTCTGTAAAGAATATTTTCATAACCCTTCCCTCAAATTAATTTGATTTGACACAGCGTACTACACAAAGTGACAAGTTCTTTAAGCAACTCAATTATAGAAGAAATATTTTTTGTCTGTGGAAAATAATTCAATTTTAGACATTAATGGAATGTTGCAATGTCATTGAAGTAAAACAGTTTACATAAAATCACTCATTTTAAAAGGAAGATAGTTAAGAAGAAATACAGGAAATAAAAAAAAAAGAACTATAAAAATCAAGCCTTGATTATCTTCAACCAGTTTGCACGCAGGAAAATATTCTTGATTCTTTCACTACGATTCCATGTCGAATAGCTGTGTAAAATTTAAGCTGGAAGTGTGAATGAAGAGAATAAAAAAGAAATGAAAAAAAAAAAAAAAAGAAAAGAAAAAGAAAGACAATTCTGAGACGTTGGTTCCCAAATTGTTGGTCATAATCCCCACCCACCCATTCCTCGTTGGCGTTTTGTTAAGCATCCACAAATTTGATAGACACGGCAGAATGCCTTTTTGAAAATATTTTAATGGACTTTTGAATTGCTGACGGCTAATTTTTCACTGTGTTCTGAAAATATTTTTATGAAATACATTTGCAACAATGTTAAATTGGAAATTAATTGTCATGAAATGAATAGACAATTATCTCCATAGAAAATAAAAAAACGAACTGATTTTACTTTTATCACAAATAAATAAATAAATAGATAAGAATAAGCAACGACAATTAATCTAATTAAAAAAAAAACAGCAAAAAAAATGATTATTACAGCAGGGATCTAAAATCTGTTGTTAAAATAAGTTAAATTTTTTCTTCGACTATATTTCCAAACCTTTTTATAGTCGTTAGTGTTCTTTAGATTTTGACGTAGAAAGACAATAACCGCGGAAAAAAAGTTTAATTCGTTTACAAAAATATTCATAGATTCCTTTATTTGAATGTATTGAACTTATTTTAATGTGTTTGAAATCGTTTTCATTAACAATGCTTCCCATAGAGCAATAGCCTGGAAACTTGTCTCCAAGACGTTTTTTTATTGTGTAAGTTCTATTTTTGTTGGCTGTTGCATTTATTAACTGGAAAGTTCTGAATATAAGAAACACATAATAAACATGCATTTTAGTCTGGCATTCAACCAACATAGACCGGTGATATCGTGAGGTACTACTAAGGTGCCCTGAATTAATTGTAATGATGCTTCGGTTGCGAAATCATACTTGGCTCGCTGATAATGACGAAGCAGCTGTTGTTTTCGCAATTGCATTTGAATGAAATTCACACTTTAAAGCGATTTGTTTTGCTTTTATTCGTTATAAAATAGGATTTTATTGTATTTTGCAGCTTCAGAAGGAAGATTTTTTTCAATTGTAAAGATAGATTTAATTGATCGTGGGCATACGAGCAGTTTTATTAAAACCTGTTTGGTGAAAAAATAACTGAAATGAGTTCACTTTCGTCAATATCTTGTTAAGAGGAATAACTTACAAAAATAGAGGAAATTTCACAGTTCTTTTAAAATAAAGCATTTTTTGTTTTACACAATAGAAATAAATATCAAATTTCTCGCAAGAGGATGAATTAATCCAGATTATCAAAGAGAAAAACGCAACGCTTCAGAAAAAAAAAAGGGTCTGGTATTTTTGTCAAATCTCTGATCACTCATAGCAGGACATCAAATAAAAGTATAAGCCCAGGTTCTTATTATTTATTAATAGTTCTGATGAATTGTCCAACAATATTTTCTCCTTCATTGTTTACAACCTCCTGCCAACGATACACAAACTGTTCAATGCCTCGACAATAGAAATCACTAGGTTTTAACTTGAAAAATTCATCAAATCACGTTTTAAGCTCCTGTTGTAGCATACCTACAGACGATAATGGGTATATCCCATTCACTTAAATACAGTAGTAAGTCTGCAGTTGGAGATTCGTCTCTAGCTGTGCTGGTTAAACTCTCTGCCTCTGGGCAGAGAGGATCCCCAGACGAGGCTATGTCGAATGGCAGCGTCTCCTCTCGGGAAACAGCTACCCAACCCCATTTTATACGGGGTCTACGGGGAAATTTTGACCGAGCCTACGATCTCGGATTCCCCACATGAAATTTGGGCTTGTGTCACATCTTACCGCGTAGGGCGGCTGGTAAATATCCAGCAGTAGGAGATTCGTCTCCAGCTGTGCTGGTCAAACTCTCTGCTTCCTGGCAGAGAGGATTCCCAGAAGATGCTATGTCGAAGGGTAGTGTCTCGTCTCGGGAAACAGCTACCCAACCCCGTTTTATACGCAGTCTACGGGGAATTTTTGGTCGAGCCTACGGGCTCGGATACCCCACATTAAATTCGGTCTTCTGCGTGGGACGGTTAGTAAATATCCTGCAGTTGGAGATTCATTGTGGGTTTCACTTGACTCACTTCTAATAGTTGACTACTTCTTCTACGCGCCGCTGGCGAATCTTATATGCGTTGTTTGCGTTCTAAGTCTTATCATTTATTACCAACTTTCGTGTGATTATTTTATTCAGTAACCTTCCCTAGGTTACAACAGCTCCACATGAGCGAAACAGCCCTTCAAAATGTTAGAAAGAGACTGAAAAAAAGGTAGTAGTCTGAAGAGGCTAAATCAGGAGAATATGGTGGGTGTAGCAGAACTTCAAAATCGAACAATTTCATTGTATCTACGAGTAGCCTCGTGTCGAGCAAGTAAGCTGGCGGCAATAGAGGAACGCTAGAGTTTGTTTCTCCCGGTCAATGCGTGTCGCACCCATACGCATTTTCTGTGCCTTACCCATTGAATGAAAATGACGAGTGATAGTAACATCTTTTTGATTCAATTCACTAATGGTCTTATCCGGTTCTTCTTTAATCAGCGCGTACAATTGGTTCTCGGCCAAAATACAATGATTTTGTGAGTTCGAACTTCCCCTTCTTGAAACGGGAAAACCATTTCTGTGCCATTCTGTCGGCAATGACGTCATCTCCATACACGTCACATTCTTGTCTAGTTGACATTCTATCTTAAAGGTGTGTCTAATGTGAAATAAAATTTCAATAACGTTAGGCAACAGCTTCACAGTATGACCAGTTTTACTAAGAAGCAAAAATGATATGAAAGATTATTCTTCGAGATCATTCGCACAATATCAGGGAAAAAAAATGAACGATTATATGTAACAATCCAATAATAAAAAATTAAATATGTAAAATAACATTTAATTCATTTTTAATCCATAAAGATCTCTTTCATATATCTCCAAAAATTAGATTTATCTCACCCAAAGCTCATATCCACATGTTTTCAAAACGCCATTTATGTTTCAATAACTACGCTCTCCTAAATTCAAATTATGTTTTGCAAATCTCATTTATGTTCCCGAAATCCTGCAAAAACTGGTTACAAAATGTTATTCGACTGTTTCAAAAATCTTATTTACGAAATCTAATACATTTCTCCAAAACTGCATTCATTCACACGCACACACACACACACACACACACACACACACACACACACACACACACACACACACACACACACATATATATATATATATATATATATACATTCATATTGCCCAAATACTAATAATGTCGCCCATATCTCATTCATATGTTTCTAAAATCTCATTTCTATACGAGTGTGGTCTGAAAAGTTTTACGAAAGTTTGTGAAATCTTGTCTTCAATAATTTTTTCTTCTTAATAACTACGTTGTAAACAGGATTATTGTTGGGTTCATCACTTTAGGCTAAAGACAAAGAGACAATCTATGCAATGGAACCCCCCCCCCTCGCCTGCTTTAAAGAAGGCCAAAGTTGTTTCATCTGGAGGGAAGGTTGTGGCCTCAGTTTTTTGGGATGTAAAAGGAATTGTGTTTATTGACCCTTCAAAAGGGTTCGCACCATCAATGGAGAGTACTATGCCAACTTGCTGAGGCAGTTATCAATATCAAACGTCGAGGGAAACTAACGAAAGGGGTCTTGTTTTTATCAGGACAATGCACCAGTACATAAGTCCTTGGTTTCAATGGCAGTTGTAAGGGATTGTGGATTTGAACTGGTTGATAACCCTCCCTATTCTCCTCATTTCGCTTCATATGATTATCATCTGTTCCTCAGCATGAAAATAAAATAACAAAACAACATTTGTCTGGGAACCAGTATCGCAATGATGATGACGTCATATCTCCTGCTGATGAATTTTTTTACCAATAGGATGAAAGCTTCTTCACCAATTGGATCCATGCATTGCAACACCGATGATAGAAGACTGGGCCGCAAGGGGGATTATGATGAAAAAGACACCTCATTTGGTCACATTCCATGAGAGTATCTTAATCAGACTATGAGACTTTCTGCCGATCCTCGTATATCAACAAGCATTTCAATGAACTTATTGTTTGTCAGGTTGCCATCCGATTCAAATAAAATTCCTATGATCTTATTCATCCAGCCTCTGTGATTGCAAATGTAACTTGATACAAACTATTTAAGATGTATTTTATTCTTTTCTTAAATGCAGTTACGATACTAATAAACCTTGTTCCTAGCATTGTAAACACAACCCGATTTGTTCGTCTTTTCTTTGACACTCCTTTACTTGACACTAAGGTGTGACATGAATCATTAATATTGACTCCGGTTTTAAATTACTTTATTCTACGAAATGACAACAATTTCCTTTAATTAAAAATTAATGTTTAATATCTTTTTCTTCAATTTATGTTTTAATTCTTAATATACACATCAACTGGTTGAGAATTGATAAAGTTTTGTTATGGTTCTATGATTTTCAATGAGGGGAGGAATGAGAATGAAAACTAAATATGCGTGAGGATTTGTGAACACCAATAAATAAAATAATTCATGAATCAAGTGTATTGTTTGTCAAAGGCATTAGTAATCTCAACGATATGAAATGAAAAAGGCAAACCTGATACCAGACAACAAGTGTGTTTTATAAGAATGACAAAAGATATACAAAAATTAACAGCGAGCGAAGTAAAAATATTCAGTACCGTAGAAAAGAAGGATTCTTTTCTGGAGTTCGTAGGAGATTTTCTGTCTGGCCTTTTTTATTTTTTGAAGGGAGGCTGAAAGAGACACAGCGAATTATAGAGTATAGACTATTTTTACTGGTTGTTAAATTAGATGATACTTCATGTGACCTGCTTTCTACTACGTCCGAACTAATTACCAGTATCCGTCTAAAACAGGCATCGGCAACCTTTTCCGACCAGTGGGCCACTGGAGATGTGGCTCATAATAAGGTAGGCCACATTACTAAAAAGATTCAAGATAATCTTTCATTGAATGTACCTCAGCCATAAGCATATTCTATACATATAGTTTAATAATTTCACCCCAAGCCAGGCACTAAGACGCAAGGGGTTACTGAATGTGAGAGAAATGAGAAAAAAAGCACAGGAGAGGAAGAACAGGAATTAAGAAGACAACGATTTATATTGCATTTTTATTTTCGTAGTACAAAGTTGACTGGAAAGCAAGAAACCAGAAGAGCGTTCCACATCCAAGAAGTGCGAGAGAAGAATCTGTTAGCATAGAACTTACGTTTACATCTAGCATTTCAACTTTAAGATGGTGAGACCTTGTTTAAATTCATAAAGTCTAGGCACCAGAGAGGAAAGTTCATCAGAACAATTACCATGAAAATATTTATAGAAAAGGAAATCTACATTACGGCGATGGGAAAGTGACTGAAGTCGAGATGCCAGGTCAGGACCAATAACATTGCAGACTCTTTTTAGATTTTATCACGAATCTCTAAATGCATAACAGAAGCACCAAACTGGATGTGACAGCAATATGTAATGCATGAATGAATGGTAAACTCAGAAATCTATAGATTCTGGAGATGAAAAATTGCCTAGCATGATGCATTGAAGCAACTTTCCTATCTAGCAATTAATTCAATATAATCTTTCCATTTCATGTCAGCGGAAGGGACAACGAGCCACAATCTTGGAAGTTAGTATCAGCCATGGTGATAAAAGCCGAACAGGGTTCTCTCAAGCGATTAAAAGAGAGCAATTTCGTTTGTGAGGTAATAAAGTTAACAAGACATTCCTTGCCCCAGCTAACAACAAAGTAGAGGCCATTTTTAGATCAGCTGCCAATTTGAGCTTATCAGGCAGTTGTGAAGAAGAACGGCATGTCAAATGCCCTTCAGATATCTAAAGCAACAGCCCGAGCTTCAACATTCTTATCTAAGGCTTGATAAACCTTTTCACTAATAATCGTTAATACATCAGTAGTTGACTAAGAGGAGTGTAATCCACATTGAAGAAGACCCTTCGATGTGAGATACTTAACCAATTCAGAATTGATTAAAGCCTCTAGTACAGCGTTTCTCAACCGGCGTTCCCCGGAACCTTAAGGTTCCGCAAAAGGTCCCCAAGGGTTCAGTGAGAACAAGTGAGATAAGCTAATGCACTTTTGACTTTTATTTAATTTCACATATATGATATTACTAAACACGCACAATGTATTCTTGGTTATTGTAATATTGTAATATAGACATCATCCATTCTAACCTATTATGTTAGGAAAACTCCCTGATGAAGTATTATAAACGAACAGTATGAATTTTATTTAGCTTTTCCGAAAAATTTGACAAAGAAATATTAATTTTTCCTTAAACTGGTTATTCAAAAATATATACTATGATATTTACCATGTGAACTACGATGAAAATAAAATGTGAAAGATATGATATATAATTTTGTTTTTGCGCAGGGGTTCCGCGAGGTATCTAATTTATTTTAAGGGTTACGCAAGGGTAAAAAGTTTGAGAAACGCTGCTCTAGTACATTGCCAAAAAGAGGTAGAATATATGGGAGCATGTGAAAGTGGACAAATGAGAAAGAAACGAAACAAAATTTTAATAAACATGAAATTAGGCGTGCCATTTAGAAAGCCAAACATGCCCGCATATGGCCCGGGGGCCGCAGATTGCCCATGACTGGTTTAAAATATGAATCACACGCTAAATTTGAACCGTGTTTTTAATGGTGAGCCTACAAATATCTGGTTTTCGGTAACGGTCTGATGGTTTGTTTCAATTATTACTTAGGAAAATTAAAATATTAATGTAGGTAGGTCCTTTGTATTAGTTCCACAGATCGACGCAGAAATAAATTTAGGATGGATCGCTTTGAAAAATAAAAATAAAAACCACAGTAAAATAACTGAGTTATCGAACTTTAATCTTGCTTTTATCATAGATTTTATGCGTATACAACTTTTCTAGCTAGCCCTGAGAAGCATCTATGGCCAGCAAGAATAATTTTAATAGATTCTAATTTTGATGTAAAATAATTTCTGATCAAATCTTTCTATGGACAACGGTAAACAGAGAGTGTAGCACAGACATGCGTGCTGAAACAGAAGACATATAAACAAGCGCAATACGCAGAACTAAAATGTGCACATGTACACAAAAATATTTATATATGTCTGTGTGTGTATGCGCATGCGCGAAAGAGAGAGTGAAGGTTTCAAGATTTTTTTTTTTATTTGTATGCGAATTATTTTCACGGTTCAGGGTAAAGGCTTCAGTTCGCAGGCAACAGGCCGGGGTGAACAATATAATCATGACACAGTCTGCGGCCGCTCACTTTCATCTGAGTCAGCCGTTCGGCAAGCCCGATTTGTGCGCTACATTTTCCACCTGTTGCTTTGCAAGTGAATAGAATACATTAAGTCGCCTACCATCCAGTTTCGGCCTTTGCAATGCACACAACTTATTTACGCAGACACTTTGCTGTTATGATCACATTTACGAGAGAAAAGAATTTTAGTATCTATTTAATGTTTTAATCTTTATTACGCACGAACCCAATTACACGCAAACGCACACACACACACACACACACACACACACACACACACACACACACACACACACGCGCGCGCACACACGCGCACACACATACACACACTGACACACAAAGATTCATATGAGGGTTAAATCAGATGTTAAAAGTCTGGGGCGGTGTTAAATCAGAAATTAAGGATTTCTGATACTTTTTTTTCTTCTGAATCTCTCTCATAAAATGAATTTTTTTAAAAGTTCTAGTATTCTACTGTGAAATATTTTTGTTTTGCTTTTCAGTTGTACTTATTTTCTTGAATGAAACGTATAGCCATTTTCCGCGTATAAGACTTGCATAAAAAGTTTTAAAAGCTAATGTATCCGGAAAAAAAAATACGATAACTGAAATTTTATGATTTATTTTGTGAGTTAATGGCAGTAATGATTTTAGAGAAATGATACAACTCGGCCCAATGGTAATATTAACAGTTTCCTAAAAAGGAAATATTTGGCTTTCATTGACCGAGCTGCTAGTGCTACTTTTGGTAGAAATTTATATAATTTTTCTCAAAACATTTTTTTCACTAAAAGAGGTTTCTCAGGTCCAGTAGCTGTTGTCGCTCTTTCCAGTATTGATGGGAGTTTCCTTTCTAATCTTTTGTTTGAAGTAGTGTGGAATATCAACGTCTTGATTATGTCATTATTTTCTCTTCGAGTTACATGTGCTATCCATTTTAGTTGTTGCTGCTGTTGAAAGTCCTCAAGTGATGCGATTTCTGCTATTTGGTAGGGTTATTTGTGATTTTGTAGCGCCAGTCCACAATACTTAAAGAAAGATGGGCCTCGCTAGGACCTACAAGTTTCATTCGCTGACAGCCATTTTAAACCATTGATCTGAGAAAGCGGTTGTGAGAAATCTGACTGTTTAGATATTTCTGACGCCATGCTTGACATTCATATATCCCACCATCTAACGAGGCTATTTAAGAACATGGCTCTAAGTTTTAGGTTTAATTTTTTAAATTTTGTAGTAATTGGTTGAAACTGCCTCTTGCCATAGACCGAGGCAAATTTAGTCTTCTGTTTAGTTCTCAGTTCTGGCAAAAATGTTAACTGTGGATATATATATATATATATATATATATATATATATATATATATATATATATATATATATAGAGAGAGAGAGAGAGAGAGAGAGAAAGAGAGAGCATCTTATATGAAAGATTTGGTAATTTTAAGCATGGAAATTTGCCCCAATATTTATCACCTTCTCTCCAACAAATTCGCCATAAGATGCTTTGCAATGGATATACGCATTAGTCCATACTACGCATTCTTTGAATGTTTGAGTAGTATATCGTCTATATATACACAACATTTAAAAATTTGACGAAACCTCTGGTAATTGTTTTTTTTTATATTGGCCCCAAAAATAGTTCTTTTTTTACTTTAATTGAAAGAAAATTACTATACATAGTTAAAAAAATGAGTCATGATTTTTTGTAGAAATTTTATTATGACAAAAAGAAGAAAAGCATTTTATGATTAAATTTTGCTCACGTCAAACTATTCACCTTTACCCTTGGTAACTGCAGCATACATTTTTGGCATTCATTACAAAAGTTTCTCAAAGCCTAATTTGATAAATGATTCCATTCTCTTTTCAATGATTCTAAGAGCTCTTTTTCAATATTTTCACTCTTCTGTCAAGTTCATCTCATTCTAATTCTGGGAGCCCTTTAAAGATTTGAACTGTAGTCTATCTATCTATCTATCTATCTATCTATCTATCTATCTATCTATCTATCTATCTATCTATCTTAGTCTGTTCATTATCTATCTACATTTTTATATCTACATTCGTCCTTACGTTAAATATTGATGCCACATCTGAACTGCTGCTTCTGCTCTAAACTTAGAGATTCTTGATAAAATACAAAAAAAAAGGATCTGCAATATTATAGGTTCTGACCTAGCAATTCCAGTTTAATCCCTCTCCCACAGCCATAACGTAGCTTTCCTGTGATTTTTCTATTAATATTTTCATGGTAATTGTCCTGATGAGTTTTCCTCTTTGGTGCCTAGAATTTATGAATTTAAGGGCAGCACTAGATTGGCGGCAAGGTTTCATCTTTTTCCATTAAAAAAAATCTATATGTAACCGTAATGTCAAAGAACAATTTTGTTTCACTCTTCTATCAAGTTAATTCCTTGCTAATTCTGGGGGTGGAATGTATATTTATATGTACTACTACGTACACATAAACATTATGACGACACCACTGAATTCGGCTTTCAGTCAAGAGATTTCAATTTTGATGAACCGACAGAAAAAGGCATATTTCAAGAGATGTTTCTGTATATGAAACAATGTGTAATTTTAAAAGCTGAACGACTAATTTTTTCCAAAGATATACTTATAATTTGTTTTACAGATTATTAATTTGTTTTTTTTTTTTTTTTTTTAATAAGGGTGGCGAGAAATAGAAAATAGAATCGGGAAGAATCAATTAGATAAAGATTTTCTTTTTTGGTTTCTACGGACGTCAAATGTTTAAAATGTTAAAAATATGTAAAGATTAAAAAAAGAAAACAATATGCAGTTTGTACTTGATCTTGACAATCAGGCCAAGAAGTATTGTCGAAAACGCCAATCCTAAACGCTTAAACAATGTATTTACACCCACCAGACACAGACACCCGTTAAAAAATCTATCAAATCTATTAAAGAATTCCTTTATGTACACGGTGCGATGGATAAATTGTTGTCTAAATGACGCAAAAATAAAAATTGCAGTACATCTCATTTTAGCCGATATATTTTCCCAAAATTGCACAAAAATATCTTGAAATACTAAAGAGCAAATTTATTCATTAAAATCGCCATTGGCTTCAACCACAATTTCCAGACGACTTCAGAATCTCCTGCATCTCTTCTGGACGTTCTCCTTGTTCAAGTTGGTGAATGGCTGCCATAATCCTTGCCTTCAGTTCATTTTTGGTGTTACAAGGAGTTTTGTTGGTCTCTCGCTCAACTTCACCTCACACATAATAATCAAGGGGGTTGCAGTCTGGCGAATTAGGTGGCCAGATGTAAGGGTGATGTGGTCGCAGAAATTTTCTGACAGCCATGACTGGGTTCTTTTGCTTGTGTGGCATGGTGCAGAGTTATGTTACCAGACATAGTATCTTCCTGCCCCTTGTAACACTTTTCTCTTTTTGTTATTTCTACCAAACCCTGTCCTATCATGCATTTACTCAATCTCATGAAGTATGTTACACGCTGTTTTCTTCTGTCCATCTTTCCCCTCAATCTGTCCCGTGTTTATCAGGTTTTTCAAGCCCTCCTTTCTCATTACGTGCCCAAGAAACCTCAACTGACTTTTCCTGACAAGTTTCCTTTTCATATCCATTCTCTTCAAAACCTCGTTGTTGCTCACATGTTCGGCCCATGGCATCCTCAGCATCTTTCTGTAGTTCCACATACTGAGTTTTTGTAACTCTATATATAGCAATTATATATATATATATATATATATATATATATATATATATATATATATATATATATATATATATTAACTATTATATTACTATATATATATATATATTTACATCATAATATATTACTATATATAGTAAATATATATATATATTAACTCTATATATTTTTATAACTATATATATATATATATATATGTGTGTGTGTGTGTGTGTGTGTGTGTTTTCAATGTATTTCTCTTTTTCGTGTAAATAATACGGGTTGCATATTCTTAGTGCTATTAAGTAGAAGCCGATGATTATGCCGGATTTTATTTTGTTGTTATGATGAGAATAAAAATTTATTAGGTCGTTTTCGTTCGTTGATTTCCGGTGGACAGAGAGTTTTAAACTCTTGTTAATGCGGTGTAGCTTGATATCAAGGAAGGGTAAGGAATTATGTTCTTTCATTTTGCATGTAAATCATACTGTTTGTTCGACTTTGTTTAGTTGTTCTACTAGGTCAGGCAAATCACTATTACGTGGATATAGAAGTAGAGCATCATCAATATCACAGAAGTATGTTGTTTGGGAAAAATATTTTGGAATAGACCGAACTCGACTCGAAAAATTCTAAGATACATGCCATCATTGCACTGAGAGGTGATCCCATTGGTAATTCAAATTTCTGTTTGTAACAATCATTCTAAACTCAATATATATATATATATGTGTGTGTGTGTGTGTGTGTGTGCGTGTGTGTGTGCGTGTCGTGTGTACGTGCCTGTGTAAGTATTGTGTAACACTGAATCCCTGTGTTTTGTCTGAGTTTTGATAAAGCGTGATTTTCTTTGTCCTACTTCTCGTCTCGATATGATTGTAGTCAAGCGAGGTGTGCCGTGTTAATTAATTTCAAGTTATTTTTCACAATAAAAAAGGAACTTTAACTGGGCGTTTTTTCTTCTTCTTCTTTAACTGAGAGTAGGTCTATTGTCATGAAATGCTGTGTAATTGTCGTTGTTCTGATTGCCTTGATTGCCTCCGTCTTTTTACCTACTCGACACGACAATGACACTTTTTATACCCTCACCACCATTGATTCTAATTCCAGTAGATATGTCGGTAGTTAATCTGCCCGTTTTAGGCATGACCCTTATGATACATTCCAAGCAAGGACGCATACACAATTGTAATTATTTGCATTCTGCTTTCTCCTCTGTGCGCGTGTGTGTTTGTATATATATATATATATATATATATATATATGTGTGTGTGTGTGTATGTATGTGTGTATGTAAATATGTATAAACATATATCTATGTGTCTTGATCATAGACGTGTGCATACGTAAAATTTACATGTTTTCTACCACACTTTTCTCTTTATGATTTGAAAGCAGTCTATATTCTATCGATCTTCAAGCATGAAGATTGCGTTCAAGCAATGAAATAGATTGTCACCGTTCGGTGTTGATCTCAGTGAATATATATATATATATATATATATATATATATATATATATATATATATATACTTTTAGTTAAAGACGACCGAATGTTCTTTGTTAAGCATTAAATTCTGATTCGAATCAGAGAATAATAATAATCCATAAATCTATCTATCATCTATCTATCTATCTATCTATCTATCTATCTATCTATCTATATATCTATCTATCTATCTATCTATCTATCTCAAGTCACCAAAGAAAGAAAAAAACATTTTCCTATATCTGTAAAAAAAGAAAAAAAAGACCTTTCTTTTATGTTTCAGTTATATTCCTTTATAACTTTGATGCAGATAATTTTTTCTTCCATGGCTCAGTGCGACAGACAGACAGACAAATAGATAGATAGATAGATAGATAGATAGAATCCCCAACAATAATAGTACGAAAAAAAAAAAGATTTTTTACAAAGAACTTTCTTTGGTCTTTAGCCAAACTTATAAACTTATATATATATATATATATATATATATATATATATATATATATATATGTGTGTGTGTGTGTTTGTGTGTGT
>CAHIKZ030001280.1:1362500-1475000 GCA_903632075.3 Acanthosepion pharaonis
AAATCAATTTTGAAATAATAAAAATTTACTGGTACAAGTCCTTCTAATTAACCCATAGCTAGGGGGAGAAAAGATGAATTCATATCTTTTCCAAAGGTATTTGTACGTAAGTGACTATAACGAATCCTACTGGAATTGGAACTCTGCTTTACGATTTCAAATTCCGAGCTGTTATCCATGACACCACCCCCGCAAATGCCAGCTTAAGGCACCTGACATTCCCAAGTAATCATCCATCTAGGTATTAACCAATCTCAATGTTGCTATGGTTGTAATCTCTCAGTTCTGGAAACTTGAATCATTCTGCCAGGTTCTATCTTTACAAATCAGGACTGGAGATGCCCAATCCTCATTTTCCAGGTTTGGGACAGTTCGAAAGGGTTTAAACAGCCTTGAGGACGATGAATTATTTTCCATCATCGCTATTTCCCATGGCAGATGTTCAGACGAGCTACATTCCTTAGAACTACCAATTCAGAGCTTTACAGCGAGGACACATCCATACCACGTAGACGGAACTGACTCTTCCTCGTTCACCCTTCTGAAGAACTGTTATTTTGTGGAACAGACTTCAGAGAGGATGCTTTCCCGATGAAGTAAGGTAAAAGCGTCTCGTATCAACAGTTACCTAACTTATATATCATCATAATCTGTAGATTTTACTTACTTCTCTTATGCCCATAGAACAACCTCATCCAGTAACCCTCTACCTTGTGTGGCTCTTGTAACAGTGTTGTAATTTTGGCTAATCCTCGTGGCTAAAATATTACAACATTTTGGGCTAATCCTCGCAACGAAAATGTTGTAACCTAGGGAAGGTTATTGAATAGAATAATCACACGAAGGTTGGTAATGAACGATGATACTTAGGACACGAGCAACACATATAAGATTCGCCAGCGGCGCGTTGAAGTAGTAGTCAACTGTTAGAAGTGAGTCAAGTGAATTCCACAATGAATCTCTAACTGCAGGATATCTACCACGCGGTAAGATGTGGCGCAAGGCCAAACATTCTCCGTAGACCCCGTAGAGAGGATCTCTGCCCGGAGGCAGAGAGTTTGACCAGCACAGCTGGAGACGAATCTCGGACTGCAGGATATCTACCAACCGCCCCACGCGGTCAGATGTGACACAAAGCCGAATTTAATGTGGGGCATTCGAGCCCGTAGGCTCGGCCAAAAATTCCCCGTAGACCCCGTATAAAGTGGGGTCGGGTAGCTGTTTCCCGAAACGAAACTCTGCCCTTCGACATACCCCGTCTGGAGATCCTCTTTGTCCGGCGGCAGAGAGTTTGACCAGCACAGTTGGAGACGACTCTCCAACTGCAGACCAACATACAGTATTTACTACTGTATTTATGTGAATGGGGTCATATGCATTATCCTCCGTAGGTATGCTAGTACAGCTTGTTATTGGGCAAACAATAATATAAAAATAAACTTCTGTAGCTGCAAATAAAGAAGCATCACTACACAGCGGGAAATGCTCATGGTTCTAAAGAATATTGTATATTAATTAATAAAAGAAATCATTTAAATATAATTACCTTCAATTAATTTTTCTGTTGATTCATGTTTTTACTGTCAAGTGAAAAACAAAACAAAAAAATAAAAAAAACAAACAAACAAAAAACGATGAGCAGATGTGATTTTGAAGCTCAAAACAGATTCCCTGTCAAATCCAAGTGGAAATAAACCCTTTTCGTAAATCTTACAATTGGATTATACAGGAAAGAGGGGAATTTATTTCTAACCACTTAAAATCTCATTTGAAGAATTGTAATATTGGTTTTGTTAGACTGGTTTGAGAGAAACGGAAATCTATTTTTAAATAAGAATAAAAAGTTCTGAAATTCATAGCCAAAAGTATGCTTATACTTACAATCAAAAAGAGACAGTTGAAATTTCCTGGACACATAATTAGGAAAGAAGGTTCCGAAAATTTGACACTCACAAGACATGCTGAGGGAAACGGTGAGCAAACTGTCTAACGAGCTTATGCAAATGGAGCACAGAACAGAGAATGAGAGGGATAGTAAAAAGAAAGACATTGCGGTATGAAAAACAGGAAGTTGTGGATGGCCATGATCATACACGTCCTGAAGGGACACGACACATAGAAATGAAGGAATATTGGCTACTGACAAAAAGGAATATGATTCTTGTGCATGTCATATCAGTTAAATGTTTTCAACGCTAAATACAATAGCAACAATAAACAGTGATACTGAAACTCACAACTTCAAATAATAATAATAATAATAATAATTATAATTTTATCATGAAAAAAATAATTCACGGGAATAAAAAATACTCGTCCCACATGCAAAACAGTAGAAGAAAAGTTTTCATTTGATCAAATAGTAAATGTGAAAGGCAATTTGAAAACGTCTATTTTGACATTTCGCCGATGAGTCAGCGGCATCAGAAAAATGCATTTTATTTCAACAAAAATTACATTCTAAATAAAATCCATTTTTCTGATGATGCCGATTCATTGGCGAAAGATGTTAAAATAGGAATTTAACACATTTTCTTATATATTTACCATTTTATCGTTGGATTCTCATTCAAACTTTAATCGTTTAATTAAACAATTTTAATATTTAGAAGACTGACAATAATTTTATTATTTTTATTGTTTATTTTTTCATTGTGTGTGTGTGTGTATGTGCGTGCGTGCGTGTGTGTGCATGTGTGTGTGTGGTTCCACTGCGTGTTTTACTGTCATTTGTAAATAAATGTGGCGCACTTACTGACCTTTATGAAATTGATGTTCCCATTAAAGAAGCCATCCTTTCCCTGTTGGCAACAGTCCCAATATTTCTTCTTGATTTTTCAACAATCGCGTCATTTTTATCACATTAAAATGTCTTTTTTTCATACGAGTGGGATATTTCTATTTTTGTCTTGCAGTTTTCTTTTCAGTTGTTTTTTATGCGAACATCCGGCATTTCTATTTTATATCGCCATTTCCCGTAGGAGAGACTTTATAGATGAATATTTCTTACATTTAAGCAGAAATTTTCTGAATATCAACTTAAATTGAAAATTATATTCAAGATAGTAGATATGATTTGCAAAGCAATTGTTATGGTCAAAGATGAATTTTCGACCAAGTTGAAACACTTAGAGACTTAGAGTAAAATTTCAAAATGTTTTATAAACAGGCAGCAGACTCTCTAAGGGATGTCATGAAACAACTGAAATGTTTAGATACCTGCAAGTTATTTGCAACTCTCTTATGGCGAACCAAGTCAATTGTTGGGTGGGAATTGTTTATGTATTTTTAGAAAGCGCAGCCATTTTCATTGTTTCGCAATTGCTAAATATTTGTGCGCGTCATCAACGATTGGAGAATGAAACATGATCTGATAGTAGTTTTTCTTTTTCCTGTTGGGTTACAGTTAACAATCTTTCGATCTTTCCGTGTTTATCAAGATATCCAAAACTTTTCGTCACAATTTTTAGACGATAATTATTCTCGAAAAGTTGAAAGACGGTTAAGGAACTTAAAATCCTTACAGTTGCTGTCCCTGTTTATAATCGGAAAATTCTTAGACGAATTGGTAACAAACAGGAAATTGAACTGACCATGTAAAAAGAATTGTTTTTTTTTTAACTTTATAAATACAATCCTAAACGGAAGTCATGAACTCAAAATTTTCTCCTAACATAAAGCGCACATATATTCACGAAGCTAAACTCTGAGAATGAAAGCTTTTTTAACTCACGTGGAAAGTAAATTTGAGCCATTTTTACGGAATGAATTTACGTGGTCAGTAACCTCTACCAAGTAGGAATGAAACGTTGTATGTTAATGAAGTAAAAATAAAAAAAATATATCTAGAAAATTAAAAATAAATAGTTCAATGCCATAACGTTTGAGCTATATGTGTAAGTGTGATAAAACTGAAAAGAAATATTAAAGACATTAATTTTCCAGAGTTCAGTGGCGCGAGAGTAAATTCTTCACATCACATAAGCAAACAGAATTCGACTTAAAAATGGAAGTTTGAAAACCGGCAGCCAATTAGAGAAAAATACAAATCCTCTGAGCAGACGATAAAAAAATGGCCGCCGGCAATTAGGCACGCTAAAGTGTTTTTATGCATTGCAATTGGTTGGCAGAAAATCAATAGTTAATTAGGAAACAATCACAGAAAGAAGCCAACAAACCAACATAGATAGATAGATAGATAGATAGATAGATAGATAGATAGATATGTTAAAAAGGTTAGGTGAGGGTGCACGATTAGAGTTAAAATGGCTTTATGTTGGGAAGTCATTGGAGATCTCAAACAGTTCCTGGGGCCCATTGCTCATCGTTAACTATTTACTTACTGCCAACAAATATTGAAATAAATATGCAAACTTTCAATTAAAACCACGAAATTATATATCTATATAAACTTTCGATATATATATATTTCTTTTTGTTTGTTCATGTGTGTGATCAAATGACCAAACATTGGAATATTTTTGGAAGGTCTTCTTGAGTGTATTGAAAACTTTTTATCATTTTCTCTTGTGTGAGTTTTTTTTTTGTTTGTGTATGTATGTGTGTGTGCGAGCGCTTGAGTACATGCGTGTGTATATGTGCGCGCGCGCCTGTGTGTGTATTAAGCAATTAATGTTTTTTTATTGTAATTAATGCTTATTGGCCTATGGACCGAAAGTTTCACTAAAAAACGCGTGCCTCATGAACACAGGTTCGATTCCTGTTGAGAGCGACATTTTCGATTTCTAAGCGAGCAGATATTAATTTAACTACTGAAAAAAACAAAAAAACAAGGATGTTTACCTAAACCCTCGTACCCAACAAATATAACGTTTATATCAATATATATCTAAATATCTATGCCTTCATAGTGTCAGGTCAATCTATGAGTGCTAAAATACTATGTATCACTGCTGTATGAGAGTATTATCGGCAACTATACCACTATACCAGTTCCTTCAACAGGCTTTTTCTGATGCTGATGGCAATAGCTAGGCCCCTAACCAGCATTTAAGATATGGCCTGTCAAAGAGCGGGTGAATCCATTCATGGATATGGACCGTAATAATAACATGTATGGAGGTGTGCATATACACACAAAATAAGTGTGTATAGGCTAAATTGTGAGATATATATTCACTAGGAGTAAGAGGAATCTCCTTAATAGAAGGAAAGCTTTGATATAACATGTGCAACTTTGTTTTCCTCCAATGACGTAAACCAGTTCTTTTTTATTGTATTTCAAGTTTAGGGAGGAGAAGATTGTTTCGGTACGAAGCCTTTCCTGATTTTAAACAGTCTCAAATACAGGAATCACTTCATTTCTTTTAGCATCTTTGATATGCCTCGCCGTAGTTGAAAAAAGCCAAAACTCTGAATGGAAATCTAGTAAATTCACCAAAATATTAATGCCGCACCTACTATAAGAGGTATCTAACATTGCCATATCTAAACAAGTAAGTATGTATCTTTGTAGTATCTAAACAAGCGCGGATGTATCTTTGTAGTCCCTAACAGGACTACAAAGATACATCCCAAGGGTCCATATTTGAAAAGTCAAGTGATAGTATTACTCCGAGCCGCTATAATACATACATACATACATATATATATATATATATATATATATATATATATATATATATATTATGAAATGGACAAAGTCCGACAATTACTTTAAAGACATTTTATGTTTATACATTCTTTTTATAGATACAATTTAGTTAAATATTTGTATCTATAAAAAGAATGTATAAACATAAAATGTCTTATATATATATATATATATATATATATATATATATATATATATATATATATATATATTTATACATTTGAATGGATATGAGATATGAGTTTGTGACAAACAGACAAAATTAACCATAACCTATATATATATATATATATATATATATATATGATAAAAGTATAGTTTTATATGCTATATTTATGGGCTAAAGTGCTCAATATCAGGGATAGATGTTATACAAATATAAAAGTGGACATTGCATTCAACACCCAAAGGCGACAGTCTGTTTCATGCTTCATCGCAATCTTCAGGCCATGTTCGTTGCGTTTTGGTTCATCTATTTATATATGCTGGTCAGTGTTGTATTATGTGTAGGTCTATTGTATTATTCTAACGTGTATTGGGTGGGCGGCAACGGTTATGTTTCAAATTATTCTAGAGGCTATTGAGTAGAAATAATTGTGGGTCCTAATGCTGTTTTGTGGCTATTTTATAGTGTTGTCTGTTAACGTTTTTACTTATTATTTATTATTGATTACTTTATTATTAGTTGTTGATTGTTATTATTACATTTATTTGTATTTATGCGTGCATTCATAACTTGTTAATTTGTTCATAATTTGTTTACTTCTTTATTGAATTGGATTATTTCATTTTACCTATTTATTTTTAATTCATTTTATTCCTTCGTTTGTTAGTTTTCGATTCTTACCGTAGTAAAAACAATTTTTCGTGTCTGCATTTTGGAATGCTTTCTGATAGTTTATTTAGTAATTTGGGTTGGTCTGGGAAGGTAATTATAGATATTTTCTCCTTTAAACGGAGTTTACAGTTGTTTGGATTTATTGTTTTCTTATTTTCTGTGATATTTTGGATGTGATTTGGGTTTTGTTTTTAATTTCCCATATGTGTTTAGAAAGCATTGTGCTGTTTGAGTATGTACTATTTGTAAATGATGTTGTGTACGTAGTTTGTTTGCTTTCCAGGGTCCTTCAGTTACTCCGATGTATATGTTTCTTCGTTATGTTACAGTAGGCTTGGTATATTACATTTTTCTGCAAACAATTGCCGTTTAAGGGGCATTCATTCTTTCCTCTGCAATTACACGTGGGTTTGATTTGTGCTGGTAGTTTGTTGGTTGTTTTCCTGTTGGTCATTTTTGTCATGTTCTCTGTGTAACTCTAGCTGATTTTTACTGTGTTTTTGTTGAATATACAACATATTCAACAAAAAGAGAGAGTGCTTGATGAGGGAAAGCGTTTGTGCATGAGATTAGTGAATATTTTTTCGTACATTTATTTTTACGTTTTTGTTGTACAGTGGGTTGAAGCATATGTTGTTTCTTTTCCTGTTGGCATTTTTTGTGCTGTGTAGTGTGTATACGAGTGTTGCTGAAAATCCACTATCTTTTGATCTCAATTTATATATATATATATATATATATATATATATATATATATATGTGTGTGTGTGTGTGTGTGTGTGTGTGTGTGTGTGTGTGTGTGTGGGTGTGTGTGTGTGTGTGACATTAAGGTCAACATCCAGCGGCCGCAGTCTGTTTCACTATCTTTTAAGGCTGTTTCATAATATTTCTCGGCTTTGTTTAAGATGGTTTCACTGGAAGAATTATCAGATAGCATGCGGTTAAGTAATTGTGGGTTCTGCCTTGATTATTGATGGCGGCTGGTTGCAAGATGTGTCCATATAAAGTGGTTCGTCATTAAGTTTTCTCTATCGTTGATATATGCCTTTTCTTAGGTTGAATGTGACATCTCGGAAATCTACTTCGTTTACGTTAGTTTTTGTCTATGTCGAATCCCATTTTAAAACATTTTATAATTATTTTTATGGTTTGTTTTTTTGTCTGTTACAGGTTCTTAAGATTATGAGACCGTTGTCCCTGTAAAGATCTATATCATTTTTATCGATTATTTTATTTAGTTCAAGTAGCGAATGTATAAGCTCACATTTTTTCTGCCTATCAAAGCTTTCCGTTGTAATGTCAAATGTTCCTTTCTTGATCCATGCGTCTTTTCTTTATACATAAGTTGCCGAATAATAGTAATTTTAAAGAGTTTAATGATTTTGACTTCGTTCGTGTTTATTTTTATTTCTTCTTTCTCAAGACTTGTTTAGTATGGGTTCTGTTATAAAAGGGTAAAAATCTTTTGTCTCGTTGTGTAAATTCGCATTTATGTTTGTTTTTAGGTTGCAGAACCAGTATATAGCTGCTTTTGTATTTTTCCCTGATTTACTCTTAATTTCTTCCTTAGTTCTGAGTTAATTCTTTCTAGTATTAGTTTACTTAATTCGCTTTTGGCTGGGTTTATGTGTCTGCATGCCGTTGTTTTTTCTGAAATTTTCAAGGTGCTATTTTAGTGTGATAAATGCATTCAGATCTACAATAAATTCTACTAAATAACCCCTAGAACAATTTGAAACATAACCGTTACCACCCACCCAATAACCATTAGAATAATACAATAGACCTATCCATAATGCACTATTAACTAGCATATATAAATAGTCGAGCAAAGACACAGTGCACATGGCCTAAAGATTGTGTTTAAGCAATAAACAGACTGACGCCGCTGGGTGTTGACCTTAATATCACACACACACACACACACACACATATATATATATATATATAGGGTTATTCTGCATCGATTGAAAATGGAACTGAACTTTAAATTTTAAGTTTAATTTAAGATTTAGGTTTTGGTTTCGAAACATGGTAATGTCTGTGTCAGGATGAATAAATATTTAAAAAAAATAATTATAATATTATGGTCTACTGTGTATCGAGCACTGTTTTTAAAAATAATTGTAAAAGTACTTTGGATTATAAATCTGACTGTTCTTTCTTTTATTTTGATATATATATATATATATATATATATATATATATATATATATATATATATATATATATATATATATAATATTATAATTATTTTCTTTTTTAAAAATATGATTCCATCGGGGACACAGAAAATTTCCACGTTTCAAAACTGAAACTAAATTTATAAATTTAATCATAAAAATTAAACTTAAATTCTATAGTTTCCTTCCATTGTCAAGTTAATCTTTAAACACATTAAAATAAAAAAAAAAAAAAAAAAATGATTTTCAGACATATTTGTATATGCACTTTTGTTCTTGTTTTGGTGTTAGGAACTGGCCCAAAAGTTTGTAAAAGTATTTTTGAAACAACCGATTTTATATATATATATATATATATATATATATATATATATATATATATATATGGTTTGTAATGGGGTGTAATGAAGTGAACGCCAGTTACAATTTACATCGAAATGTTAAAAGATACACAAACGCTTGATATTTAAATTTCAACTTTAATATCTGATGTAGGTGTAGAGATGCTAGCTTATTCCATTTTGTTTTTTATCGCTGTTTTTTTTTTTTTGCTTTTAGCTTTTTGTCTTTGTCGACATTATTATTTTTTTTTAATTATATAACATTGCAGTAGTCGTAATTTTTCAAGGAAGAGAGATATGCATGGCCCTGGGTGTAAATTTACCGAAGAAGATTCCGAAATCTTGAATTTTTAGTATATTTTCAACTTAATAAATCAGTTTTGTTTTAATTAAACCTCCATTATTTAAGTCAAAATTAGGGCCCGACTTATGCCGATGAACGACGAATTTATTGAGCCTATTGTGTGTGTCTTTTTTTTTTTTTTTAAATAAAAGATCCTTCATATGTCCCTAAAATTTTAATGTAAGTCCCTAGATGTCTTACCTATATTTTTATGAGACATTTTTTAATTGTTTTAAAATTTCCTGCTTCAGGTTTAATGCTATTATTATTTACTTTTGCGCCGATTAAATCTTTTCTTGTTTTTGAAGTAGTTGCGACAAATTTTATATTAGAATTAGATAAATTCCTTTTATTTTTAGTGGTTATTGACTTGGTAGGTAGTATGATGTACTAAATTTTACCATGATTATATTTGTGAATTATTTTTGCAGATAGATAGATATGAATAGATTGTGATATATATCTATATATATATATGTATATATATAGATAGATAGATAGATAGATAGATAGATAGATAGATATTGCAGATTTTGTAAGCTTTCTTCTTATCGTTCTATAAAATTATTGGAGGATTTTAAAAGTATTTTTAGTTATAAACCTGAAAATATTCCTGACTAACTTAAAAGCATTACCGAGTGGTAGCATTTAAGCTAAATCCTTCAGAGGGCTCTTGATTGGGCCTTTGGTTTGTTCAGGAGCTTGAGAGTTCTTAAGTCTTTGCATATTCTCAGGATTGGAAGCTCTCCTGGCTGTTGTTTGATCTTGGTTTTCATTTACACGGAACTTGTCTCTTTTGATTGCAATCTGGTCATCTGCTGGTGGAGATTTCTTTTTGTGAGGCATACTGCTGCTGTATGTGATAGGCAACAATAAACTACAGAACTCAAAACTGATCACTGCATTTAAGTATTGCATTAATATTTAAGCTTACCTTTTAAAAGTTCAACTATAATTCTTCTACCACTACTTAATTTAAAGACAATTTGATGTACATAGGTCCTTATTTTCAGTACAAACAATTATTTTTATTTCATGGGTGATTTTCGCTGGATTTCGCAATTAATTTCGATTATTCCCAAATTTATATACAAATTTAAAAAAAATTCGTTGCAAAAAAATCATGTAAAAAATCGCCGAAAATAATCATAGTAATGAAAACTTGGGAATTCAAAATTGCAGGATTGCGAGTCCATATCTGGCCCAGCATGTTTTAAATTTGCCCACGGAGTTAGCCTGATTCCAAAATGGTATGATATGTACCATCAATCATGAAGGTTGCCAGACCCGTAGGTCTATATTTCAACAGCGGTAAGGGTGCCGTGGACCAGAGGGAAATACACTTCTTGTTTAGTAAAAATGGGCTCCAACCAGATCCCCATAAGGTGAATGAGACAAAATCGCTACTCAGTCCTAATCAGAAGAAGCTGGGAATTATCACATATTTGGCACCATTTATCTCTCGTCTATCTGACCTCACAGCACCCCACAGAGAATTGCAAAAGAAAGACTCAGAGTACAAATGGACAAGTAGCTACCAAAAAACCCCGCAGCAGATAAAGGATATAATCAGCACAGAAATGTTGCCCACTTACTTTGATCCACTAAAGAGGTCAGTGATTCAGGCTGATGTTTCGAGCAAAGGCCTTGGAGCTGTACTCATACAAGAAGGCAAACCCATAGCGTTTATATCCAAATCCTTCACAGCGCTATGCCACTATGGAACAGGAACAATCAGCAGTAGTTTTCGGATGCAAGAAATTTCGAACATACATATATGGCCTCCCATTTATCACTGAGAGTGATCACAACCCCCCTCCCCCCGGAGATGATATCCATAAAAAATCTCACTGCAGTACGACATGGTCATCATGTATCGACCAAGAAAGGACATGACTGTCGTTGATGTACTATTACGGCTCACAAACAATAGAGTAAAGGAAGCTATAGACATGCACATAAAGGTCGACTTTGCAATTCTCAACAAAAAATTGACACAGATACTCCAGGCGACAAGAATAAGAAAAACAAAAAAGCTAGAGTGAACATTTATTAACAACAGCGAAATGAATATACACAAGAAAAGCACAATTGCCAGATGCAAGTTCTGAGAAGAGGATTTATTTGGATAAGCGGATGTCTGGCATTAGGGCAAGGTGTCCAGCCCATATTCAAAGCCTTTCTTTTCAATATACTTGAACTATTTAGAAATATAGTTCTCATTTTTACATATTTTATGATAGATATAACGTTTCTCTGGATATCATAGATTTGGGTTGCTGAGATTGTGATTAATTTGCCCCTGTGTCTCTTGCTCCCGTTAAATAAGTGTATATTCTTTTATTACCCAATCCAGGGAATAAACGGATGACCACTAGATGACAGCAAAACAATTCTTAACCAAATCCTTTACATATTACTTCACCTTAGCGAGCCTTTTTTATTCAATGTCAGATGGTTTCAAATACACTCCGGTTATTTGGTGCCTTTTGTTTGACTAATAAAGGATATCTGTCGATCATTGTATTATTTTGTTGGTGTGATGACAGTTCTTCGTTTCTGTTGAACCAGTATATAAGAATTTGTTGTCGGTGGTCCAATTTTGTAGCAGTTATTGATTTTGGGTTTTTTCAGTTAACACAAACAGAATTTTTGCTTTTGCTGCAAGTTTATCATTAGTAAAAGTAAAATACTTTATATTCTCTTTCTATAGCTATTTACAAAAACCTCAAAAGGAAGACATTTATGCACATTTATTGATTAATACAAGACGGATGAAAAGTCTATAAGTGCACTTTTAGAGTGATTCAAAGGATTTAGTTTTAATGTGTAGTTAAGGTAAAACGTCTTGAGGATTATAAAGTTAATCTTGCCAGTGAAATGAGTTTATTAGATACTGAAATAGATTGAACTGCTTTATTACTCATTTAAAAGAAAGCTTAGTGGGAAATAGAAATCTTGTTATTGCATGTTTCAGTATTTTTTTAAATGAAAAAGCAAGTACAATAAAAGTGGAGTTTAAAATTTATAGTTACGCACGTTGAAGGAATAAATGAGCTTTTGATACAAAATTTTCATTTGAATTTTTCCTTTCTTCTTTATAATAAATACTTGCCATAAAAAACACTCAATCGGTACAGTTACTGTTTTAATATGCAATATCAGTGGCATTGACGCAGGTATTTCTCGATAGTAAATGGTAGCCCTAAGCATGGGACCCGGTTGACTGCACGCGTTTGAACAAACTCATTTTGGAGGGGAAATTCAGAAAACTATACCATTTTGATGAATTCAAGGACATTTTTTAAAATGAATAAGTATAATTGTTTTTTTTTTAGCATCTAGAAAATAATTTTTATCGTTTTATACCTGAGTGGTTCAATGCAGACCTTTCACGTACAAACGATCTTTGTACATTCATGAAAATCTGGGATAGAAAGGATTTATGTCTGGTGCATTAAACCACATACTTAGAAGATTATCTATCTATCTATCTATCTATCTATCTATCTATCTATCTATCTATCTATCTATCTATCTATCTATCTATCTCTGTATAGTTCCAACTAAGAAACAGTGATGAACACTATTGGCAACAAACAGCAGGACTCTGTCAGTCAGTTGTCTCTATCTATCTATCTATCTATCTATCTATCTATCTATCTATCTATCTATTTTAATCAATTCACCAAATTAATGGTGAGAAAAGCGATAACACCACTAAAATGCAAGACGCTACTGGAAAATGAAAGAGAAGGAAAAGTCTTTAAAGGAAACCCAATCCTAAACAGGAAACAAGGGACAAATTCTACTCCTGTTCAAAAGATCGGAGA
The DNA here is from genome assembly GCA_903632075.3 of Acanthosepion pharaonis. Lineage (NCBI taxonomy): Eukaryota > Metazoa > Mollusca > Cephalopoda > Sepiida > Sepiidae > Acanthosepion > Acanthosepion pharaonis. The sequence continues at coordinate 1,375,653 of CAHIKZ030001280.1, forward strand.
GGAGTATGAACTGGGCGATAGGTGAGTCTATTTAATCCTATTGAGTGTAAAAAAGTAAACATAATAGTAAATAAAATTTCAGAATTTAGACGCAGACGTTAGAAGTAGGGTTAGAGTTGAAGTAGATTTTAGAAGGCACCGGAAACCCAATCCTAAACATGGAATAAAACTCTACTACTGTTCAAAAGACAGTGGAAGAGTGTGAACCGGACAATAAGCGAACCTATTTGCTCCTATTGGGGGTAAAATAAATAAATAGTATAAATTTCAGAGATTAAGTGGAGACTTTAGATGTATATAGTTGAAGTAGGATTTAGAAGGAACCGGGAAACCAATCCTAAACAGGAAATTAGTGATAGGCCTCTACTCCTGTTCAAAAGACCGGGGAGGTGTGTATATCGAGTAGTTCTTCAACTATGATGAGTCAGGCCGGCATTCATGTTGTTACTGCATAAAATAGACAATTTTTCCTATTTACATTTACATTTTTCTTCTATCTATCTATCTATCTATCTATCTATCTATCTATCTATCTATCTATCTATCTATCTATCTGCGTTGAGATTATGACAATGAAATATTAATCCTGCGTTGTTTCTGGAATGATATTTCTTTGGACAGAAAATTTGGTTTTCATAAAGCATGTTTGAATATTTGAATTTTACTATCGTATTTTCAGACTTCTCCCTGAAGTTTGTTACTCAGCTTTTTAAATCTTGTATTTTTAGCTTTATTTTTAACGCCTTTTACAGTTTATTTTAACATTCAATCTTTAATTCACCCTTGAAGGGAGGGGGCACCCCCCCCGCCCCAAAAAAACCCTGAAATAACAATTCTTGTTCAGTTTATAGACCGAGTTTAGCACAGTGCCACATTTGGTCCCCACATTAAGAAGCGAATATCAACTGATTGAAATACTAGTAATGAATAATTATCATACATTAAGTTTACATATTCATAAAACCCTAATAATAATAATAATAATAATAAGAAGAAGAAGAAGAAGAAGAAGAAGAAGAAGAAGAAAAAGAAGAATAAGAGTAATAAATAACATAAAATAAAATAAAATTTATTACTATCAATGCTTTGTCATTTGATATTGAGGTCTATGATTAAAAAACCGATTGCATTAAAAAAATCTTTTTCCAGGAGTACTTTTTTTTAGTGGATCACAGTCTTTGTTATTGCTATTCGTAAATGATAAGGTTTAATATTAACCGTCTCTTTATGTGGAAAAATTCAGCATTGATTTACTGAGAGGTAATCTCACTTAAAAATTTATAAAACTTTTTTTATTAAAACAATTTTTCAGGAAAATAGGTTTCTCAAATCCCGTAACTTTTATTCCTCTTTCCAGTACTGATAGAAGTTTCTTTCCTAACCTTTTATTTGATGTGCAACGTCAGTTTCTGGATTAGATCATTATTTTTACCAGTGATATCCATTTTACTTGAAGTTTTGTTGAAGCTTTTATTAGTTGTTAGTTCTTTGGGATTATGTACCGCCAGTCCACGAAAACAATTTTCAGCATTTTTAATTTTTTTTTTTTTTACAGTAAGGTACACCCTTTAGAAGGACCTGGGGCCACTTGAGGTAGATGGTTACGATAGAAAGCGAGAGTAGCGAGAGTCTGTGGGAGAGAGAGGGAGAGAGAGAGAGAGAGAGAGAGAGAGAGAGAGGGAGAGAGAGAGAGAGAGGTTGATTCTAATATCACCCAACGCGGAATAAATCCGTATTAAACTATGTGAAATAGCAATATAAACAATGATTTGCATATAATATAACAGTATAAACAATGATTTGCATATCATTTATACTTCTTTTCTAAGTTTCTTCATTTCGTTGTTTTTTCTCATTAATCCAGCAATTAATGTAATTTACTGCGAATTTTGAATATTCCACACAATATATAAAGAATAAAAAGAGAAAAGCAAGCAAACAAACTTTTAATTCAAATATACATTGTACGTTTTGAAAAAGAAGAAAACAAAGAAATTCTTAAATAATCAGTAATTTGCACAATTACATAGGCGTGCGTGTTTAAGTGTACATTATACTCATGCATTTATCATATATTTGCGTAAAATGGTTGCAAATTAATTATAAATTATAGAAGTAAAAGAACATAAATGAACCTCCTTGTGCGTATTATCATGCATTAATTTCTCTTACATTTCGTATTAATTTGCAAGTATTAATTCTAGCTTTGTATACAATTATATACGTAATTATATGGATAATTATATATAAGGGCTAATTATTTGCTGCTTTATTTTTCTCAACAAAACAACATCAAAACAGTGTCATTAAATTCTTGATATTTTATCACTGATAATGATGAAAAAAATACTCGTCAGGAAATTGTAAGGTTCATGGTTCATTTCGCACTATTGGAGCTTTTTACACACAAGGAAAAGACAGAAATCTTTGATTTCAAGCAACAATTTTAACGAAATTACAATGTGTTTCATGCAGTATTCAAGATTAACAATTTATCTTCAATTTGAGATTCTTATTGTAAAAATAACATTTTTTTTCTTATAAATCGAACTTGTCCAAATTGTAATTTTATGTGTGTGTGTATTCCTAGGCTTGAGTATCAGTCTAACTATGAGCAGCTTAACTCGCCATTTAAGGACGTAAAAAGAACAAAAATCACATATGTTTTTTTGTTCAAGCGTGAAATATTCACACCTAGCTCAAGGTCGTGTGCTGCATTATTCAGAAAATACCCAGTTCTTCGTGTATTGCTTTGGTACAGAAGGTATCGGGTGGACAGATCCTCTGACACAAGACCCTTGTTTATAATAGATAGGCTTTCCTATCGCCAGGTTCATACTTCCTCTCTTCTCTTGAAAAGGAATAGAAGTTCATCCCATCTTTCTTCTTTAGGATTGGGTTCCAGGGTCCTTTCCTTTTCTCAGGCCTTACTAGTGGTACTGCCATGAATCTTTTGTGATATGTGTGGATAGTAGCAATGTCTATTCATACTGAGGGTACCGGGTTGACAGTTTTCTGGTTGCGGTTCCCGACTGTTAGTTAGGAGTGCGAACTCTTCTGTAGCGTCTTGAATGGCTGCTCTGATCAACAGTTGCAAAATATCGGGATTCTTGCTGTGCCATGTCGCGCATGGAAGGGTGTCCCTGCAAGCATCTCCGGTGGCCATCCCCGAGGACACACTATATTACAGTCTGCGCCAGTTCCCTTGCCGTACATGTTACATTAGACGTCCGGCTGATACTACTAACCCAATTCTTTCCTTATCAAAATAACATAGCATGTCTATAAGCAACCAAAGATATAAAATTAAACCAGATCAACAAAAAACGCCTAAAGGCCTCAACCTTTCTTTCTCCAATATTCGTGGTATTCGTACCAAATTCTACAGCGTGGAATCGTTTCTTTTCGAAAAGTCTCCGGACATCCTCGCTCTCTGCGAAACTAATCTTAACTCTTCAATCTCCTCCCCTTGATTCTTGGCTATCTTCCTCTCTTTAAGAAGAACCCTAATGTCCACATGCACGGCCTGGGAGTTTATGTCAGCGAACATCTTCCGCTGGCTAGGAAACTTTCTCTTGAATCTCCAGACCATTCTTACATGTGTCTCCTTTTCTCTCTACTAAACTCAGCCAGTTATCTCTTCTTTGTCTACCATTCACCTTTCTTCTCATGACTGTTACATGCTAGATGGTATTTCTGATAATATAGACAAGACCATCTCCCTATACCCGTTTGCAAATATATTTGTGTTCGGTGACTTTAATGCCCGCCATGCCAAGTGGTTTAATCACCCCATCACCGACCTCGCTGGCATCTAAGCCCTGAACTTCTCAATCTCTCACGCAAGTGAACTTTCCACACGTTTCCCCAGTAACCGTGATGCACACGCTTCTCTTCTAGATCTCTTTTTTTGTTTTATCCTCTATCCCTGACTTACGTCGCACTATGCAGCTCTGCCCTCTTGGCAACTCTGATCCTGCAGTATTGTCTGTAAACATCTCTTTCCACTCCCCCACCAGCCAAGAATATCTTGTCAACATAATATATTTCTATTATCAACGAGCAGATTGGGATTTGTTTCATGATTTCCTTCATGACGTCCCTTTGAATTTTTTGAGTTTTTAATCATCCTATTCAAGAATGTGCGTCTGGGGTCATCTCGTGGGTGAAAGCCGGCATCGATGCTTTCATTCCAGTAAAGAAATACCAATTTAAATCGCATTCATTCCTGCACGCTCAGGTGATATAGGACGCATGAATCCCTTCTTCCGGCTGTACCAGAGAGACACGTTTGATTGAAACAGACGCCTCTTTGTCTCTGCTCGTAATGAGTACAAGCGGGTGTTGCGGACTCGGTAGCGTGCAGTGCTGGTTTATTAAAAAGTGGCCTTGTGCCAGACACTACACAAAACTACCGAATCCACAAGCAAAGTAGAAATATATTGCGTGAGTGAACTTAGTGAGGAAAAGGGGTCAATCAACAAGTGCATAAATAATAATACAAGTAGATAGCCGGAATTAAATGACAAAAGGCGTCTGGTTGAAAAAAATACATGAAATTTTTATTACATTAGAACAAGTAAGTTGTCTCGTCGTTCGAGACCATCAGTGAAAGTGTTCCGCGCCAAAACAGAAAACAAGATGGACAAGGCGGGAAAAGGTTTCATCAGAATCAAAGTTCTGAAAAAAATGACTTGTTAACGCAAGGTGTATGTGTACACAAATAGAAAAGTACTCACTGTGTAATTTGGTATTGTGAGTGTATGTAATATTTTTTTTAGGTACTGGTTCAAAGTAGTTAGAATGTTCGAAGGTTGTTCGCATCAAGACAAGTTGTCCTGGAAAGCTATATACTTACGACTGTGTCGTGGGTCTCCACGTTTTCCAGTTAAAAACGGAGAAGTTTCAAAGTAGTTAGAAATAAGATATTCCGGCCCGCGTATGGGTTAAGGGCACGGAATAAATGAGTGAACCGTCTAGGTTGAAGATCAGGCCGCAACTCCGGTAGTGAATGGAGGGAAGTTCGAAAGTTGTTCGCATCAAGACAAGTTGTCCTGGAAAAATATATACTGACGAATGTGTCGTGTATCTCTACGTTTTCTATTCGAAAGCGGAGAAGTTTCGACCTGCGGGTTACGTCAAGACGAGAATGAGTCTTGGGAAAGTGTAAGGTCGACATGTTGAAATTTTGGTAGTTAGGAATAAGATATTCCGGCCCGCATATGGGTTAAGGGCACGGAATAAATGAGTTGTCCGTCTAGTTAGCTTGAAAATCGGGATGCATCTGAGTTGGAACGCTGGACGTGCGTGACGTCAAGAAAACGCGCGGGAAAAAATTCAAATTCCGTTCTAGACAGCTATCAGGAGTAACCAGCAAGAGGATGGCTACTGCTATGTCTAATTGAACGAGAGAGGAAGGGGTGCAATCCGCGCGCGCGCGCGTGCACACACGCACAAGTGTGGTAGGAAGGGAGGAAAACTCGCGCGCGCGTAAAATGTAGGTGGAATTACTGTGTTATTCCACACGGGTCCTCAAAGTAGAGAAGTTGCTGTTTGCTGATAGAATGAAACAACGTATAGCAAATTCGGTTCTAAAGATTATTGATGGCTCTACAAGAGTGCGTCGAACAACAGCAAATCCTCAATACCGCCTCTATTCAATCAATTCGAAGTCCTAACATCTGCAGCAGATAACATTGAATGCTTTGCCCAGAAATTCTCTTCTAACTCAACTCATTTGGAGTACCCACACCTGATTTCCTCACGAGAATAGAGGCTCAAAAGAGTCTCAGTCATCATTTCTAAATTAGAGTTCCATAAGGTAACAGGAAGTGACGAGATGCCAGCCGTCGCCCTAAAGAAATGTGCTCTCGAGCTGGCTCCACTTTTCTCCAAGCTCTACAACTATTGTCTCGCTGCTTCCTGCTTTCCAACATCTGTAGTTCCTGTTTTTAAGAACTCTGGGGAACATTCTGACCCTTTCTAACTATCGCTCCTAAAGCTTTTCGGCAAAGTATTTAATCAGCTTTAATCAGTTAAAAAACATCTTACCTCTCATGGCCTACTCCCTGATAAACAATATGGCTTCCGTTTTACCAGGTCTACCGTTGATGTGCTTACTGACATCACTGAATATGTATATCAAGCTCTTGATAATAACAACGTTAACTTGAGTCATGGCTTTAGACATTTCGAAGGCGTTTGACAGGGTTTGTTACGCTAGTCTTCTACGTAAGTTCCAGGGCGACGGTATTACAGGACGATTGTTTGATTTAATCCAATCGTTCCTATCAAATCGTGAAATGAAGGTTGTTCTGAACGGGCTCGCTTCCAGAGACTTTCAAACGAACATGGGTGTCCACCAAGGTACTGGATCCTACACAGTTTCTGATTTTCATCAATGATTTCCTGATTTCATCATTTCCTAAGTAGGTATTTATGTAGATGACACTACAATTTACTACTGTCTCAATAGCAACTCTGTCCGAGATGACAAAGTTAACTTGGCCGTTGCTCTTGAAAAGGACCTCCAATCAGTGGTTAACTGGGGGAAGGAAATGGCTTGTAAATTTGAATGCCTCCAAAATGAAACTGCTCTCATGCCGGGTCATAGTCATTTGTTAGAATTATTTTTCGGGTTTCCTGGAAAGATGATGCACCAGGGATTTTGTTGATTTATTATTATTATTATTATTATTATTATTTCCTTTGATTTCTAGTGTATCCTCATTTCTTTCAGAGTAAATAAGACAGAGACATAAGGTCAGAAATGGCATCATGACATTTTCCTCTGAGCAGTTTTGAAAATACATATTTTACATAGATATAGTCAATTGGAATCTTTTTCAATCAATCCGAGGGCTCCAACTACAACTGGAATTGTTGATGCCCTTATGTGCTATATTTTTGAAATTTCGATTTCAATTTTTAATTTATTATTATTATTATTATTATTATTATTATTTTTTTTTGATTTCTGGCGTTTTACATTTCTTTCCGGGTCCCCCCAGGACTAAAGGTAGAAATGGCATCATGACACTTTCCACTGACTAAAAAAAAAATTACATAGATAAAGCCCTTCGTAAAGTGTCAGAACAATTTTTTGTATCTCCTTGAGGCATGGACTTCCAGGAATCCCTTCAATTAGTCTACTGCAATCTTTTCCAACCAGTCCTAGGGCTCCAACTACAACAGGGATTGTTGATGTTCCCATATGCTACATTTTTGAAATTTCTACTCCTTGGTCTTTGTATTTTGACAGCTTTTTGAATATCTTCAAAGATACATTGCAGTCAGCAGGGACTGCCATATAAATAAGAAAGCACTTTTTTTGTTTGTGGTCTTTAATAACAATATCTGGCGGTTGGCCTTGATTGTTCTGTCAGTGTGTATTGTGTAGTCCTATAGAATTGTAACAGGTCCTATCTCCGTAACCGGGTCTGGTTGGTGGTCATACCATTTTCTTTCACTTTCCTTCCCGGAGAAGTTGCAGATTTTCCAGTGCAGATATTGGCCCACTCTGTCATGCCGGGTTTTATATTCAGTGGGTGCCAATATCGTGCAACCTGATACAAGATGATCAATCGTTTCTGGATATATATCACAGAATCTGAATTTTGGGCTGACATAATATTTTAGTATATATGCTTGATAATTCCTAGTTATCAAGCATTGGTCCTGTGCAGCAAGGATAAAACCTTCAGTTTCAGCTTTCAACCCACTGATGGGTACGGGTTTTTTTTTACGTCAGCTTGTTTGGTACAGGCAGAGTATTGGTCATGAAGCGGTTTATCTTGCCATCACTTCTGTATCTGGTCGGTTGCATTCATCTTTGCTGTCTTTTTTAAGTATTTTGCAGTTTCAGCCGGTGTATTGTGCTGTACTTGCATCTCTACGCCCATTTGAAACTCCATTTTGAATTTGTTGGCTTCTTTTATTACGGAGTAAAGACGCTTACTACTTTCATGTTCCTTGACGCATACCATCATCCAGTCTTCTGTAGTTTCCAAGTATCTTTGGAGGCCAATTGTTCTAGTTTTGTAGAACAGTTCTAGTTGAACTAATCCTCTGCCTCCTTCAGATCTAGGCACATACAGACGATCAACATCAGCTTTGGGATTATGCATGCGGTAGCAAGTGAGAAGCTTTCTCATTTTGGCGTCCATTCGCTTAATTTCAGCTATGGTCCAATTAAGGACATTAAAGCTGCATTGCACCACAGGGACAGCCAATGTGTTTATGGTTGATATTCTGTTTTTTTTTAGTTTAGCTCAGTATTTAGTACCAGATGTACACGCCTGTAGTACTGTTTTCTTATATTTTTCTTCATTTGGGGGTATGCCATCTCCTTCGCTAATTCCTAGGTACTTATATGCTTCATTATGCTCCAGTTCCCTAATCATTGTGACAAAATCTAAATCTATTAAGGGTGTTTCTGTAATTCTACCTTTCTTATTATTAATTATTATTATTATATTATTATTAGTAATTCTACCTTATTATTATTATTATTATTATTATTATCATTATTATTATCTGGATATCTTATGTTTTCTGCTTTGTATCCTGTAGAACCAGGTCCAAACTATGATATAGGCTCTATAGAAGAATTGTCATTTAATTGATAGCACTTTTCTTAGTATATGGGATGTTCCTAGTGGGGAGATCTTCTGGGCAACTTGTATGCTGATGTTGATCTTCTTCTTGTTCTCCTTCTTCTTCTTCTTCTTCTTCTTCTTCTTCTTATTATTATTATTATTATTATTACAAGGGACTAGAATTCAAGGTTTTTGAAAAAGTGTACTTTCATTTTAAATGAAGGTAAATATTTTTAAAGTATTTCCCGCTAAATTTGTAAAATGAACTCCATCAAAACACAAGCTAGCTAAAAATACTGCTCGCTGTCAGAATAAAATACTACCTATTATTGGATAGGTAGTATTTTCCTTCCACACGTATAATAGTTTAGAAGAAAATGTTCAACTATCACCATGTGCTCAGTTAGACGCCATAGTAATGTAGAAGTTAAATGATGAAGATGTAAACTCAAATAGGAAAAGGAAAAACATTTTAAATCATTGCAAAAGGAAAAATTGATTAATCATAACCTTTAGTTTAAACCATTAAACATTTCTAGTATTTGAGACAATTTTCCATCAGTTCTTTCATGACATATTTCTCGATTCCTTTCCCATCACCTTGTCCCCAACCGTCCTATATGCCACACAACCCAAAGCTGATGATACTGATTTGTATCTCATATTATCAACCGCTTCCTGTTTTATCGATAATTAATACTTATTAGAATATAAAAGTTTATTTGCTGGATGATGATAACATCTGTCTGCTCAGTTTGGATGAAAGTCGGTTCATTCTGCGCAGATGTAAACAAACGGTAGACATTTGTATGAAACATTCTAAATTTAGAAATTTCATTAGCTATATTGTGAGTTTGAAAATGGCTAATTGGACGCATAAAAAGAAATGTTATATATGTAATTATATAGATAAATAAATAGTTTATAGATTGCTTGAAAAAGTTAAAATCACACTGGAAATTGTTAAATTGCTAGGCAGTTACACCGGAACTGTGAAGAAGTTTGTTGAATATCCTAGACGACTCCGATGTAGATATAAGAGCTCGTAGATTTGTTTTCCGTATTAAAAGAGAAGATATAAAAAAAAAACTCTGTCTTTTGTCAAGCTACGTTGTGGATGCAAGAAAGTGTCGTAGAGAATTGTCAGGTTCTCATTGAAGTAGCTAAGCACATGCGGCCGATCTTGATGCTTCCTTTGAAAGACTTCGATAAGGAATAAAAAGTGCAATAAAATACAGAAACGGATGTTTCTACCATTCTTTTCACTAACGAATACCGTGCCATTTTTGATGGAACAGATGGATGGAACAAGGGTTGTGTAGTTATTGACAGAGACCACACCCACATGTTGTGACGTTGGGAAAGTGGTGTAATATTTTGAATTTGGTTACAGTTGACGAATGGCTAGTTAGTGATGGTATTAAAAGTCACAAATTAATTTTTGAAGGCACATGTCGATCCAGGATTCAAGAAGTCAAACAATTTTAAAAAGATGATGATTTTGCACTGTTATATTCGAGAAAGAATCAATAATGAATGCCTGTTTAAAATGGGTTTCAAAGATAATTGTCTGATGTAGTGGCCGGTTTGTTCGCCGATTGAAAACTTGCAAAGTAATCTGAAGAACTTTTACATTGGTGGATGATAATTTACCTGTGAAAATGGACTTTGAAGTCTATCTATGGAGGCTGTAAAGTTTATTTCATATGAATAAAGGCAACAATTTACAAAAATTAATGGATAAACGACTTTTAGAATTAGTTTCAGAAAATGACGCGTGCATTTCCCAGCAATGTTGTCTTTACAAATTTGCTATCATGACAATGAAACAGTTTTCAATATTTAATTCAAAACATTTGTTTTTGTAAACTTTACGCACGTTCTGTGATCATAATTTTCAATTACAATATAAAATAAAGCTGGCAAATAATGTGAAATTTGGAAAATCCAGTAAAATTCAAAGAACGTTGTGACATCGTAACACTGACATGGGATAATGATTTATACATTTTATTGTAATTTATACTTTACATTAATTTTTTGTAATAAAGTTCACCCAATAAAAGTTCGAAAGCCACTCACGATAGAGGGTTACTAAATATGTGATATGAATATAAGGGATGATAGGAAGCGGCGATTATGCGGATTAGGAGGATAGATAACAATTGATCCTCGACTTAAAGAGGTTAAGATTGTAGTGTTCATACACTCAGGAGTTGTTTTATAAAGTAGCATTTCTTGTGAAAAAGCTACCCGAATGGAAATTCCTACTTACAATTGGAATACAGGGGAAATGAGAGTGATTCAACTCCGTGGACATAACATGGTGTGTCATATTTGTAAAGGTTAGAACTAATGAAACTAAAGAATGGAGCTAATCTGAATATTTGTTATGGAATTAGCGACGTTTCGCCTTCGGGGGAAAGATGATGCGGAGTGGAACTTCCACAAACGCACGTAAATAATTTTGAATTCTATCAAAGCTGGAAAGGGATGATTGTGCAGTTCCAGTCCAAATATGGCAGCGATACTTCACTTTTTGTTCAACCTGACTCTTTTAAAGATAAAGCATTGTATAAGGAGTCAGCTTTCTTCCCGAAACGATAGAATGAGCTGAACATTTTTCAGCGTCGGATATTGAATATTCTGTACATTAATAGTGCGAAAATTTCTGTGGATCCCTTCATTAATTTTCTAAAGAATTAAAAGTAGTTAATAACGTGAGATGTAGTGTAATACACTTGATTTTCCTTAAAATTTCTTACTCTTTTTGTGACTTTACAATGGCGATGCAATTTATGATGGCATCATGCAGACGACTTCCGGCTAAGTGCTTCAACGATTCCTGTGATTAAATTCCGCATAACGTACTGGAGATAGATAAGAAATACCCGGATTACAAATCGTAAAAATGGAGAAATTATATATTGTAGCCCCCCCCCACCCGCCTCAACCAACTTTTATCTGCAGTGGTTTTATCCTAAGATCCTAAACATTGCCTAAACCACGTATAGTACTAAGCCCTATAACAACTATGTTTTCTTTCTTATGTTTAGTCAAATCTTGTTTATAAATTAGGCAACATAAAGGATTAATGACAGTAATTAATAATACAACAAAACAATCCTAATATTTTTTTAATCAGTTCAACCAAAACAAGGCGATAACGTCACTAAGATGCAAGGGTCTAATGGAAGTGAAAATGAAGAAAAAGACCTTAGAATGAAGCGGAAATTCAATAATAGTATAACATTCAGAGTTGAAGTAGAATTTAGAAGAAACCAGAAACCCAATGCTAAACAGGAAACAAAAGATAAACTTCCACTTTTCAAAAGACCGGGGAGCTTTCTGAACCAGACGATACGTGAACCTATCTACTCCTATTAAATATACATATAATGTAATAAAAATATAGCTGATGCGATTCATTCTTAACAATATTATATTTTTCTTTTTTTTATGAAATCAAGAACTTTTACCCTCTCAATTAAAGAAATGCTAGAGGTGACACCTACTCAAAATCCATCATAAAATGTAATATTAGTCAATACTAAATACTTTAAATACCTCAATGTATAGATTAGTTATAAAGAAATTGAACAATAGAATAAACTTATTCATTCAATTTCCTTATCTAGATGTAGTTTCGCGCAACACAGCTAAATGCTACAAAGTCATAACATCAACCGGAAAATTTGAGACATGTTCTTCTATAACCTGTTCACATCAAGACTTTCGTATGGATGTCATGCATGGTGGCCAACACATTCAGAAATACCTAAACTGTTTGTTGTATACAACCGCTTTCTCGGCTCAGTGGTTTAAATGGCTTTGGGCGAGTGAAACCGGTGGATCTTGGCGGACACCATTTCTCTTTCAATCTCGTAGACTGGTGCTAAAGAATGACAAAAAAAAGAATTGTAGCAAATAACAGAAAATAAATCACTTGAGGACGAACAACAGCAGCAACAACTAAAATGGAGATCACATGTAATTCGAAGAGAAAGTAATGACATAAAAAAGATGTTGATGTTTCCACACTACACATTAGGAAGAAAACCCTCAGAAATATTGGAAAGAGCGATAACAGCTACTGGACATAAGAAACCTATTTTCCTGAAAAGTTTCTTTAAGAGAAAGAGTTTATAAATTTTAATCGAGAGTAGCTATGGCTGTTCGATCAGCGAATGCCGAATGTGTCCTTATAAGGAAACGATTAATATCATTTACATTATTTACATCGTTCGGACTATTGTCCTCATCTTTGTTGCCATGTTCACGACCTTTCGATCGTTGTATGCTTCGGCCTTCCTCAAGGACACATGGCCCAGTGGATAAAAACGTTGGTTGAATCCAGTGATTTCACCCAAAGAGGTGGGTTCAATACCTGGCTACGGCAGAGGTGAACAAAAATCTGGAGAGTTGCATTAAAAGGGAGATAACCGATACGGAGATATCTGGAAGAGGCATGACATGTGGAGCTAGAACACTTCACCCCGGTAGACGAAATAAAGTGTTCAGTTCGAAATTTCAATCACCTGAAGAAGACCGGCGCGTACAATGGCAGAAACGTCGTGAATATGGTAACGAAAATGAGGACAACAGTCCGAAAAAATTAAATAGTGTAAATAATTACATTGCCTCATTTCAGAAATATTAGACAGACTAATATTATCCTTACAATTTCTATTATATCTTCTGTTTGACAGATCTCAAATTTCAGCCCCACAAATCTTGCACTTCGGGCCTATTATTACATAAAATTTATGAATTGCTTATTATTGCGGTGTGACCGCAGATAACTGAAACCGCGGATAATGATGAACCACTGTAAATGCATAAATTACACCGGTTAGAATTTTTACGAACTCGATCATGTTCGCCCTATTATTACAAAAAGGAAAATTCATAATGAATAATTTAAAATAGTAATTTAGCTGTAATACGGATACGTTTTTTTTTTTTTTTCAAACTCGTTTTGTTTTTTAAATAAGAAAAAAGATTTGCTACATACTGTTTGTGGGCGGCAACGATGTCACAGTAGTCTGAATATTTTAGGTGTCATTTCTACAAATCAAATAACAAGTCAGCATTTGTTTGGAAAATGGATTCAGGTGGAGCATTTAAATATAAATAGGAAGAACAAAGCAGAACATTTACACTCCTCGTTTTTCTTTTTCTTTTCTTTTTTTCCTTTTTTGTCATTCAAAGTAATCATCAGGATACAAAAGTTTCCCAGGAAAAAGTAAAAACAAAGAAATGTAATAGTGTTATAAGAGAAATCAACTAAGAAAGAAAATACTAAAAGAATGTATTAGATAAGTGACAGGAAATAGGTGTAATCATATGGGATTACTGAGCGGCAATGTGGGTCACCATAAGATGTTGTTTCGTTAATTATTTTCAAGAATTTCAGCATGTAAGACTTAATGTCTATGTAGTACTGAAAACCATTTCTCTATAGGGAGCACAATAGCCACCTGGCTCGCTGGCTTGCTATCTATCTAGCTAGTCAGATAAATAAACAGAGAAGTAGTGTATTTATTACTGGAAGCAATAGTCTCTTTGCTTAAAGATCTCGCTTTGAACGCTGGTAGTGACAGCATACCAGTATTTTAATTTTTGTATCAAACTTGAAAAAGGAAGAAGGGAATTTTACAAAGCTTTAGTGTTGGTTAGTTAACAACAATGTTTTTTTTTTTTTTGCCAGTATCGAATAATTGCATGCGGATGTAATAAAAGTGCACAAAATTATATGCATATTCGATCATATGACAGGCATGAGATCGGAGTTACAAGATTTTTTGAAGGTCTTGAGACCTCCTGATAATTTAATACCTTTTTTTTTATAGAATCTATAAAAGTGACAAAACACTGATATTTATGTTGGCTATCATCAACGATTTTTAGAAAAAATAGTAACCCATTTAATTATAACCTCGTGGATCCCTGTAGTGCATTCATTTTAAATTTTTGATTGTCCTATTTAATTCATAGATTTGTCTTTAGTAAAAATTTATATTTAGTTATTTAACAGAAGTTAACCGTTGTATTTCTAAGCCAGCGAATAACATGGCGAAGAGACTAGCACTATTGATTGCAAAATGAACGATGGTATTGTTTTGAACTATTTCGCTATTTCATAGCAAATGATTCTACCGTGCTATCCTTCACAGATCAGACGAAAGAACTTCAAAAATTTGTTTATTATTACTTGTTGATTGATTAATAAATGTTGGTATCGGATCTGTGATATATCTGCCCCAGTTCATTTTCAGTCTTTCCGGCTACAAAATGGAAAGTCTCGTTTTTTGATAAATCTCTATGTAATAGAGATATTACATACGTAACAAACATTGTAACTTGAACGTTGGAGATCAAATTGAGTTTCATTTACACGGATTCCGATTGCTGAAAACGAATTGGCACACGGAGAGAATTAGGATTTCATCTTCCAATAAAAATTTGTTTACCGTGCATTTTTTTTTTTACATTCGCAATAGATTATTTATATTGATATCTAACGCAAGATCAGCTTGACTTTTTAATTTAAATTCTGAGACGTTCAGCAGTAGGCTAAGTTTGATTAGTCCCTCTCCCTCCGACACTAATTTAAAATTATTGTTTTCTTTATTCGAATCAACGATGGTGGAAAGAAGCTTTGGCAAATTTCGATTAAATATCTCGGGAAACTGGCTCATTTGATAATTCACAAATTTCCTCTTGCACATCGACTTTATCTATCCTTCTCAATCTCTTTAAAAAATCAATTAAAAAAAAATAAATGAAAATACAAAAGTAAATAAATTATCTATATAATGACTTTATTCTATTTGTCATTATTTTTTTTAAAATACCACGTCCTTTCAGAACGTTGGCGATCATGGCTCTCCAGAAATATCTTTTCTTTTATTATCAATAAATAATAATGCCTTCTTAGGAAAGACGTAAGTTGTTCCGTGATGTTTTCTCCACTGTTTGGAATTTAGAGTTTTCTTTCTTTTAGATTAGTTATCATCTAACCCCAGGGCAACGAATCTACCTTTCTATTTAACCCAAAGTGTGGGGTGCAGAGAAGAGATGGATTCACGCTTTTCCCGGGGATATTTGTGCAAAACTCAACGCAATAGACTGGACCAGAAATTGAACTCGGTTCGTTGCCCACTCTCTACACTAAAATCACATGACTCACATATCCCACTTATTAGTAATATTTAAATTAATTCCTGACCACTGACAATCCTTTTCTGTCTGATTTTCAATGAGCCTCAATATTGAACTTTGCAAAAAGAAATAGTAAGCAAAAAAAAAAAATAAAAAAAATAAGATTCGATGTTCAATTATGATCTTTCCAAAACTGCCAGAAATATTTAAATTGTTAGTGTGTGGTTGTGAGGTTAAGGACATAAGTTATCAAATTTTAACCTTTTCAAGGATTGGAATATAGCTTGCTATTTCTTTGCTAAATCTCATGCCAGAAAGCCACTGATCCCACACGAGGCAGTTTGTCCCTTCAACCCTCATGGTCTTGGTAGAGCGTCTGAATATCCTCCAGTACCAAATTGAGGTTCTTGTGGCAGCGTAGTCTGCCGCGAGGTCGTCTGCAGATGGCAGATTGAACTAGTAGATGACATTGGCAGTCATCGCAGGAAGTGACAGAGCCAGTCATCGAACACCGACAACACTGAGCGATAGTTTGGTTGGCCGGCCCTCATACACAAAATCGGACCAGTGCACCGCCTCGATGGTCCTGAGACCGCGGGATTCTAAGCTATGGATGCTGTAGACGCGTAACGAGTTGGAATAAAGTCACCTCTAAAATAAAAGCGCGATTATTGCTTCATTTTTCAACTTTACTGTTAGAATTTGCATAGGTAATCGTTAGAGAGAGTAAAACTTTCTACTTAAGTACTATCCATGCTATCACAGGTTAAACAGGGAGTTACACAACGTGACTAGTTCACTTTATTATGCAATTTAAAATAAAGCCAACCATTCTTATGAAAAGGCAATGAAGGAAGGAGTTAGAAAGTGTTCATTTTGTTTACTCGCTTGTCCTCAACATCGTATACTCGTCGCTCTAACAACCGAGCTGAACACATGCACATCAACGTAGGAAACGCAACGCGGTATCTAAACGATTAAAAAACACATTACGTTAATTGAACAATTTCTCGAGCGGAGGAAAATGATGGTAAAAAGCTGATGAAATCAATAAGATTTAATAAAATGAAAATAAATTCTTTAAATTAACACATGCAAGCAGACACGCGCGTTCATACACGCACACAAACAGATATTTGCGTGAGAGCACGTGTGTGGGTATTCACAAGACAAGCACGCTCACACGCACAAGACTGCCTTCACACTCGCGCACACATACACACGCGCATTCTATCAGTTGAATTCTTGTACATGCACTCAGTCGAGTGCTCGCACATGGAGTCCTATACCTGGGCAAAACTCCACCTAATATTCACGAATACATACCAACGCGCGCGTAAGCCAAATGCATCCTATTTGCATGCGGGTACACGTTTCCAGAAACGTAGAACCAATTGCACACATTTGCACACAAACAGAAAGATGAAATATACATACACAAAGACCCACTGGCATATTCGCTTTTACAGTGATATGCACACATGCACTTTAACATAATACACACAGAGACACGCACAAATAATCATTAAAAGAGAGGTAATATCCTAAACGCATCTCAATGTGTATGCAAGGATGTGCTTATAAAAGAATTGATTGATAAGTCCACGATTTGATATATAATTATTAGAGAATCTAAATCTGAATTTTTCACTGTATAATATTCGGGTTTTGTTATTTTAAATACACATCACTGGAATAAAAATATTGAAAAAGGATTGATAATATTTTTTACGGAAAGTATATGTTTCTTTTTTTTTTTTTTGCCGTGAGGCCACCGACTTATTAATGTCCCGCTATACAAAGGCAGAAATAATAACACGTAGTAAAAACGTATCCTCATTGGTTTTCAAAGTGACTTAATTTTTCTTTTAATAATAATATCTACGTTTAAATACTAAATTTTAATCACCATTACCCTGACATCAACCATGGATGATTCAGAAACTATCCATCAAACTGGGTATTCATCAGCGAAAGTGAAATTACGGAAGATATTTATTTAAAACGACATCGTTTAAGAATTCAAGTTAAAAATACACATGAGACTAAACTATATTATATACTAGCAGTAGAGCCCGGCATTACCCAGGGATGTAACAGTAAGAGATAGATCAAGTATCGACCATCACAAAGACTGAAAAATAAAATTGACAAAGATTATTGTTTAAGGT
The DNA here is from genome assembly GCA_903632075.3 of Acanthosepion pharaonis. Classification (NCBI taxonomy): domain Eukaryota; kingdom Metazoa; phylum Mollusca; class Cephalopoda; order Sepiida; family Sepiidae; genus Acanthosepion; species Acanthosepion pharaonis. The sequence continues at coordinate 1,393,585 of CAHIKZ030001280.1, forward strand.
TGACGGACACGCATGTCTTAATTAGTTTTTTTTTGTTTTGTTTTGTTTTTTTTTTGTTTTTTTTTTACGAATTGGTCAAAGCCAAACTCAAACAAAAACATTGTTTTCAATCGTTATGAGTCTACCGTTTGAATAGAATTTTATTATAAACAATTGTCTTGTAAATTGAATTTTTAAAGCCTTCTGAATGTAAAAATAAAGAAAAAAGTGTGCAAGACAATAAGAAACACTACCTGCCAAAAAAAAGTGAAGTTTTGTTGAAATCGGTTGAAAAAGGCAGGAAATCCGATCCAATATATAAACGTATACACACACACACACACACACACACACACACACACACACACACACACACACACACACACACACACACCATGGGTTTTATAATAAGTATGATTTGATATTTATCGTTATGTGTTGCAACAAGAAAATCAAGATGTTTGGTTGCGTGAACCTGCGTCAGAAGCATATGGTTCGTCAGTTTTTAATGTTGAAATTATAACATTTAGAGAGGAGAGGGTATGATCGAAGATATTTCATCGGTTCTTCTTGCTTGCTTCTTTTCTATTAATTCACTCTTAAAATCAACACGTGTCCACACACATTTTCTCTTAACTAATCACTCTCGGGTAGATAAACTAAGTTCTTTTCTTGAATATACAAAACAAGCCATCCACAACGCATACATTTTCATTTTTTCTACTTTCAAACAGAGATATAAATGTATACATACGAGGTCTGTCTGAAAAATAACGGGACTGGTGTCAGAAACAATTTATTTCAATTCCAAACAGCAAAATACATGGTTTCCCCTTCAAAGTAATCCTCCTCGAGTCTAATGCCCTCTTCCATACTTATCTGCCACGTTTCTGTGCTCTGCTGGAAGAATTCTTCTTGGATGCACCTCAGGTCCATCGTTACGGCCCTGTTGATGGCCTCCACACCTTGAAAACGGGCCCTGTTGATGATACCTTTGAGCTTGGTGAAAAGAAAAAAGTCACACGGAGCAAGATCAGGAAAATAGTGAGGTTGTTCCAGTACAGCGATGTTTTTCTCCGGCAGAAACTACCGGATGCTTAGGGCGATTGATTAGATGCATTGCCGTGTTGATGCATCCGCTATTTGTACTGCCTCAACTCTCGTCTCATCTCGCGAACTGAGCGAAACAAACACCACAGGATGTCTTTGCAGACTTGCTGATTGATCGTCTGTCCCTGTGGCAAGAACTCACTGTAGACGATACTCATACCTCACACAGCACACCCAGTCCCGTTACTTTTCAGACAAAGCTCGTACATATGAGTACACTTATTTTGAACATGTGGACATATATGGTGGTGGATGCCAACTTGTGTCCGAGTACGGCCATTGCTAATAGCTTTTTGGAGAATATCTACTGATGTGCTGAACGAATGTGGCTCTTTAACCCAGCAAAGGACCTACATACTCTGGCACAAGCAGGGCACTTAGGAGGTGCAACAGCGGGTGTTATATTATCATGCAATTTAAAATGTCGCATGAAACCGCTTCTGGGCCCGCATGCCTTACCGCAGATATCATATTCCAGTTGCTATACGTCTACGGCTTTATAGTCAAATACCACCCAGCGTCGATGCGCTCTCAAGTGACTCTTTAGACCATCAACAAAAAAGTTCTACCACAATCTGTACACGTCAGATCGAGCTGCCTGAGGGTGTCTTCAGGAAGTTCAACGGGGACGCCTTTACGCACATCTCTTTAAAGCCTTGCGTGTCTCCTCTTCTCCTCCTCAAAGTGATATATACCCTCGTGTTTGCACGCATACAATTTTACATACAGCTGTTTGCAAACATTGCATTTTAGCTCATCTATCTATCTATCTATCTATCTATCTATCTATCTATCTATCTATCTAGATAGATAGATAGATAGATAGATAGATAGATAGATAGTAATTCACCGTAGGATAAAGCCCTTTCCAAATTCCTTCAATGACAACCGTGACTGCACTATGCAAGATCATACCAGTAAACTTTCGTATTTAATCTCTTCATATTATATTTGGTCTTTTCTTAATCACTTTGTTACTCTTTAGGAACCAATCAAGCAACCTTTTACTCCATCTGTTATCTTTTCTCCTTGTTATATATTCCATCCACATATATTTTGTCGTATCATCACTTCTATTAACCACTTTCTATTTCTTATCCCTACTTATTATACTAATATATATTTATATATATATATATATATATATATATATATATATATATATATATATATATATTAGTATAACTTAAACAGTCATTTATGTGCCATACGTGATACACGCTTAAGCGATCATGTATCTTTCGATACGTAACTGACGTGCCAGACTTTCCATCAGTAGCTTGCCATTTCTTCCTACGGTAGACTACTTGACATCCAAGGCTATAGAACCCGGTCTGTCCTGCTACTTACCCATAGCTGTGGGGGAGGAGAAGAAGCGGATTCATACCTTTCCCAAAGGTATTAGCTCATAAGTAAATCGGCTCTCCGATTTCTGAATCAGAGCCACTATCCATTACTCCACCGTGCCTCCTTAAACAGTGAAAATAAAATTAAATCACCCTCCCGCACCCTGCCCCAAAATGAATAGCAGCACAAATAGATGTACCCATTAAAAATACAGTTTATGGTACTAAGAAATAATTTCCGGTAAAAAATCCATTTAGTATATATATATATATATATATATATATATATATATATATATATATATATATATATATATATTCTTGGACATCTTCCAGTTTGTCATTTCTTGTGATATTTTTCGGGACATTGCAATTGGATGTCTTTGTTTTATTTTCGTTCAAAATTTAACATTTTTTGTCATTCATCCAATGATTTTGACTTTAATAAAATGTCGCCAGCAGATGGTAGTTGTTTTAAATATTGTGTTTATATTTGCTTTCATTTCTCACTTCATTTTATTTTATTATTGTATATATTCTCGGCAAACTTATATATATTTTCATTAATATATTACCCTCGTAGTGAGTTAAAGGCTGTAGTCTGCTCTACCGAGTCAAATAATTTCTCATTTTTTAAAATTTGTCATAGTCAATAAAAGCTAAACAAAGTGGCTTGTTACATTATTTTCTTTCAAACAGTTCATCTATTGTTTGGAGACGTCTATTTTTGAGTTGACACTCCTAAAACCCTCCTGTTCATATGACTGGTTTCTGTTCAAGGTATTTGTTAGTCTGTAAGTATGTTTAAGAATAATTTGTACATGTTTGATAGTAATATTTGACAAGGTATTTATTATGGCCCACCTTTTTTTTTTTTTTTTTTTGTAGGATTACTCTTCCTGGATTGAAGTTTTAAGGTACATTTCTGTTCTGTATGCATTGGTTAAAGAGCTGTATTAATTATTATGAAATATTTTTTCTTTATCTTTCAAAAGGTCTGTTACTAAGCCATCTTCGCTCGGTGCTTTTCTGCAATAAAATGAGGTTTGCAAAACTTATTTCAACTGTTGTTACCTCAGGAATATCCCTAGAATCTTCCAGAGAGAATTTTGATGGTATTTTTTCTTCTTCGAGGCATACAGCTTTGCATAGCACTCTTCGGTTATTCTTAACATCTTCTCAGTACGTTTGGTATCTTCCCCATTTGCTTTTTATCTCTATGGGTAGCAGATCCGGTATATTTCAAGCGCTACCATTTCCTGATAGCTTCAACTATCCTTTCCAAGTTTACCTTCCTTTTATTGTGCCTAATTCTTCTTGTTAATTAATATGATTCGACATTTTTAGTTTTATCTCTCATAATATATCCGATTCTGTTTCTCTTCTTTTTGTTTAGTTCTAGTTTTGATTTGTAATATACCTCCTTTTTTTTCTATTTCCGTTTATTTCTACTCCCCCACTTCCATTATAGTTGACAATTAGCTATTCACATTTTCTATGTTACTTTCATAATTCCGCTAAAACTGGAATATGTTTTTGATTTCTAACTGAAATCCACTAATGTTTTTTTTTCTGGTTATATCAGGGTATGCCTTCTGTCTGAGGAACATTTTGCTTCTCTCTGTATTAAAGTCAAATTTGACTCTGCAAACTACCATTTTATGGTCGCTTATAACAAACGAAGTCAGCTTCAGTTTTTTTTTTTTTGGTTTTCCCATTTCATTCACAGTATCTTTGTTTTTAAAATGTGTTCGTAATTGTTATTTTGTTTATCGTTGAGAAGTTAGTTAACGTTTGACATCTATCATTTCTCTTTCCTATTCCAAAATTTCCTGCACTAAATTTAAACCCTTGCACATAATTTTGCAATGTAGTTGTCGAGTAAAATGATGTTTGTTTTCTCTCCATTTATAACGCTACAGATTTAATTCTAAGACACTCCGTTTCCTCTGACAACTTTTCAAAGTTGGTGCATACACTTGAAATATTTATATATTGATTTTTTTTTGCATAATTTGTTTATTGTTCAAGCTACTCTTATATAAATGTTGAAATATTCTATTTTGCCTACAATGCTACTGTTGACTAAATATAGTTCGCCACTAAGCGTGTTATTCTCTTTTCCGTTATAATAAAGTAGATAGTTATTTTGAACTGGAAGAGAGTTTCTCCTTTCCTATGAATCTAGATACTATTTACTCTCCTATTGTTTCTGCTTCTGTGAATATATATGTGTGCATATATATATATATATATATATATATATATATATATATATATATATATACAGGCGCGTATACACATAAATTCATATAAACGCTATTAGATTCACAGTCTCGCATACATATATATGTACAAGTTTTTTCAAGTTCCTACGCAAGTTCATATACGGCATTAGACGCTACGCATAACGCACCAACACCTGTTAACGTGCTCACACAAACAGACAATTTTGTGTGATTTGGCGCTCAGAAAATAGCAACTTTAGATGAGTCGTATCGAAATATTTTCTGAAAATGATTTTGACATCCCGTAAATGCAATAAATGGTAGGGAACATTTTTTCGGGATGGGCGAGGGTGGCAGTTTGAGGGTAATTGTTAATAATTGTAATGGTAAATAGATGAAGCTGTCATTAGATGTTGACTTAATGCGTTGGATTCCAATCGTTAATTTTTATTCATTGTGTGCATTGATTTGTTTCATTCAATCAAGATATTATTTTGAGCAAAATCAAATCTTTTACACTCGCCATTACCTTCACACCCACCTTGTCACTCTCCTTTTTTCTGCTCTGATTAGGACTCTCCCTCTCTCTCTTTTCCGTTTTCACTCATTTGATCTCTCTTTCTCTCTTCTCATTCTCATTCACTTCTTTTCCTGATATTCATTCTCTCTATTAATTTCTCTTTCTCTTTCTATCTCTTCCCCCCACCTCTCTCTCTCTCTCTCTCTCTCTCTATCTCTCTCTCTCGTCTATTTTACTTTTTCTGTCATTCGATCTCTCCATCTCTTCCTACCACCCTTTCTCTCTGATTGGATCTTTCTTACACTTGATTTTTCTTTTTCTCTTATTAGATCGCTCTGTCCCTTTCTATTTCACTTTCTCTCTCATTGGATCTTTCTCCCTCTTGCTTTCTCTCATTTGGTATATCTCTTTTTCTTCCTTTCGCTTTCTCTTTCATTTGATGGCTTCTTTTTTCTGTTATTCGATCCCTTGCTCACATTCTCTCTTATGTAATCTTTTTCTCTTTTGCTTTCTCTCTCATTTAATCTCTCTGTCAACATAGCATCTCTTTTTAGTTCTTGTCTCAGTAATTGTAATTCTCAAAGAATGGCAGGTAAGTAAGCCACTTTGTATTCCCAGCTTCTCTCCATTATTCGCTTCTCTTTTTCCCTCTTTCTTACCAATCGCTTCCATTTCTTTCCAATTAAATGATTCCCTGGCAATTTCAGAGATATCGATATCGATTACTTCAATTAAGTAATTTCTTTTACAGATCGAATTAATATTAGAAATATATATAAAAAAAATTTGCGTTTGAATACAGGACCACTGTGGGAAAAGTCCGATTTCATTGTCTCATTTTGTTAATACAACGATTTCAAATCTTTGGGGAGTTTTATATTTTTTCTGGTCGCAGAAAACAATATAAAGAAATTACATTGAGTAATTTTAACAAGAACAGGCAACATTTTTGGCAATGACCCCAAGTATTATTGATGTCAACGAACCACGTGAAAATCTATAAATTTGATTTCATTTCTCAGGCGTCTCTCATTCGAACGAAAGTCGCCAGTGATATTTTCCTCTTTCAAGGCGCGCATTTCGAAAACTAGTCAGTGTTTATTTTTGTTAATTTCAAACTTAATTAGAAAATAAGTTAAATTTGTTTTATATAAGCAAATTTTTCTCCTCTTTAAAAGTTTTAGAATGTACCGCCATTTTTATTTAAACAATAGTTGGCATACTTTGATCCTAATCAAAATTTTCATGCGTTATTTATATATAATTTGGCGCCATCGTCTTTCCATATTTTACAAGTATAACGTAGCGTATTGACTAAGGATCTAACTCACTACAGCAACTTGTGAACAATTGTTTTACGGTGAGGTGTCTAAAATTATGATAAAATTATTATTTCTTTTGTAACATTTTTCTGCTCCAACTGTTCTCAAACTTGTAGAAATTATCCAAATGTGGTAAAAATGATGTTCTCAGTGGTGTAATGAAAGCATTTTACGTATAGCCAGAGATTTTTTAAATGTAATCCAGAAAAAAAAAAAACCTAAGATAGAAGTTATTATTAAAATCTCCGTGCGATTTGTTACAAGAAAGAATGAAGAAAATTATATAATAAAATTGATTTGTGTGCAGTTTTGGGCATATATCACCTTTTATATTGACAAAAAGGTTATATATGCTCAAAACTGTTACGAAGAGATCTGAACGTTCTGTCACTCACTGCCCACAGCATACATATATCTTTTTCTTCTGAATGCTGTGTCCCTTTAGAATGATAGCGATCGTTTTTTCTAGCTCTCAATACATTTTTATCTTTTTGTTTTCTTTCCCAAACTTTCTTCCGTCATTTCCTTAATCTCATGAGGTAGTTTATGCGTTGTATTCCTATGTCTCTCTTGCATTCAATCCGTGAGTCCTCTTTTCCTAGAACATTCAACTTTCTCTTTCTGATAATAAGTTCTCTAAAACTTTGTCGTTGCCCACGTATTCGGACCACCGTATTCTCAGTATCCTTCTGTTACTTCAAGACTCTTCTCCATCTTTAAGGAGATTTTCCAACAATCACTGCTATATAGCAGTGTATACATAACAGTTCAGTACTCTTTTCTTTGTTTCTCAGGAAATTTTCCTGTTTCTTAATACCATGATTAGCTTTTGCCTGACATCTGTCGCTATTTAAATGCGTCTTCAGATTTTAGTGTCGCACTTTCCGTCTCTGTTAGAATACTTCCCAGATATTTAAATTTTTGTACTTGTTTGATTTTGGTATCTCTGATTTGCAAATTGCAGCTTGCTAATGACCATGCATTCTGTCTTCTCGCAATTTATGTTTCAATCCATCATCTCGTTTTCCTTCCCTACCTTCTATAGAAGCTTTTGTAGTTTTCTTTTCGTGGTTGCTATCAGCATTCTGTCATCTGCATATCTTACATTATTAATATTGTGGCCGCCATTAATGATTTCTGGTAGGACATCTAATTGCCGCGTTGTATAGCTTGAACAAGTCCGGTGCCAAGTTAAACGGAGATCAGCGAATTAAACGTTTGATAAATATTAATAATAATATCGGATTCTTTTCTTTGTCATGTTTGTTTTTACGACTTATCAACCATTTGTTTTATTTAAAGCCGAAACATATTTTGAATTGCAAGAATAATCATTTTTGTGGGGCGAGTGAATATTTGACATAACAATTTTTCAGAATAACAATCTTTTTCCTACATAGCCATAGTCGGACAGAAATTTGAAAATCCCATTAATATTGTTTAAAACTTTGAATAAAGCAAATTGGAAATAGTTGAAAAGAATAAAGACATTTATAATTTCGGTTATAGTTTGGGTAGGGTTTCTGGGTTTGGTTGGAAAAGTTTCTGATAGACTCTGTGTCATTATGCCATTTTCTTAGGTATCTTGCTTGAACCCTGGAGAAAATGAGTATACAATAGAAATCAAAGGAAATATAAATAATAATAATAATAATAATAATAATAATAATAATAATAATAATCAAACAACATTCTTCCACTGGAGCAGAAGAGGTTCATATGGCTGCAAAGATCAACTACTGATAAACAAAATGATGCTGAAAAATTGCAGGAAACGATGTAGAAATCTTAGCGCAGCGTGGATTCATTATCGTAAAGCCTTTGATAATGTGCCACGCTCTTGCATCCTTAAGACTATGGAAATGTATAAAGTTTTCCCTGTGGTAGTAAATTTCCTTAAGCACAGCATGGAAATCACACCAGAGGCACTGCCATCTCCAATCGTCTGAATATCCGACGCAGAATCTTTCAAGGAGACTCCCGTTCACCCCTTCTGTCTGTCCTTAATCCCCCTTACGCACGCACGAACTAAACAACAGTAGCTATGGTTACAAACTAGACAAAAAAAATATTCAATCACCTACTCTAAATGGATGATCTCAAACTCTTTGCCAAAAACGACAATGAGTTGTAAAATGTTTCAGTGACGACATAGGTATGGACTTCGAATTAGATAAATGTGCAAAAGTAACATTCAAGAAAGGGAGAATTATAGAAACAACTTCAATAGATTTAGACATTGTTACAAAGATTAGGGAACTGGAACAAGATGAAGCCTATAAGTACCTAGGAATTAGCGAAGTGGGTGGTATACAACATACCCATATGAAGAAGAAGGTAAGAAAGGAGTACTACAGGCGTGTGCGTCTGGTACTAAATACCGATCTGAACCCCAAAAAAACAGAATATCAGCTTCTGTAGAACCTAGGAATTAGCGAAGCCACCTTGGCTGTCCCTGCGGTGCAATACAGCTTAATTGGACTATAGCTGACATAATGTCAGCTATAGTCCAATTAAGGATGTTAAAGCGATGCCAAAGCGGGAAAGCTTTGGATGCCAAAACGAGAAAGCTTCTCACTTGCTACCGCATGCATCATCCTAAAGCTGATGTTTATCGTCTATATGTTCCCAGATCCGAAGGAAGCAGAGGATTAATTCAACTAGAACTGTCCTACAAAACTACAACAATTGGCCTTCAAATATAGCTGGAAACCACAGAAGACTGGATGATGATATCTGTCAAAGAACATGAAAGTAGTAAGCGCCTTTATTTCGTAATAAAAGAAGCTAACAAGTTCAAAATGGACTTTCAAATGGATGCAGAAATTCAAGTAAAGCACAATACACCGATTGAAACTGCAAAATACATAAAAAAGAAAGCAAAAACAAATGCAACCGACCAGATACAGAAACAATGGCAAAATAAACCGCTTCATGGCCAATACTCTGCCCGTACCAAACAAGCTAATGTAGACAAACCCCGTACCCATCAGTGGCTACGTAGTGCAGGGTTAAAAGCTGAAACGGAAGGTTTTATACTTGCTGCTCAGGACCAATGCTTGTTAACTAGAAATTATCAAGCACACATATTAATATATTGTGTTAGCCCAAAATGAAGGTTCTGTGATAATTACCCAGAAACAATTGATCATCTTTTATCAGGTTGCACGGTATTGGCACCCACTGATATATAAAAACCGGCATGACAGATTTGGCCAATATCCGCACTGGAAAATCTGCAACTTCAACGGGAAGGAAACTGAAAGAAATTGGTATGAACACCGTCCAGACCCGGCTACGGAGATAGCACCTGTTAAAATTTTATGGGACTAGACAATACACAGAGACAGAACAATCAAAGCTAACTGCCCAGGCATTGTTATTAGAGACCTCAGACAAAAAAGGATGCCTCCTTATTAATATCGCAGTACCTGAAGACTGCAATGTATCTTTCATGATCTTCAAAAAGCCATCAAAATATACCTTGAAATCGAAATCTCAAAAATGTGGCACATGGGAACATCAACAATTCCCGTTGTAGTTGGAAAAGATTCCAGTAGACTACTTGAAGAGATTCCTGGAACCCCATGCCTTAAAGAAATACAAAGCATTGTTCTCACGGGTACAGCCCACACCTTATGAAGGGCTTTGTCTATGTAAAAGTAGAAAATATCATGATGCCATTTCTAACCTTTGGTCCCTGGGCGGGATCCAGAAAGAAATGAGTACACATCAGAAATCAAAGGAAATATAATAATAATAATAATAATAATAATAATAATAGACAACAAAAAACGATGCGAATATCATCTACGCCAAACGAGTAAAACAGAAATCAAAACAACTTGGCCAAATGAAATTACAACATAACTGGTAGGACAAGGTGTTGCATAGCAAACAGATAAAAAGAACGAAAGAAGCAGAAAACACATCAGTGGCTGAGGAGCACCTGGTTGAAAGAGAAGGCCTAATTATTGCAGCTCAGGACTAAAGCCTCGTAACCAGATCCTATCACTGTCACATCATCAAGGATGAAACTAACCCGAAATGCAGGATCTTCGGAAAATATGATGAAACTGTCGACCATATTATATCAGAATGCCCGGAACATACCCACAGGCATAACAAGGTAGCAACATATATGCACTGGAAGATATGCAGGAAGCGCAAAATCGAAACCACTGAGAGACGGTATGAGCACCAATCAGACACAGTTACCCAAAATAATCATGTAACTATACTTTGTGATATGCCAGTTCAAACTGACAGGGAAATAAAAGCAAAAAGACCTGATATTATCATAAAAGACAAGAAATTCAGGGAGTGTATGCTTATTGACATAGCAGTACCATCTGAGTGAAACACCCCCATGAAAACTATCGAGAAATTGTCCAAATACAAGGACCTGGAGATCGAGATTAACACGATGTGGGGACTGAGACTGTACCAATAGTAATCGGATCTATGGGCCTCGTAAGAAAAGGAATAGGCAATTTTACTAACAGTGTCCCAAGTAACATTAATATACAGGTGGCCCAGAAGATCGCTCTACTAAAAACATTTCATATACAAAGAAAAGTGCTATCAATTAAATGACAATTCTACTATCGGGTCTGAGGACCATAATTTGGACGCGACTCTACAGGATACAAAGCGGGAAACATAACATACACAAATAATAAATAATAATAATAATAATAATAATAATAATGTGTAAAATGTTTGTGATCTTAGTTTTTGTTTGTTTCTTTTTTACAAAAATTGTTAGTGTAAAATGTCATGAAGCCATCTCTGTCCTTAGGTTTCTGGTTGGGACCCAGAAAGAAATGTGTATACAATAGAGAACAAATGAAGAAATAATAATAATAATAATAATAATAATAATAATAAATCTCTCGTCATTAATGAACTGCGATCAGTATATAAAAGATAAGCTTAGTTCCTGGATAATCATCTACCACTCAGTATCACCCCATTGAACTAAAAGGGGTAAGGTCGGTGTTATACACTGACGCCATTAGCAATGTGCTTGTCGAATAAGCTACTTTTTTCTCTCCACATGTGGGGTGCACGTTTATCAAGTAATGTGTTGCTTAACGTCAGGATGGAATGATGTTTAAATACCAGCAGGACTTATTCTGCTGTCTGTTTTAATTCTATTTCATTTTCTAAAACTTTATTCTGTTTTACTTTTACTAAGTTAAGTATTCTTCATCGATTAAACATCATAATTTATCTAATTAAGGAATAATTCTGGTTAGGATATTAAATGTTACCTGACATCTTCTTACAAGAAAATCGTATTTCAAAAATTGATATCATTTGTGTGTTGTTATTCGATAAGCACACCAATGCACTGGCATATTAAATCGAAGAGTTCAAAATAGTTTTATTCGGATTCAAAGTATGATCGATAGTTCCTAAAAAGGACACTAGGTAACTGGGTAACCATGCATGAAAGTCAGTTATAGGATCTATTTTTTTATTCTTCTATGTGTCGTGTACCTTTAGGACGTTGGCGATCATGGCTCTCCACAACATCCTGTCCTTTGTCGTTCTTAATAAATGTCTTTTTGTTATATCACCTTGTTCCGCCATCCATTTACTGATGTTCGCTAGGTAGGTTATTCGTTGTTTTTCTTGCTTTCGATCAGTCCTGTGGGTATCAAATTTTCCAAGCCTTCTTTCCTCATTATGTGCCCTAGAATTTTCAACTGTCTCTTCATGTTAAGCATAAGTGTATCTTTTGTTTCCATTTTCTCAAAAAAAAACTTCGTCTTTGTTCACATGTTCTGTCTATGGTATTCTCAGCATCCTTCTGTAGAATCACATTTCTGTTGCATCAAGTCACTTCTGCATCTTTGAGGAGGTTGTTCAGCATTCAATGCCATATAGGACGAGTGATATTACGTAACATTTTAGTACACTTTTCTTTGTTTCTAACGAAATCTTCCTGTTTTTTTTTATAATTTACTTAGCATTTGAAGGTATCTTTTGCTATCCCAATATACCTTTGGATCTCAGTGTCACACTTTCCGTTCTCTGCTAAAAAAATATTTCAATTGTTGTACTTATTTGATTTTGGTATCTAATCTGTAATTTTGCTAACAACCATGCATTCTGTTTTCTTGCAATTGATGTTTTGTCCTTTCTTCACACTTTCTTCTGTAGAAATTCTTGTAGTTTCCTTTATGTGTCTGTTATCGACACTGTGTCATCTGCATATCTTATGTTGTTAAGATTGTGATCGCCAGTAATGAATCCTGGTAGGATTTCTAATTCTCCCAGAATTGCTTCACTGTATACAGTGAATAAATCCAGTGAGAAGACACATAGCTGATGAATTATGATCCCGACGATTCGATATAAATCTAACACTCAGCATATAAGATGTCTTTTGGTGTTACCATCTTTAACGTTTAAAACCTAGTCTTATCATAGATCTACTTCCCCGTTGTCGTAACTATTCACTTGGCGGGAAATTTATTCGTTGGTATTGTATTCAAAGATGTTCACAAGCTCATCGCTACAGTGTTTTTAGTGGGCGGGGCGGCCATTAAATCAGTGAAACTGTAAGATAAGGAGGAAAATCATTTTCGGGGTGGTGCTATTCCCTCTTACTGACAGGGCGATGTTCATATTTTTAAATAATTTCAACTTAAGTTTTCATCATCGGACATCGGACTGACCTCTGTAGGAAGGGGTTATTCGGGTATTAATTTAGTTCGAGGTGGTTCTGAAGTGTTCTAGACTATATCAAGAAGCCCTTAAAATATCACTCAGCACCAAAATGTATATACAAAATCTGTTAAAATCTAAATGACATTCATAAAACAAGCTGAAATGTATTTTCAGCAATTCTGAAAGCCCTAAGAATCTTTCAGTGTCAGATTTCATTTATAGCACGCTACGTCAACCAAATTAATAATGGAATGAGAACCAGTTAAATGTTTATTATGTTTGTATTTATTTAATACTGTGCTTAATCCGAGAGCATTTAAAATTATTTTTGCTTCATCTATGTTATAGTTTGAGTGACTTTAGAAAGCTCTCAAGAAGAAGACGTTCTCTTCACGGTTTATGGTTCTAAAAAAAGTATTCACAGAAAGAATTTTCTTTAAATGAAATTATTTTTTGATATTATTTATTTTACTTAATGATACCGTCTCGAACATTTTGAACACAGCTCGATTTATTATCCCCTGATAAGAATTCCGTGCCATTCCTATTTACAAAGATAAATAAAATTGATCTATATTCGAACTGATAGCCCAGAAGGTACATTTTATTTATGGTAAAAAAGGTAAAACACCAAAATGGAAAGTTTAAAAATAAAATTACCACACTTTTTTTTCTTGTATTTTATTTGCATGACAGTAATTAGTGTCTACTTACCTGGATGAAGATTTTTGTGGATTGGGTTTTGATGTCTTTCTTCAAGAATCACGATTGGGGAAATGCGTTAGAGTGTGGCGTGTTCACAGGATTACGTATATCAGTATGTATCTATGTACATATATGTATGTATGCATATGTATGCATGTATGTACATATGTAGATACAAGTTTGCATGGAAAAAGGGGTGGGCAGGGGGAAGAGAAGAATAATGAGAAAGATGTTGTTTAATTTTCTCTGGGAATAATCATTAATTTTGTATGTAAAAATTTTATTTGTAAAGAACACATATTTGCACGGATATAAAATTAAACTTTTATCTTCGTGCTTACGTATCAGAAAAACAGATACAAATGTGTAAGAAATATATATTTATATATAAACGCAAAGTTTATCTCTCTCTCTGTCTCTCCCCCCCTCTCTCTCTCCCTCTCTCTCTCTCTCTCTCTCTCTATATATATATATATATATATATATATATATATAAAGTGAAGAGGTTATAGTAGTTTCAACGAGAGAAAAGTGTGTATATTAAAGAGAGATACCGCAAACGTTTTTAGTTGTAATATGGAGTTTTTTAAAAAATATTATGCTTTATTTTCCATAATTTTACTACACGTGTTTCTGGTCTCGCGACCGTCATCACAAACCCCACACAACTTAGGAAGTACGTGTGTATGTATGTACGTATATATGTGTGTATGTGTGTGTGTATGTGTATACTGGTTGTATGTAACTTGCGAAGTATGTGTGTGTATGTATGTGTGTGTACGTATGTATGTATGTAGCTCTTATGTATGTGTGTGTGTATGTACTGATTCCTTGTATTGGGACGGTGCGTGTGTGTGTGTATGTGTACAAATGTGTTTACTAATTCTTCGTAGAGAGACAGCGTATTTGTATGGAGAGGGAATATATACATATATACACGCATACTGACAGAAACACACGAAAATGGAAATAGATCTAAGAACACACAGGGGTCATTAAAACATTAAAAGATAAGATACCGATAACTAATTCATCATTTCTCTCGCACCAATCTTAATTGTTTTATGACCCTTCGCGCAGAACACTTCACTGCCAGTTCAAGAAATACATTCGGATTACTAACGCAAAAAAAGATTTTAACAATATGTGGAAATCTCCACCCTTTACCTGATGACGGTCGCGAGACCAGAAACTCGTGTAGTAAAATTATGGAAAATAAAGCGTAATATTTTAAAAAATCTACATTACAACCAAAAACGTTTGCGGTATCTCTCTTCTTTTTAATATATATAACATATACATACATATATATATATATATATATATATATATATATATATTAACACATTATAAAATGGACAAAGTCCGACAATTATTTTAAGACATTTTATGTTTATACATTCTTTTTATAGATACAAATATTTAAGTAAATGCTTTGTTTTATAATAAACATTATTAAACAACATTTACCGGCCTGAATGTCTGAGAAATTTTCATAGAAAATATTCGTCCTCCGACATAATTTCCTTCTTTTTCAATGCACTTAACTCAACGCTTTTCCATTAATTAAAGAGGTTGAACGTTATGCATCGAATAAAAATTCAGTTATCAATTGCCAGGCTACGGATATATTGATACCGTGTATAAACACACAAATACACAGACATACATTTCCAACACGCACATGCATATGGGGAAAAATGTATGACAAAGTGGAAAAAGTCTTCGCGTATTTATATTTGCTATATATCGTTATCTCTCTCTCTCTCTCTGTCTCTCTCACACACGCATATATATATATATATATATATATATATATATATATATATATATATATAAAAGAAAAACTGGATCAGGGGTCACAACAGCAAGGTGGGGGCATCATTTTCAACTGGATCAACACATTTTATTGTTCAAAAAGGGCATCATTTAAAAACTTAAGTCAAATACATTCTTATTGATTCAAAGTAGCCTTTCAATCTAAATAGTTTTATAAAATGTCCAATTGGAGAATTCCAATGAGACATCTTTAAAATTTTAAAGATCCCAAAAAGCAATCTAACAATCAGGTAACAATAAAAATGTCAATTGTTGATTATGATGCCCCAAGCTGTTTTAAAGATCCAGTTTTTCCTTTTCTTTACTGCTCCATATTTTTTAAACTTATTCACCTTGCTGGTTCGTGAGTGGTTTTGGAGATGGAAGCCAGTTTATGAATGTTCTTACCATTACTGAAGGCCTGAATAATTTCTTCCTTTCACCATTGCTCAGTTGGTAAGATATAGTGGCGCTGATACAAAATAATTTTAAGCTCTCTTCTCTTTCTAGTTGAATAACTCAAAGTGTTTTCAGTAAGTCTTACGACAAATGGTATCATGATGGTTAAACGTCTTATTTGAAAACCCGGAAAAAAGAAACTCATTTAGTTTAGTGTTCTTTTAGATATTAACATTTTGTGGGATGGGCATGATGTTGCTCAATGATGTTGCGTGTGTCGGTTAGATGTTGCTCAAATTTAACGCGTCTCGTCTCTAGATATAGATGGCTAAGGGGTAAATGATAAGAACGACATTAAAGGAAGAATTTACACACTGGGGTTAAAATAGGAAACTAAAATGATACATATGACACACTCATATCCTCTCTCCCACCTCACTCCCTCACTTCGTTAACTTTACGTAGACTTGATGAGGTCCGTAAAAAACGTGTAAATTTCTTTTCACTTTTCATTTCAGCTTTTGGAAGTAAAGTCTGATGATCCAGAACCCTGTTAAAGGGGTTATGGTGAAATAACTTAATACATGGAATCTTAACGTGGTCTGTATTTTATTCAAATATATATATATATATATATATATATATATATATATATATATATATATATATATATGTGTGTGTGTGTGTGTGTGTGTGCGTGTGTGTGCATGCATGTATATGTATATATACAGGTACGATGAGAACGAATAGAGTACAATGTCAACGTTCGTATCATTTAATTTAAAAGAAGGCTCAGCACAAAGTAGACCAATATTATATTAAATGTAAAAATCGCTGTACAGTTGTAGTCGTATTTCAATGTGTATCAATGCATCTCATCAGGCGATTGTAAATTACTGGCAAGTGAACAACTTACTTAGATTTAAAAGCAAAATACAACCTCTTTTTACGAAAAAGGGGGGTATAAGGTTTGTAGGCTTTACTTTGATCAACCAATCAAACATGACAAACGTTAAATTTGATTGGCAGCTAACGACAGCCAGACATAGATTAAAGCGGATACATATGGTTACATAAAATATTACAAACCAGACATTGTAGTTTTCTAAGAAATAAAAGAGGGCTGGAGAGGTAAATATAACAAAATCCTAAACAAGTTATATGCTTTGTGAATTTCCTACATATTTTTTTATAGTTGATAAATAAGTAGCTTCTTTAAGAAACTAGTAAATAATTTAAATATATAAACTTATTTCGCAAATTAATATGCAACTGTTAAATAAAGATCCTTCATATAACCAATCAATGTAAGTTGTCAAAATATCAATCAAATACCAATATATCTGTACAAGATGTTATCAGTAATACCAGGAATTTAATACAAAATTATGTTAAAACCAGATTATTCTTACAAAATAAAAAATAATTTAATTTATGATTTAATATATATTTAAAATTTTATCTGTTTAATCTATCATTAATCTTTGAACCTTTTTTATTCTTCTTATTCTATCTAGTCCTTTATATTTTATTCTATAATTTATCTATTTAATCTTGAATTTTAAACTTTTTAAAATCTGGGTTTCAAGTTTCTTCATCTATTTAAAAAAAAATTTTCCCTTTTAATTTTTATTTTTACTTTGGGCTATTACTTATTAAATTAAAAAAAATTACCTTTATCTTATTATAAATTTTTATATTCATGTCTTTCTTGTTTATTTACTAAAAATGTCAGAAATTGTTTTTATAACATTAAATTCTTTTTTAATATTGAATTTAAATATAATCCTGAATAGAATATTAAAATGATTTATATAAATATGATATAAATATAAAATCAGAATATAAATGTAATATTTAATTATTATTGATATAATATAAATATATAGGATATTAATATTTATTATAATAATTGATATAAATTATTAGTAATATAAATTAATAATTTGCTAATCAAAATTTTTACTATACAATTAAATATATAATATTGATGAATTAATATTAATTTAATAAATTTACTTAATAATAAAATATAAGAATATATAATTACATGACTAAATAAATAAATAATAAGTTATTAAATTATTATTTACTATTTAATAAGTAAATAAATTTTAATTAATAATAAATTTTCTTAACAATAATTTGATATAACTACATAATAATTTAATATGAGTTTTAGTATTCAAATTTGTAATAAAAATTTTCTTTATACAGTATTAAAATTATTTTTAGATTATAATTTTTCTTTTTCTATAATCTTCAAAACTCTCCTTTTTCTTAACCTTTATCTTTGCATTTTCCTGTGTAAATTTTTTCCCCATTTCAACAAGATTTGATATGTTAAATATAGGTCACCGTTAATTTTTAACCGTTTTTAATTTCTGTTTTGACTTGTCTATATCATGACTTAATGTCCATCTTTTTCTAACTACCTTAGTTTTCTTTTTGGCTTCATATCTCCCTTTTAATGCCATTTCTCTTATTTGTTTTTGTTTTTTTGTCCCACTTCTTTCTTCTTTTTCTTTTCTTCTTTTTCTTTCTTCTTTCTTTCCTGCCTTCTTTAATTTAAAAATGAATTTTAATGTTTTTTGAAAAAAATATTTAAAAAAAAACATTAAGATTCATTTTTTGCATCAAGCCCCAGGGAGAATATCCCGGGGTGAAATAGCCATCTGAATGGGGTAATGGAGTTTCATTTTTATGTAATTAATATATATATTTGATATTAATAAACATACATTTTTACTTCACCGGTAGCATAAGTCTGAGTCAGATGGTGTTTTCTAGCAGCAGCTGATATGATTGCGTTGACGTAAAAAATGTATATTTATTAATATTAATTATAGCTCTTGTATTATACATCGAGCACTATTTCACTAGCACCACTAATTAATGTTATATATATATATATATATATATATATATATGCACACACACACACACACACACACACACACACACACACACACATACACACACACATATGCACATGTGTGTGTGTGTATATATATATGACTCAAAACGCAATTTTAGTAGTACTTGAAAAGACACTCCGTTTTTTAAACAATGTGAATGACGTCTACCAACCTGCGCATTCTAGACTTAATAAAAGTTCAGCGGTACATTTCGAATCTGCGCCCTTTTTAGGAGAGACGGCCATCTGATCTGTGGAGCATTCACAGCCCCGCAATTAACAAAGCAATTCCAAAAGATTTAATGGATTTTATTTTCAATCCGACATTATTTCTTTTTGCTCGAAATGTTATTTTAGTGGATAGCCATGTTTGAGTAGACGCCCTGTTTTTTAAAAAACGTGAATTATATCTGTCGGCCTGAGCATTTGATAAAGGATTATATATTCTCCCGCACCGTAGGGCTCGATCCTATGGTCCATTTTGGTAGGAGAATATATATATATATATATATATATATATATATATATATATTGTATTCTCCTATATTATATATATATTCTATATATGTATGTATTCTATGCATGTATGCATTCTCCCATATATATATATATATATATATATATATATATATATATATATATATATATATATATATATATGTGTGTGTGTGTGTGTGTGTGTGTGTGAAAAGTGTGAAAAGTGTGTATATATATAATATATATATATATATATATATATATATATATATATATATATATATATATATATATATATGGGCGGTACTTATTAGAAAGCGCTCAATATGAGAGATAGAGCTAACATATTAACACCAATACACGCAATCTACATAAATCCAAAATTAAAAAAAAAATTAATCAGTTTGTCTGACGATCGCAAAAGCGTGAAACCCAGGATCTCAATATTTTCCCATACGTACATGTATATGTAAACATGCAAAATATATCCTTATTAGTTTCTTCTCCACTTGCTTTATGTACCTAAACATGTATCTTATTATATAATGATTTACTGGCTACTCATGTTTCAGTAGATCTCCCTGTTTATTTACAAACAGGGAAAGTAACGACTACCGGCTCATCGTGCCTTTCCTTTAGGCCACAGAGATGCTTCCAGCAAGGCAATACTCAATTACCGTTTTTATAGAAATGTACATCTCTTGTTCAGACGTTTCAGTGTCCATACCGACTTTTATTTTCATACCCAAAACATAGACAGGGCATTTTAAGCAATTCATGCATTTTACAATACGACGATATTTCTTATCCTGCTCTAATTGTACTTGTCCCTCCCTTTGTTCGTTAAAACGACTGTTATGTCCTACAAATACCTCATAAATAATGAATTATTCCGTTTTGATCGTGTGGAAAGAGAGAAAAAGACACTACTTGGTTTCAGTGGAAAAAAAGAAAGATATAAAAAAAAGGAGTGGTTAATGTCTCCTGCGAAATACCTCATAAATACATTATTTACATTATTCGGACTATTGTCCTCATCTTTGTCGCCCTATTTATCACAACGTTTCGGTCGTTGTACGCTCCAGCCTTCTTCAAGTGGTTGGAATTTCGAACTGAACCCTTTATTTTGCTCACTGGGGTAGACTGTTCTAGTTCCACGTGCCATGTTTGATGGATATCAGTTATCTCCTGTTAATTTCCCTCTGAAAGTTCTCCACTGCCTTAACCGGGTATTGAACTCACACTCTTTGGGTCCTGTCACTGGATCTAACCAACGCCTTTATCCACTGTGCCCTGTGTCCTAAATAATGTACATAATACCTCATCTCAGAAATATAGACAACCTCATAAATAATAGACTATTCCGTTTTGATGACATGGAAAAACAGGAAAAGACACTACTTGGTTTCAATCGGAAAAAGAAAGAAAGACGAAAGAACGACCAGAATTCATATTTATGATTGTTATTGAAATATTTTCTTAAAGTTGTTAAGATCAAATTTTTAACGATGCAATTGAAGAATTTCTACGGATGTCCTATTGTCGTAGAAGTCGGTATTAACTTCAGAATTAAGATTCATTACAAAAATTCAGATAGGAAAACCATGAAATTTTCCCGGGACTTTCTCGTTACAATTAGCGATATTATTTAAGAAGTGTAAGTAGAAAAAGCTTCTCCTTTCTTAGCGAGAAAAGAAGAAAAAGTAGTGAATTAATTATTTTCCCGTTTTGTTCCCTTTGAGCAGGAAACATTAAAGGAAAAAAAAGTCAAATAGAGATATGCAGAGAAAAACAGAATTTTCGTTGCTTGCCATCCAGTTGTATTAGGCCAGTAGTTCTTAACTTATTTTCCCGATGCACCCTTTTCACCATAAGACAGAATATCATCCACCCTCTTTCAAAATTGTCTTCATCTCAAAAGGTGCATTCCAAATATTATGCATATATTGAAAATCTTTATTGTTTTCTCTATTAGAACGTATGCATTTACATGCATTATTTTTGTAGTGGCAAAAAACACAAGAAGAGCTACCGGAAAGAAAACCCAGCGTGACCTCTCAGTTGCGCGGACCGATGCACATTGCAGGTTGTAGTCCTATAGTTAACATTTTTAGTCTACCAATCTGTACGCACCCACCACTCGCCCTAAAACCTGAAATTCTTCCCGGGGGGGGGGAATTTCTCACTGGTTGAGGATCCCTGTATTTGCCCAAACCTAGTCGACTTAGCGAGAAAAGAAACAGGAAAGAAAGAACTAATAAATGAAGTGTGTGTGTGTGTGTGTTGGTTAACGAGAGATGCGCAGAAAAAAAAAAGCAGAAGTTTCGTTGTTTGCCTTCCAGTCGTATTATTGCTTTCAACATATTTTCTGAAGCGCTAATTTTTTTTATTAAGCCGGTGGCTCAGATCAAAGACTTGCCTTTTCAAAGGACTGAAAGCTTTCCTCAGAGTCGGGCAGATTTAGACGAGAAATGGGCATTTAGTCAATTTACAAGTTTCTTTTATTGCTGATTCTGATTTATTTCGTACGGTTATTCGATACTGAAGAGAATATACAAAAAATTTGGCGATACTAAAAGGTATTTTTTTTAAATTTCTTTTTAAAAAGACAAATAAGTCGAAAGAAAGAACCGCGATACCTCAGGTTCAAAATGAATTTAAAAAAATGAAAATTCTTTCTTGAAGCTTTTATTTTAGTTTTAATTTCAACTTAATAGATTAAATTTAGTATTTCTAATAAGCAAAATATATTGATATATCTCAAAACTAATTTGACTGGAAAGAGTCTTTGTTTTGAAATCGCAATAAATCGTTGATTTTAGTGCCATCTGTCAACACAATGTAATTCTCTTTATAAAAAATCTTTCTTACAAACTAAGACATTATTTAATGAGAAAAGCATTTAATTACTTTTACGAATAAAATATACTACGGACACCACTGTCTTAATAAAAATATTTTGGTGAATAATGAATTTTTACAAGAATTGTTTTCATTTCTAAAAAAATTTAATTATAATAGATTATAAACTTTGAATATATTAAAACTTTACATTAACCTGTAGCGGTCAAATTATTAACTAAAAAGTGTATTTTACAAAGTTTGAATTAATTCATAATCTGTGACACGTTCTGTGGCTCTACGATCGGGACCAATCTTGTAGCAACTTCGGAGCTGCTCCTTGGTCACGGCCACCAAATACACATTGACCAAACCCTTGGGCTCATTCAAGATATAAGACGCCGCAGTAAGTTACTGAAGTAACATTTCCAGTCCCGACATTTATCCTATCCCACGTTATGTATTTTTATAGTCATAGGACTGTCATATCTGTTTCATGTTGGTATCTTTGGTATCAGGTCGATCCGCTAAGGTGAAGATGCACAATTAATAAAAATATAAATAAAAACAAAATGTGACGCACAGTTGATAATTAATATAGTTCACCTTTATATCGCTTTACAACAATTATTGTCCGAACCCGTCTTAAAAGAGTATGACACTTAGACAAGTTCTCAAAGGTCGATTAGGAAATACTATTTTCAATGTGGAGTTCGTTCTGTTTTTGGTGTTAGTCTAATTCTGCTTTTCGATGTTAACTTCGATGTGCTTTTCGTATTAACTTTGTTGGTACAAGGGTGAAGATTACTTCTTGGTCTTAGTGTAGTTTTTCTTCAAAGTCGGAGTTCTTGTTCTTGGCAGGAGTCACGTGGGCAGTCTCAGCGAGCTGGTCAGTCTTCAATACGAACTGTTAACAGCGCTTGACAGAATTCTCCGTGGTTCTCACTTCACGACCTTGCAGGTTTGCTTATATGGGCCTTCACTCCATATTAGCATAGGGCAAGGCATAGTCTGGGGTTTCGGTGATTCCCCGAAATCCAATAAAGGTCCATTATTTAAAATCGCTTACGCTTGCAATTTTTGGTAATACCTCTTCTTTTGTCGGGTATGATCACAGGATATTGATTCGCCCATACTCTTTCTCTCATCTATTGGCATCTTACACTAACACCTTTTCAAGGGCCTTAATAATTTCTCCATCTTTCCTTTTGTCTTAGCTGTGCCCGCCATTATGTCTATCACCCGGCGAATGGCTTCTCGATTTTCATGACGCGATTCAATTTACCTCATTAATTAGAAAACTTTATCTTCTCGACGTTTTGCTTACGTAGTGTTTTCTGGCTTGTCAGCATTAGAATTAAAATTATCATTCGGAAATTTGCCTGCACAAGTCTTTTTCTCGCCTTGTCGAAATTCTGATATTTAACACATGGCCCTTCTTAATCGGCCGTTCTTTAAATTCTATGCCTGCTTACGAAGAATCTCTGTTTTACACTTCTGGACGACAGATCGCATCTGCGTTGATCTTAGTCATTCCATATCCTGAATCAACACTACTTTAACGCCCGTCTGCTTTCTAGTGTGTTTTGAAAACCAGCATTTTTAATGACTAACATTCATCAATTGTCAAGATTGCCTATTTGTAAAATTACGGCTTACGCATTTTCTTGTTTTATAAACTTAAGACACTATTGTTCTCAGCTCCGGGTCCTTCGACCACCCTTCTGGTTGAGTCAGCTCATCATGATTGTCTCCAGCGCCTTTAGTAATTAATTAATCTCACACTTGCCACATTACTCTATCAAAAGATTATCCTTTCCGAAATTCATTCTTCTTAAAAATAAAATCTTTAATTTTCTTCACTGTAGTTGATCAGTCTATCCTTCATTATATCTTCTAATCCCTATTTTCCAGCGTTAAATATTATAGCTGATCAGTCTATCTTATAATCCTTATTTTTCAGCGTTAAACATATTCCAGTGTTAAATAGTGTCACAAATCAGCCGCTGTTTTATCAACCATTGCAATAAATAATATAATAAAATGTTTACTATTTTTGTTGTCAATTCTCAAGAACAAAGAAAATGTATAAATTCACTTTCATATGTTTAGTTTTGATTACAATTCTAATCATCGATTTTTAAAGTGATAAACATTGCCGAGGAGCGAAGGTAGTTAAAATAATAGCGGCGTCATAGGAAAAACCGCCCTTTTGACACATCGTTTTATTGCCGGTACGTTTATCCATGTTTGCCGAAAGATTGAAATCACATGAAAGTTTAGTGCTCTTTTCTTCTTTTTTTTTTTTTTTGTTTCTATGGAAATGTTCCTGTCTCTTAATACTTTACTTAGCTTTTAGAAAGCGTCTTTTGCTATTCCAATGCGTCTTCGGATTTCAGTGTCACATTTTCCGTCATCCCAGATAATTAAATTTCTGTACTTGTTTGATTTTGACATCGTCAATTGGGAGCTCGGATTTTCTACTTGTTCTTCTTGCTAACGACTGTGCATTCTGTCTTCGTACAACTGATAGTCCTTTCTTATCAATTTCCTTTACTAGCTTGTCTAGCAATTCTTGCTTTTTAATTTTGTTTACTTTCAACACTGTGTCATCTGTGTATCTTATGCTGTTAAGATTGTCTCATTAATCTTTTTCTATTTCTCCGATGACCGCTTAAAAAATTAATAAAATTATTAAAAAATAAAACAGTTTCGAAACTTGTGGATATGCTTCATATTTAGATATTTTCTTTGACAATCGTCTACTAAATTCATACAAATTGTCATGTATATCACTATTTAACAGTGGTACATATTGCTGGGCTAAACGACAAAGAGCCGACAATTTATGGATCTTAAGCGCTTAAAATAAAATTATACAGAGACAAAATAAATGTGACGATCCATTTTAGTTTCGAGACAGAAAAATGTCGTTAGAAACAAAGTAAAGAGTATTGAACTGTTACGTAATATCAGTCTTTCTATATGGCATTGAATGCTGAACAACCTCCTCAAAGATGAAGAAAAAAATTGATGCAACAGAAATTCTACATCAAGATGCTGAGGATACCATAGCCCGAATATGTGAGCAACGACGAGGTTTTGGAGAAAATGGAAACAAAAAGAAAACTCATGCTTAAAATCAGGAGGACGCAGCTGAAATTTCTGGAGCACGTAATGAGGAAAGGAGGCTTAGTGTTGTGGGGCTCTCCCCTTTTTACATAAGATGAACTCGTCCAAAGTATACTTATACTGACAGAGAGAATACCCGCTGTTGAGATACGTCGCGATACAGTCTCGACGTCTGTCGAACTCTCTGCTTTGGCAGAGAGGAACCTGGACGAAGCTTTGCCGAAGCGCAAGGTTTCGTCCGGGCAGGTAGACAGGCCCTGAACCCGTCTAGGCGGGTTCAAAGGGTATATTTTTGGCCTAGCCTACGGACTCGGAGAAACCCACTTTAAACTCGGCCTTGTGCCACATATATTCCTCGTGGGTGGGATATTAAATACCGAGAAACGTTGAGATACGTGGAGACAGGTTGAGAGATACGGAGACAGACACAGGGTGTTCTCAGAGAGTTATACAAGAGTCCAGAGAGAGAGAGATGATTACGACATTTCTTACAAAGACTTGTACATATACTTTCTACTAACCCGGACTCCTGGACTGCTAAACTTCACTTCAAGTCTCTATTCTTACTTTTAATACACTTATTTTTCTATCTCAATTACTGGCGTTGTTTATTTATTTGTACAGGATTCCATTCACGGAATCCACAACACTTAGAAAACCTGATACTCATGCAGACAGATTGAGGGCAAGAGGGTGTTATACCGGAACGTACCTATTTCTATTGTAAATAGACTCTCCCACAGATAATAAGTAGTAGTAGTAGCAGTCGCCAGTGAAGCTGAGTGAGTTTTGTGAGTCAGGTCGATGTCGGACATTAAAATATGAGCCCCACAACTAGATTGCTGCGTCATTAACTATTATTGCAAGTTCCTAACGTTTTGTACGTCGAACCTAATTTAGGACCGACTTAGTGAAATACCAGCTTCCACTGTGAAAATTACTCTACAACAGAGGGACAGAGGAAAACAACGCATAACATAATTGAGGAGCTTGAACAAGTAGATGGCAAAAAGAATAGTGAACTAAGATTCGAAGACGGTCAAAGATTCATTCCAAACGCTAAGCAGAGTATTAAGAGACAGAAATACTTTTTAGAAAAAGAAAAAAAGTAGTGAACTGTAAGGTGATATCTGCCTTGCTCGTATGGCATCAAATGCTGGACAATCTCCTCAAAGATGAAGAATAGACTTGAAGCAACAGAAATGTGGTTCTACAGAAGGATGCTGAGGATACCGAACACATGAGCAACGACGAGGTTTTGAAGAAAATGGAAACAAAAAGAAAACTTATAATAAACATCGGGAAGAGACAGTTGACATTTCTAGGGCACATAATGAGGAAGGAGGCCTGGAAAATCTGACACTCAAAGGACAGATAGTGGGGAAAAAGGGACTGGGAAAACCAGCGCATAACCTACTTGATGGGATCGAGTAAATACATGGTAGAATAGGATTTGGGAGAAATAACAAAAAAAAAAAAAAAATCATACTGAGAGCTATCAGGGACAGGAAGATGTGTAGGGCCATAATCGCCTACGTCCTGAAGGGACACGGCACCTAAAAGAATAAATTTATTTTTATAATAACGCATCTCCCGTAAAATACTCGAAATTATAATTTCGCCCCAAACTCGCACTGTTGAGTTATGTTTGAGGACACAAGGTCTAGGTAGATGTCATGAAGAAAAGAATCAGCCATGAACAAGAATCCTGAAAGATCGATTTTTTTTTTCTGGTTAATGCCAGTCGTTGTGAGTCAGCAATCTTATTTTAATCTTGTATGAAAAACAGCAGAATCGAAATGTGCTTATTTTCCATGATTTGACAGCACAGATCTCAGTCACTGCGAGTGATGAAACCTAGAAAGGTCATAAGAATAACCAGTTCAATTTCAAATACAAATAACACATGGATATTGTTCTCGATATATTCTATGAAACGTTCTCTCAGTTTATCTCGTTTATAGTTTGTGCGACGAAGGGAATCTTGATCATTTCAAAACGAAAAAAAAACTCATTGCAATAAAATATAAAATCATAATCTTGAATAATTATTCTTATAATTTATTTATCGTTGTAGTGGAAACACAAGAATTAAATTATACGGACTATATTATCATGTTAAAATTAATATATTTGGTGCCCTTAAAAAAATTCTTTTCTGCCCGTCGGGTTAAAAAAAATAGATAAAAATAGGGAAAAGGAAAATAGATAAAAAAGGGTTATACATATTACATAGTTTGTTTCAACTACACTTTGCCAAATGCTATTTTATTTTTATCGAATCAAACATTTTTAACTTAATTCAGGTATTAAAAAAAACACCTACATATATTTCACCTTAATTTTAGATAATTTTTCATTGTAAATCTCAGACCATCCATCTATGTCCGTCAATAAACAACATGGATAATAAATAATTAACCTCCCGTAACATTTTATTCGCGGAAAACGTATCTTAACACGGCAGACGTCTTACCAATCAAAGTACGGAGAACTGGATGTAATCACTTTCCCATCGCCGTAAAGCTGCTTTCCTACGCCTTTTCTATAAATACACTTTCATGGTAATTGTTTGGATAAGCTTTTCGTTATGGTACATAGACTTTTTGAATTTAATCACAGTACGAGATTAGCAACAGGGCCTCATCAATTTACAATTGGAATTGACTAAATATAACAGTTAAGTTCTATGCTAACAGTTTTTTTCTTGCATTTCTCACTTGTGGAACACCCTTTTGGCTCGATGCTTTCCAGCCAACTTTAATCTGCAAAAATTTAAATACAATGTCAATGTCTATCTACTGCTCTTCTGAATATTATTTTCTCTTCCCGCTCATTATTAATATTTCTGTTCCAAATTCTTCCACAACCTTTAACCCGTTGTCTTAGCTTCACTGCTTTGCATGTGGTGATACCAGTTATATATATATATATATATATATATATATATATATATATATATATATATATATATATATATATATATATATATATATATATATATATATATATATATATATATATATATATATATATATATATATATATATATATATATATATATATATATATATACACAAACGCAGACACGCAGACACATACACACACATATATATATATATATATATATATATATATATATATATATATATATATGATAAAAATATAATCTTGCCATATGCTAAATTTATGGTTAAAAAGTGTTCATTATCAGGGATAGATTATATGTAAATACAAAAGTCGAGGTCAACATCGAATAGTGACAGACTGTTTCATGGTTGACATGGCCTGAAAATTGCGTTCAAGCATGAAACAGACTGTCACCAGTCGGTGTTGACCTCACTGTTCACTTATATTTGTCTTCTTGTAATTTATATTTAATCTTTTCTTCCCGCTTTCCTTCGCTATCTTCAGTAGGAGGTCTTGTAGTTTCCATTCTGCGTTTGTTATCAACTCTGTATCATCTGCATATCTTATGTTGTTGAGATTTTGGCAGCCATTAATGAATCTTGGTAGGACTTCTGATTCTCTCAGGATCGTCAAAGGCCATTATTGTTATTGAGAAAAATCCTTTAATAAAATTTCGGGGAATAAAAACTGTTCACACGTAACAAACTGCTTACGCATATTTGGTTAAAAAATGCAGGTTATTTTAAGGATATTTAAAATAAACGACTGAACGTCAGTCTTGTCGAACTTGTCGCATCAGACCATTGCAATTTGTCATCATTTGTTGTGTTTCATTCTTATTTTTCCCTGCAACAAACTCTGTGTGGGTTTGCCATGCGCCGGATGAGAAAAAAACTCTTGTCAAAGAAGTTGGCGTTGAGAAACAATGTCCATACACAAAAGACACGACATGAAAACGAGAGAAAAGAAAAGAAAGGAAAGAGACAAAGAGGACAAGATGTCCCATGGTCTAGAGACATAATCTCGCCCTCTAAGCTTTAAAGAGGCAGAAACAGCTGTATGAAAAACTCCCACGTAAGAATTGCGTACACGCAGACACACTTGCCGTGTTTTAACCGGCTTAAAAATTATTTCGTTTCCAGAGGTTACATTTGTAGAGAGTCCTGTTGTTTACGAGTGGCTATGAATGGGTATCAAATAGGAAGACTTGAGTTTGCTACATAAATGAATAAAACTTCTAGAAATACAGGGTGCCTAGTAAAAAAGCGGTAAAATTTATTATCACGGTTTTATCTTTCAGGAATAATTGACCTTGAATAACCTTGAATAAATTTCTTGAATAGTTATGACCCTCGTATAATTACTTAACTCTGATTGGTTCTTTTATGATTGATTAATTGCTGCGTCATTTAAACGTTATTTGCAGACAACTTTCGTCTATCGTTCCGCCGTTCTCGTATGGCTTTATCAGCTCCACTGATTTTGAGCGTCAAGTTATTGTACTTTTCAAAGAAGAACAGCAGACATGGGGATTCACAGAATGTGCAGAAATTCTTCATGAATTTTTCAGTCACACCAGCCGTCACCAATTTTCAATGTTTGTCTCATGTCTTTCTGAATTTACCGCTTTTTTTTTACTGGGCAACCTGTAGATTCGCCGATATCTGAAACGAATGTATTTTCCGTGATATTCTGGATACATATTGAAAAGTAATTCTGCAAAATCTTTATTATTTTTCTATTCTTCTTTTATGTGTCGTGTCTCCTCGAGACGTTGACGATCATGGCTCTTCACAATTCTTCACTATCCTTTGTAGGATAAATTTTGTCTTGTTCCGCCATGCATTTACTGAAGCTCTCTAGGTGGGTTATGCCTTATTTTTCTTTGTCCCTCTTGCCTTCAATCTGTCCTGTGAGTATTAAATTTCCCAAACCCTCTTTTCTCATTATGTGCCATAGAAGTTTCAACTCTAACTTGTTTATGTTAAATATAAGTCTACTTTTTGTTTCCATTTTCTCTAAAATTTCGTCACTGATCACATATTCGGTTCATGTTATTCTCAGCATCCTTCTGTAGAGCCACATTTCTGTTGTTTTAAGTCTCTTCTTCATTTGTGATGAGATTGCCTTGCATTCACTACCAAAAAGAGGGACTGATATTACGTAACAGTACTCTTTTTTTTTTGTTCCTAACGAATTTTTTTTCTGTTTCTTAATACTTTGCTTAGCTTGTGGAAGGCATCTTTCGCTATCCCATTGAGCCTTCAGATTTCAGTGTCGCATTTTCCTTCTTCGGTTAAAACACATCCCAGATAATTCGATTGTTTTACTTGTTTGATTTTGGTACAGTGTAACCCGGGTATAAGAGACCCGGATATAAGAGAAACCCGGATATAAGAGAGATTTTCTCTGGTCCCAAATTAGAGCCTGTGTTACCTAAACAAAATAGACCAAACCCGGATATAAGAGACTTCTTCTCCGGTCCCGACAACTCTCTTATATCCGGGTTACACTGTATCTCTAAATTGTAATTTGTATGTTGGGATGTTCCTTTTTCTAACAACAATGTGCTTTGTCTTCTCGCAGTTGATGCTTTCTACTTTTTGCTCGCTTTCCTTCATCATCTTATGTAGGAGTTCTGTCAGGTTAATGTAAAAGCCCCTATCGCTATATTTAGTACTATGGTATTATTTACATTATCATTGTTTTCATTGCTAATACACAGATGAACTACATTCCTTTTGTTTCAACTATTTAGTCCATCAGAACTAGATGGTCAACCTATCCACATTCTCATTGGATTCCACTGGTCAGAAGGAAGTTCTACTCAGAAAACTTATTCTCCAGAACTGTTACTTCGTGGAACAAAGTCTCAAGGGGATTCTTCTCTGTTCACTACGATCTGAAAAGGTTTAACTTTTTCACCGTTCATGTCTAGGGATATCTCATCTTGTTTTATTATTATTATTATTATTATTACTCATTTATTGCATTTATTGCTATCTGTGGGTTGTACAGTCCTACTGAGTGGAAAGAGGCAAATGTTAGAAAGTTCGAGATTGTCTTTGACAAAAAATAAAAACAGACTACTATTTTCAGACAAGACAATCTGTCCTATAATGGTTTTCAAGGGGTTAGAGGGTAAATAAGTGAAATGTTGGATCCTGAGAAGAGTCATTTCAGAAAACTACGAAAATTAGGGGACATTGAATCCATTGCTGGGTCAGCTGCTAAGAAATTTGGTTCACTGTGTCGTGCGAAACGGTATTTCTCTCCAGAATCTATCTTACATATCTATAAGTCTACCATTCGTCCATGCTTAGAATATTCCTGCCACATATTGTCCGGTGCCTTTGCACCGTTAGCTCCTTGATAAAATCCAAAGAAGAATCAGCAATCTTATTGGTCCTGATCTGACATTTCGGCTTCAGCCATTTTCCCACCAGGCAAGGTTGCCCCTCCACCCTGTGTCTTTTCTATAAATACTTTCATGGTAATTATTCGAATGAACTCTTTACTGTGGTGCATAAAAGTTAAGCGCAGTACTAGAATGGCGTCTAGATTTTTTTTTAAGCATTACATCCCGAGCAAGGCGTGAAGCCACTAGGATGCAGGGGGTTGCAGAAGATTTGGAGCAAGAGCAGATAGGAGTGATAGAAGAAAGGATGAGGAGAGGGATAGTGGATAGATCAGGGTAACTGGAGATGTCGATTGACATTACATTTGAATAGTTGGAGATTATAGCTCTCAGAGAAACAGTAATAGGGAAGTGTGTCCCACAGGCGAGAGGTGCGAGACATGAAGCTATTGGAGTAGAAGAGACGGCTACATTTA
The DNA here is from genome assembly GCA_903632075.3 of Acanthosepion pharaonis. NCBI lineage: Eukaryota > Metazoa > Mollusca > Cephalopoda > Sepiida > Sepiidae > Acanthosepion > Acanthosepion pharaonis. The sequence goes on from CAHIKZ030001280.1 coordinate 1,425,804, forward strand.
AAAGTTTCTACAGTGAAAGGGTGAGAGCGGGATGTCAGCCTCGTAGGGCACTTGAATTCATGAAGTCTGGGAACCAGTGAAACCAGCTCATCGGAGTAATTGCCATGACAGTATTTGTAGAAAAGACAGAGAGAGGCAACGGCGCGTCTGTGAGAGAGTGACTGTAGACGAGATGCGAGATCAGGGCCAATTATATTACATATCCGCTATATTGTCAAGAACTCCGAGCTAAATAGAAGGTGCACCAGACCATATATGGCAGCAATACTCCATGCAAGGGCGAATGGTTGATTTGTATATTTGAAGTATCGATTCCGGCGAGAAAAATTTCCTGGCGCGGCACAGAGAGCCAACAATTGAGCTGACTAGATGTATCCAGTTTCTTTTCTAGCACTTCTCACTTCTGGAACTCGCTTCTGACTCCACGTTTTCCAGCCAACTTTAATCTTCAAAGATTTAAATGCAATGTCAATCGCTATCTACTGTCCTTATTACTATTTTCTCTTCCCGCTCATTATTACTGTTTTTGTTCTTAATTCTTCCACACTCTGTAACCCCCTGTGTCTTAGTGGCTTTACTTCTTTGTATGTGGTAATTTAATGGTGACATTTAAATGAATGCTTGGAAAGGGTTGGACGTTCCTGTCGATAAGACTGTAAGAATTACCGATCTGGGTGGGGAGAGGAATTGAAATCCTCCACAGGTACTGGGATTGAATACAAACAGCTTAAATGCTGACAAGAGTGTTGTAATATTAAAATGATACAGCATCGTCATCTCCACTGACAATGCACCTGATATGACTGATGTGAAAGCTCCCTGATTAAAAATAACTTTTCCCCTTATTCTGCTTCTTTGTATGAATCACAACGTTCTACCTAAAATCTGTTCTTCTGCATTAGCATCAGTAAAGTAAATGAGGCAAATGTGGTTCTACAGAAGGATGTTGAGAATTCCATGGACTGAGCATGTGAGTAACGAGGAAAGTTTAGGGAAATAGAAACAAAAAGGATGCTTATACTTAACATAAGAAAGAGATTTGAAATTTTTATGGTACATAATGAGGAAAGAGGGCTTGGAAAATTTGATACTTAGAGGGCAGATTGAAAGTAAGGGAGAAAGCAATAAATAAATTATGTAACGATGTTTTGACAGGAAAGGGATTAGGAGAGATAGAAAAAGAAAAGATAAAACTTACTAAGAGCTACAAAGCAGCAAGAAAGTTAAGAGGAGGAGGAGAAAATGAAGCTATGAATCGCCCACATCCTTAAAGGAACAACAACAGAAGAAGAACAACAACAAAATTTATATAGTAACAATAAAGTAACAGGGAGGAAGCAAGAAATGTTAAACAACAAGGAGTAAGGCAACAAACAAAAATGAAGCCGTAAGAGCAACAACAAGAAAAGTAATGAAACAAAAAACAACAGCAGTAAACAACAACAACAACAACAGCATTTTGGTAAGAGCAACAACAACAACAACAGCAGCAGTAAGAGCAACAACAACAACAACAGCAGCAGTAACAGCAACAACAACAACAACAACAGCAGTAACAGCAACAACAACAACAACAGCAGCAGTAACAGCAACAACAACAACAACAACAGCAGTAAGAGCAACAACAACAACAACAGCAGCCAAAAAAAAATGTAGGTGATAGGAAAAATACATATAAATGCTTATATCTTGTTGGCTGGCTGGCATCAACATGTGCTTTAAAGTGACGTAATGATAAAAAGGTGTAAAAGAGGAATTGGGAAAAGACAAGACAGAGTAAATGAAGGGAAAAAGATGACGTAATGGATAATCTTTGTTATCAATGTCAGTGTTAATTCTACAGCTCCAGCAACAATATTATAATTCTTATAACTCTTATAACAATATTATGTTTTATGACAAGAAAAGTGTTTAGGTACACTATAGTCCAAAATTTTGAAATCATCCTTCGAAATTTTCAAATTGCCCCTCCCCCCAAAATTAATTGTTTTGTACTTTAAATAAGAGAAAATTATTACACTTGGTTAAAAAGTAAGTGGAACATGATTTTTATTAGAAATTTTATTATGACAAAAAAAGAGAAAAAGCATTTGATGATTAAGTTTTGTTCTCGGTAAAATATCCCCCTTTAGCTTTAATTACAACAGTACACATTTTCGTATTGCGAAAATTGTTCGAAAATAATTGTTCGAAAACGATTATTCGAAAAACATTTATTCGAATTGTAAATTGTTTGAATGAAAATTAATCGAAAGGACAATTATGCTAAATGATAATTATTCGAAACATTCCAGTGACGTTATTGGCAGCGGAGAATGAAACTACAGATACCATTTAAAGATGGCCGAATATATTCAAAGTGAAAAAGTCAAGCCTATGCTTAAAATTAATGGTTACCTATCTGTGAGAGATAAACAAGTTGGTACTAAAATATATTGGAAGTGTAATAAGTTCGCGTCGTATTGTAAAAGCCGCGCAATCACTAATGACGGTGAAGTTATTAAAGATTCTCTTGAACATAATCATTCTAATGATGCTGTAAACGTCGAAGTACGTAGTTTGATTAAAAGAATAAAACAAGATGCTAAATGAATTCGTGATTCTCCTTATTCTGTAATTAATATTGCTGTTTTGCACTTTAGTGAAAGCGTTACTCAAATTTTACTATCAGTAAGCTGTCTGGAAAGGACAAGCTTAGCTAATCTCATTCATAGAAGAGAAATTGTTTTAACTATGGAACAGACGAACGAAAACTAATAAAGGGGATTAATCTTTGCTATGGGATTCAGGCCCAGGCTATGATAGAATGCTTATTTTTTCAACTCAGAATAATTTAAGTATACTCGCATCAAGTGAACATTTACAAGTGGATGAAAGATTTAAAATTGTACCTCAACTCTTTGAACAATTATATACAATACATGCTGTCCAGAATAACTTTACGATTCCGATAGTTTACACCTTACTTCCAGATAGAAGGGCTGACGCTTATAGAAACTTTTTTGCACAAATAAAGTCCAGTGTTCCAAATTTAAAAGTTACGATTCTAACGTCAGATTTTGAGCTTGCAACTATAACTGCTATTAAAGAAGAATTCAACACAGCTTCGCATTATGGATGTCTTTTTACACTTAGGTCAGTAAAATTTGCGATTGTGGTTTCAAGGCAAACTATAGTACCGATTCCGAATCTGGTTTAAGCATTCGCGTGCTGTTAGCTCTTGCCTTTGTCCCTGTAGATAAATGTGACTGAATTTGAGACTTAATTAGATTTAAATATATATTCTTCGATAGTGAATCATATTCTGGATTATTTTGAAGACGTATGGATTGGTCGTCCTTCATAGACGAAGCCTTATGTTTGAAATACATACGTATGTGGTCTTGCTTTGAGAAAGTCAATGCTGATTGACTTAGAATTAATAACGCCCTTGAAGGATGGCACAGGGCTTTTTGCAGCAAATATCATCCCACAAGATGAAAATTCTTAGATGTTCTTAAAAGAGAACAGCACTTACAAGTAATTCATATTGCAAAAGTAAGAGCAGGTTGCTAAAATATCAAGAGCGCCAAAAAATACCACGACGTAAATGAAAAACTTAAAAAAATAGTGGAATCCTGTTGAGGGGTTCTCCCCTTTTTACACAAATGGACTCACCCAGTATATACATATAGTACTGCTACGGGAAGACCCGAGAGTAGGACGGGAGAGCAAGACCGAGGAGTCGAGTCCAGAGTGACAGAGTAAAAGGTTGTAGGTAACCGGAAGAATGAGGGTGAGGTAACAGCGTTGTAGGAGTCACAGTGAGCGAGCACGTAGACTCAGTAAGAAGTCATACACCGATACTTCAATACCAAAGACTCTATAGATATTTTGCTACTAACACGTATACCCGGAACTACTAACCTGCTTTACCAGTTTGAATTATTACGTTAATACATTATTTTCCTATATTCATTCCTGGCGTTTGTTATTTATTGGTACCAGATTTCAACCCGGAATCCACAACACATCCTTTAATGAGTACATTTCAGTAGTTGATTATTTGTACAATATCATATAACTTAAGGTTATAAGGATTTTTCTTACTATATTGTTTTGTTAACAATATTTTTATTACGAATAATTATCAGTTGTATATTTCCTCTTTTAAATTTTTACATTTTTATTGCCATAAAGAATTTTACATTTCGAATAATTATCATTTAGTATAATTGTCCTTTCGATTAATTTTCATTCAAACAATTTAGAATTCGAATAAATGTTTTCCGAATAATTATTTTCTAACAATTTTTTTCGAACAATGTTAACATAATCAAAATTTTTGGCTTTCGTTGCAAAAGTTTCTCAAAGTTTGAATCGACATCTTCTGTTGCCTTGATCTTGATTCCTATCCTCATTATCTTTTCCTCAAATACCCCTCTTTACTCTTACTTTCACTCTCTGTAACCCCTCCCTCTTTACTCTTACTTTCACTCTCTGTAACCCCTCCCTCTTTACTCTTACTTTCACTCTCCGTAACCCCTCCCTCTTTACTCTTACTTTCACTCTCTGTAACCCCTTGCGTGCTAGTGGCACTCCCACCTTGCTTGGGTGAATTGCTTAAAAAATTCTTTTTTTTTTTTTTGACTTTAAAAGTTCTTTTTCATTTTTTGGATGGAAAGGTTTCACTGTTCTATCAAGTTCACTCCATGCAAATTCTGGGGTTGGCTTCAAATATTTGAATTCTAGTGTATATTTTAATTAACCTTGAGCTTAAATTTTGCAATATATACAAACATATTGAATACCTAGGCACAATTAAGTAGTTTCTTTGTGGAACAATAGCCAAGTACGATTAAAGTGTTGAATTTGGTGATATGGTAATGGCGAGTTCAACCCATGGGCCGGACATTGAACTTGGACTCAGTGGAAACAGGGTGAGCAGCAACTGTAGTAAAAGTAAGTACTAGACAAGATATTTATAGGCATGGGAAACGGAATTAGGGAAGTCTACCCCTGTAGATTAAATAAAGGTTTTAATTCGAATAGATAGACACCTGATGAAGGCCAGAGGTTACAACGGCCGAAACGTTGTGATGACTCACAACAAAGATGAGGGCAGTAGTCAGCATGTAAATAGTGTAAATAATGATAACACCTCATCCCAGAAATTCAGACAGTAATTAATGATTAACATACATTTCTTTTTTATTTTAAACTCAAAATCACAAAATAAAATTCATAATCTATGCCAGTAATTGAAGAGCAGCAGGGTAGGGTGTTTAGCAGTCCTCAAATCTATATTATGGGAAACAATTTGAGAGCCTGATCGTGGTGTAATGATTTGAAAACTAGACTTGTAGATTAATACTAGTGAATCAGTTCCTCACTGGGTGACCCATAATTGTAGCAAAACTCAGTAAATAACAAGGCAACTCTTTGTCGTGTAAAGGTCAGCAAGCTGGACTTGAATTGGTTCGGATCAGATAACGTTTTTAGGTGAATTTCAAAGACAATATTATGATATTTGTACTTGTATTTATTCAATCATATATGTGCCATTTTATTCCATCTCTTTTTCGTAATTTTTGAGGCATCTTAGGGATACCAAGAATCAAATAAACCACATAACAATCATTAAAAGATTTAGAAATGTAGTTTTAAAACTCTAAAACTTATCTATGCGTTGAATGTGGGAGCGATCACCTATAAGAAGACAGATTGCATAGTTGTTAACAAAAGAGACAGTCTAAGATGGAAGTTACGTATTGGGGATGGTAAAATCAAGCAAGTATATAAATTTAACTATTTGGGGGTTCCATCCTTCCAGAACTTAGCATCTTTCTAGGTGCTAATCTGTTTTTACAGACTTTCAGAGTATTGAAGTTCTTCCCATTAAAATAATTTTGTAGGGATCGAAATAAGTGTTCATCCGAAGTTGAAAGGTTAGGTGGGCACGGTAAGTGTAGGAGGATATCACAGCCAACCTGCCCCAAATTCGGTCGGGTCTGCAAAGAGACATGATCACTGACCTTATCCTAATTGATGACCACACCCTTTCAATTGACTAATTTCGGATACTTTTTATTGATTACTCCCTTTAATCTGTCCAACATGCGGAAAGAGTGGGGCTTTCAGGTTTTCAGGGGTGGGGGGGGGAGTCTTTTACACTTTCTTCTTTTTTATTTACAGAATTTGGAGCCCATCAGGATTTTAAAAAAAGGTATGATGAATCATATTCAGTATGGATTCACATCCATGATCATCAAGGGAGAAGAAAGGTCTTAGTGTGTATTTTGTTGCAAAGCTTTGTCAAATAATTGTTTGAAGCAAACTTTTTTGAACCTCAGAGAAAGGCTGAAAAAAAAAAACTTGAAGCTGAATTCAACAGGACCATTAAAAAAATCGAGCCAAAAAGTTAATCACAGCACTGGAGGTAGCAAAGCAGAAAAAACATATATAACTAGAGAAAATATAATCAAACCTCGCGTTCTCAAAATGGTGGGAATTGTTTTGGGAGATAGATCGGAGAAAAATCTTGCAGCTGTTTCACTATCGAACATTACAGTTCAAAGGAGGATCAGTGATATGGCCATCGGCATCAAAGATAAAATTATGCAGGAGATCAAGTCTGCATCATTATGCTTATTTTCAATTCAACTTGATGAATCGACTGATGTGGTATCGTGTTCCTAGTTAGCTGGTGTTTCCTAGGTACGTTCATTCAGGTTCATATAAAGTAGAGTTTCTATTTTGTACTCTTTTTGAAACAACTACCAAGGTCTCTGAGATTATAGAAAAGGTTTCAACTTTCTTTGAAGTAGAAAATATTTTGTGGGATAGTCTGTGGGTACTGTAGATATGGATCACCATCTATGTTGGGGAAAAAAATCTAGATTTCAAGACCGCGTGAAAAAAAAGCGAGCACCAAAAGTGAAAGACATTCATTGTATGCTCCATCCTCTGGCCTAAAAAACACTTCTAGCTTCACTTGGGAAAGGTTTGGCTCAAAAAATTCAAATTGTGATTTTGTCAAAGTAGCTCTCAACTCACGACTCTTCAAGCAAATGTCTACTGACATGGATGTAGGCTATCATTTGCTTCTTTTTCACACAAATGTTCAATGACTTTCAAGAAGAAATGTAGTTCCGCGAGTTTAGAGATGAGCTCAAATTACTTTTTGAAGTTCAGGATAAGATGATTTTTTCTTTTTACCTGGCTGGATGATGAGGAATGGATCATGTGCCTTGACTGTTTGGTTGACATTTTCGAGCAACTGAACAAACAATCTTTCAGATGCAAGGAAGGAATACAAACATCATAAAATTTATGGATTCCTTTCATGAGTAAGCTGGAAATTTGGAAGAGAAAGATCAAATATAAAAAATGTTGAAATGTTTGATAAAATGTCAGCAGATCTTGTTGTTTTTTGGTGAAGACCGAGTGCTACTAAAATTTACAAAAAATGAAATTTTGCAGCATTTAACAACACTGAAAATTGAGTTCAACCGATATTTTACAGAACTCAGTGATTATGAGTTGGAATTAGTTCGAAATCCATTTAAATTGTCAGCTGAAAAAGTTCCTGATGATTGTCACAATGAATTTCTAGAGTGAATGCTGATTAAGAGATATGATCGATTAGAAATCAATCACAGAATTTTGGTTATTTATTTGTGATTCCTACACATGCATTGTGAGTTAGGATTTCAACTTTGTTGCAAATTAAAACGAGGCAACGAAGTAGACTGAAAGTTGAAAACCACCAGCGATGTGACCTTTTAAGCACCTCTGCACGTATCCCAGAATTGGTGAAGAGAAAACAATCACAATTTTCTCATTGGCTGTAATCCGCATCAGAATAAAACCGATTTAAATACCCTAAATTTTTGGGAACTTTTTGTTTACAGAATTACATTATCCTAGCATTCTGTTGAACTTTTCGAAATTTTAAGTATGCTTCAGTTTATCTATTTAGTTTTGAATTAAAACAAATTACTGTACATGTATCCAAGTTTAAAAATCCATCAACATTCTCTATAGTTATTAAATGTGTGAAACAATTCTATAAAAAATAATCCATGTAAATGTATATATACTAATATGGAAAAGAATGAAGATTTTCAGTAATATATGCATATTATTTGGAATGCACATTTTGAGTCAGACAATTTTGGAAAATGGGGATGTCATTTTGACATATGGTGAAAAAGATGCATTGGGCCAAAAATGTCGAGAAACATTGTAATATACAGAATGCCTTTCCAATTCCACTATATATACAGAATCACTTTCTTCAGATGCAAAGCCACTTCTGGAGTGATTAATTGTGTCTCATTTCATTTTCCCCATGACCTTTTCTGCTCCACATTGTTCTAAACCATCCATTTATTATCGCCTATGATTGTTATTTTCAATTTGGTCATTTTTGTTGCGCTTCTATTATTTTACCCGCTTATATTATTTTATATTTCGAAGCATCCAAACATAATAAATCCCGTATCCAAGTGATTTCAAATACCTTACACCGCTCATATGTAGAAGATCACTGTGAGGTGCCATGTCGGTTGGCCTGGATTTTTTAATTAACTTTTCGATTTGCTGACCATCAACAACTGCAGGGTGGCATTCTCGATTTTCTAGATCAGAATTTCCACTTTTGAATCCAGTGAACTGCTTATGGACAGTACCCTCAACTCTGACAATCGTCTCCATAAACGGCTCATAGCAAGTCATATGATCGACAGATTGGAGGCTTTGATGTGCGCGGAAACAACTCTTAATTGCTGTTGTTCTCAGGTCCATTCTCACCCATGGTGAAGCATCTGTCAGGGTCCCAGCTATGGGTAAATAGTTAAACACCCAGACAAAAACAAAACACTATGAAAGTATAAAAATACATTTTTATAGTAAAAAGCCAGCGGTTTATTTTTGTATTAAAAAAAATTGACGGCAAAATACATATTCACGGTAGAATTATCAGCAATATATTTTATATATAGTTGAAAGCATACAACTGCGTTCAAAATATACTTAGTTGAAGCATTAATTGTTCAAAATATTTAGATTTCGGCATTAAATAGATGTTGATATGTCGCTAAGCAAAATAAACTAAACAAACAACAAAGAACTCTTTCATGACATTAATCCTTATAATATCCTACAATGTTTTAAAGAAATCAAACTGCATGTCAAAATATAAACATCAATAAAATTACAACATAAAACACGCATCTCAATTATATTCCCACTAACATGTATATGCACAAAAGCTGAGTATCATCTACCATGTATTCGACTATGAAAGTAGAATAACATATTTTCTATTACTTCAAAGCACCAAAGAAAATTAAATTTCTGCTTTTAAAGAGTTGATATGCTGTTAAACAAATCGAATCTAAAAAAAAAATGGCACATATCTTTTTGGGTGTTTGTATAACGTTTTTATATCTTTTCAGAAATAAAAGAACATCACCTGCCTATCTCATTTTCCACCATATTTAATTTTAATGTAAAACATTTAAAATTAACAACCCACTCAAGAATCATACTTATTATAAAACTCAGGTTGTGTGTGTGTGTGTGTGTGTGTGTGTGTTCGTTTATATATTGGATCGGATTTCCTACACTTTTCAAGCGATTTCAACAAAACTTCACAAGACTACGTAAAATTACCTTGCGGTGGGTCTGACAGCGCCAAAAATTGGAAAAACAATTGTTTTTGCACGAAATCAATTTGAAAACACGATTAAGAGGCATCGCTGTCGCGAGAATGAAAGGGGGACAACTCATATTGAGTTATACGTATTATAAAAAAACCCAGTGTGTGTGTGTGTGTGTGTGTGTGTGTGTGTGTGTGTGTGTGTGTGTGTGTTCGTTTATATATGGATCGGATTTCCTACATTTTTCCACCGATTTCAACAAAACTTCTTTTTTTTTTTGGCAGGTAGTGTTTCTTATTGTTTTGCAGACTTTTTTCTTTATTTTTACATTCAGAATGCTTTAAAAGTTCCATTTACAAGACAACTGTTTATAATAAAATTCTATTCAATTGGTAGAGTCATAACGATTGAAAACAATGTTTTTGTTTGAGTTTGGCTTTGACCAATTCGTAAAAAAAAAAAAAAAAAAAACAAAAAAACAAAACAAAAAAAACTAATTAAGACATGCGTGTCCGTCAACCTTAAACAATAATCTTTGTCAATTTTATTTTTCAGTCTTTATGATGGTCGATACTTGATCTATCTCTTACTGTTACATCCCCGGGCAACGCCGGACTCTACTGCTAGTCGTATATAAAAAGGCGCGTTGAACTTGTTACCTTTCACAATATGTATGTACCATAATTTCAGTTATGTGTGGAACGAAATTGCGTATTCAAAAGTATTAAAAATCTTACGAACTTTTTTTTTCGAAAGAAATAGATTATTCGCTGAGTGCCTGGTGTATATAATTTTGTATCTAAACTAAATTAAGCTTAGTAAATAAAAACTAAGAACAGTGGCCTAATTTTCGTCTATCGCTTTTTTTCTTGACTAAATTACTTCTGCATGAATATGAAATCTGGGGATAACTTTTGGATGAGATGAGGATCGTCAATAATCAAAAAGATATCAGCTTCTATTTGGAGCCATTTATTACTTTTCTTTCGCATTCAAAAGTTTCTCTGACCGAAACCAAAGGAACAAGCGTTTTAGTTGTCGAGCAAACGGGAACTACTTTCAAAAATCAACCAATCGTCCAATGTGTTTCGTTTTGCTGATAACAATAACAAAAATAAATAGCAATATCAATAAAAATAAGAAAGATTATATATTTAATTAATGTCACTTCTTTCCGGCCTCCATTTATTGTTATGCATCACAGATTGTTTTGTGGGGTCATGTCTAGTCGCACGGATCAGGCATTAGGTTCACTCTGCTCACCAAATGAGGCTTTTTACAGCATCAAAGACCTTTTCAGTCATGGTACTTAGTTGACGAAGTACGATGTGGCAAACAGCCTTCTCTTTTGAGCTGTGCATAAGGCATGACTACTGATTACTGTTCTGCTTGGCTGAGACGAAAGAGGCTCACCTTTATCTAGGACAGATATGATTATTTCATTGAGAAACAAGTGAGCCATTAATGCGCTTATGGATGTTTTCAGTTGTTCCACTCTCCGCTGGAGGGCGCTTTCAGTACTTTGGTATCGTAAATAAGTAAAGAGTATAACCCTGACTGCTGACAGGATTTGCTTCAGCGCTGTGGTGCATCGGCCTTGGATTAATATAATAAAATTCATTTTAATTTCAAGCATGAAATTGATTCGAGAAGAGGAAGAAAGCACACATAGAAATACAATATCAGGATATATTTACATCTAAAACAATAACGCTTTGCCATGTGTCAGCGGTTAAAAATCTTGCGCAATTCTTGTTGAAAATACCTTTTCTGTTTTTCTTTTTCTTGATCTATTTGGAAAGATTTACATCCGTTGCGTGACCCACGACCATTTTCCTTTCTTGTTCTTTTCCTACTTTTGCATTTAGAAACCCAACCCTGATGATAATATTTTCTTCCGGTTTGCACTGGCTTTTGTCATTATCTTCTTCTTTTTTCTTTTATGTGCTGTGTCCCTTCAGGATGTATGTAATCTTGGTCCTCCACATCTTCCTGTTCCTTGTAGCTCTTAATAAGTTTTGTCTTTTTGTTATTTCTCCCAAACTCTGTTCTACCATCCATTTTCTCAAGCATATTACGCGCCGCTTTCCTCTGTCCCTCTTTCCTTCAATCGGTCATGTGAGTATCAGATTTTCCAAGCCCTCCTTCCTCATTATGTACTCCAGAAATTTAAACTGCCTCTTCCTGGTGTTAAGTATGTTTCTTATTTTTCCCATTTTCTCCAAAACTGCATCGTTGCTCACATTTTCGGTCCATAGTATCCTCAGCATCTTTCTGTAGAGCCACATTTCTATTGTTTCAAGTCTCTTTTCAAGTCTCTGATGAGGTTGTCCAGCATTTGTTGCCATACAGGATGACAGTTATGCAACAGTCCAATACACTTGTCTATCTAGTGTATTATAAAAATTATCTAGAACACCTAACATGCCTGTGGACATGAGAAAGCCTAGAAGGGGATACCAAGAATCAAATAGACCACATAACAATCATTAAAAGATTTAGAAATGTAGTTTTAAAACTCTAAACCTTATCTATGCGCCGAATGTGGAAGCGATCACCTATAAGAAGACAGATTACATAGTCGTTAACAAAAGAGACAGTCTAAAATGTAAGTTACGTATTAGGGACGGTAAAATCAAGCAAGTATATAAATTTAACTCTTTGGATAGTACAGACGAAAGAAAAAGTAGTACAAAAATCTGAAAACGCATAGGAATAGCGAAAGGTGTTTCTATAAACTAAGCAAAATATAAAGAGATAGGAAATTTTTGTTAGAAACGAAGAAAATTATTTAACTGCTATGTAGTATGTAACCTCCATTATGGCAGTTAATGCTGGACAATTGAAAACTTGAAGCAGTCGGGATGTATATCCACCGACGGGTGTTGAGAATAGCAAGCATTGAACATACGAGCAGCGTGGACAAAGTAAAAGGACACATAATGACAATCAGAAAGAGACAAATTCTGGTATACATAAAGAGAAAAAGGGCCTAGAGAATTAAACACTAACTGGACATATTGAAGGCAAGAAAGTCAAAGAGAAACATTATTTAGTATGAGTGAATAGCAGAACAAGGAAAATGAATGATAGTAAGGGATTAGAAGTTACTTAGTAAAGTAAAAGGTGGGAAGTTGTGGAGAACCTTGATCGCTCACGCTATAGAAAGAGAAAAACCGTAAAATAAGATTTGGATGCAATCGTGTACTTTGCCAATTTTTAATACTTTAATAGAATACATTAAACTTTGTTGAAGAAATCAGTAATAAAAATGACGAAATATCTATTTACTGTACCTGGTATTTCCAAGACATGACGGAAAACCAACGAAGTCTGATGGTTTTGCGAGATACTGCTAGAGCACTCTCGGTTAATGGTAATAGTGATATGGCACTGAAACTATACCTGAGCTTACGGTAATCATCTAATGAACGCTTTCTTGGAAGCACTGCTGCAGCCGTTCTATCTATCTATCTATCTATCTCTTTCTTTTCTCCCTCTATATATATATATATATATATATATATATATATATATATATATATATATGTGTGTGTGTGTGTGTGTGTGTGTGTATGTGTATGTGTGTGTGTGTGCATAGTTGTATATTTTGGGTCGCTAGGTCTCACTAATACATGTTTCGTTATAAATGACGGGTAAGATAATCCTGTTAATTTTTTTTTTGCATTTCCTTTTATGTGAACAAGAGATTTCTTTTTTTTTTTATTCAGTGAGTGTATAAATAGTTTAAACAAGCGATCCTTATTAGCCATTTTCAAGAATTTTTGTTGTCCGATTTTAAATGGAGTGTAAGTGCTTTTGTAAATAGTCTGAACGTTGCTGAAAGGTAGACATTTTTTTAATTCCCGAATACGGCTGGTATATTTATTTACAGTTATTATTATTATTGCTTTTTGTTTCAATTATTTTTTTGGCATTTTTTCAGTTGAAAGCAGTAAAACATTTGTGGACAGTACTGTTTCGCAGCTCCTCAGTGCGACTAGACTCGAACCCCAACCGATTTGGTGTCAGTCAGAGTTTCTACCACTGAGCTATCTTCATTCGGCAGAGTGATATGCTAAATCTAGCATATTGTTTTTACGAATGTAAATAAATGCCAATCATCCGGAGTGCTCTATTCATTTTACTGAACAGTTTTGATTAACGCAGGCGTCTGTTGTTTATAGAATTAGCTTATTATTCAACAGTGTTCAATTCAAATATATTTTCAAGAGCTAAATTATTAACAAAATCAATGAAGAAACGTCTATATAATATTGTTTTGAATTGAACATATCATTGTCATCAAAAATTACTAGAAAATAATGAGTTAGGTTCTTATAGAGTGCCTCATAATACCAGTCCATCACATATGTCTGGCTCACTAGGGTTTGACTCAGGGTTTAATCTTGGTTACTTACATCTGGTTTTTCACTCATGAGAAAGACGCGGTTATATAAACATCCGTCCCAAGAGAAGATTTGGGACAGTCGTTCAGACATCTCAGACGTAGAATGTAAGGTCCACGAATTGGACCAGCAGCGACGGCGCTGCTACGCACTCACGCTTGCAGAGAATAACTGACAGAATAAACAGTTGAATAGAATCTAATAATAATTAAAGAAAGATGCACGCCTAGTGTTATTATTTTGCTGGTACATTCCACTTCGTCACACCTATGTCGATTTCTTGGTTTTTCTGTTCTGGATCTGCATTCATACATTTCACTAATGAAGAACACTTGTGAAAAGAATCAATTGAAGCAAATGTTATATATCACTAATTATATCTATTTAACTGATGAATCTAATTAGTGATATTTAACGTATTTGTTAGTCTTTAATATGTCTTGACCAATCTGTTTCAATTCTTTTACGCTCTATTTGTCATCATTAACAATTTATTTCAACATTTATTAATTACTCTACTCTTTGCTACAAATGCATAACCACAGAAACTAGGCCATTTTTGATAGCCTTTTTACGGTAACGCATTTTTACTGTTGATAAACGAGGATATTTACATCCTACCAACACAAATAGTAAATAAGGTTTTATATTGCATCTATTTTTAATATTGCGAGAGAGACTGTCTTATAAGTTTTAAAATGACGTTCAAATATTCTTGTTCTTCACAACTAAATTCACCAGGCTTTAATTTTGCAAACTCTGGTGATATTAATTCCCTGAAAATGAAAATAAAATCTTGCAAGAATGTTAATCTACACCAGTAAGAATGTTGGTTAAAGTTTCAGCACAAATTGTAAATCGCAAGTTATATTCTATTTAAAATATGTCAGACTATCGAACAAACAATTGGTGATTTAGTCTCGATTGGCAATTTTCTTTTAATGTTACTAAAAATTGGAGGAGTTTTTCTTTCATCTTTTTATAGCGTTATGAACACCATTGGAAAATTCGTAAACTTAAGGAATCAGCACATATGCTAAGCCACAAAAATCTCCTGAGCCGACCAAGCATAGAAATAAATACAATATGGGAACCAGTAATAAGGAGTGCCACAGAAAAGCAATGATAACAAAGTTGCAATATGAGCTCTGGTAAAAACATAAAATGATAACAGCAAAATTGCAATATGAGCACTGGTAAAAATGGTTGCTGAAGACATTAGGTTTATAATATCCAGAAATTCATACCCAGATGTCCTGAAGGACACATGGAACAGTGGATAAGAGTGTGAGTTCAATACCCGGTTAAGGCAGTGGAGAACTTTAGCAGGATAACTGATAACTGACATCCATCAAACATGGCACGTGGAACTAGAACAGTCTACCCCAGTAAGCGAGATAAAGGGTTCAGTTCGAAGAAGGCTGGAGCATACAACGGCCGAAACGTTGTGATAAATATGGCGACAAAGATGTGGACAATAGTCCGAATAATGTAAATAACGTTATGAAGGTGTATTTAATTCAGCTATGCCAGTTATTTTCCGTGACTAAATCTCAGATTAGCTTATAACACAAATACTCGGTGTCTTACAAATACACCGACTGTAGATAGTAAAAGTTTCTTAAGGATTTATAAGTATGTCAGATACGATCCATGAATAGGGAAAACGAGTTCAAATCTCACCAGAGATTCCTTTATTTTCGGCTCATGCTTAAACAAGAAGTTGTGATAAAAGACAATAGCGATGAAGGCAAAACTAGTTTGTTGTGGCGTTTGCATAAGAATGTTTGTGAAAAAAAAAATCCTATATAAATTTTTATATACCAGAACAATATTAGGAATATCATTGAAAAGTGGAAAACATTTTCATGTGATGTCATAAGGAGCGAGAAATCTAAGTTTACGTCGGGCTTTCAAAAATATTCAAATCTGACAACGTCTCCACTCATTCATATTTCTTCTTCTTCTTTGTGCCTTGTCCACTCAGGACACTGGCGATCATCGCTCTCCACAATATCCTTTCCTTTGTAGCTCATAATAAATTTTGTCTTTTTGTTATCTCTTCTAAACCTTATTCCGCCATTTATTTACATCGTTAGGTAGGTTAAGCGTTTTTTTCCCACTAAGGTATTAGAATTGACAAACATTAATAATTTGTCCTGTTAAATATTGTCAAAATGGAAATTTCATAACATAAGCTCTTTCTTTGTTAAGCGCGCAGTCACACTTGGTAAGCCCAGTTACACGTTTTCTTTGTTAAGAGACCAGTTAAAATTTATTCTTTAAGCGCCCAGTTACCCTTGGTAAACGCAGTTAAGATTTGGTAAGCGCTTAATTACACTTTCTTTGTTAAGCCCCTATTTACACTTGGTAAGCGCAGTTACACTTTGTTAAGCGCCCATTTACATTTTCTTTGTTAAGCACCCAGTTACACTTGGTAAGCACTCATTTACACTTTTTGTTTGTTAAATCAGTATTAATCATCTGTATGTTTTTCAGAGTTACTTATTTTCTTATGTTTTCCAAATTTGACAGACAATGTCTTCGTATACGAATGGTACGGTAAAGTCTTCAGTTTGACAAAGAAGCACTTCAAAAACATCGGTTGTTTAGTCAGATTTAGGGATGTGGGTCAGGTCGAAATCTTTTCAGCACCCTTTCATATATCCATCATTTTTATATAAAAATTTATGAATGTGTGCGTGTACGTGTTTTGATAATAGCGTGTACGTGTGTATATGACTTCAAGTTTTTTGGTCGTTTTTTTCCCTGTCCGCTTATTTCATTCTTATTGTGTGTGGGTTAGCGTTAAAGAGAGAGAGAGAGAGAGAGAGAGAGAGAGAGAGAGAGAGAGAGAGAGATAAAGAGGGAGGGAAAAAAGAAACAAAGAAAGAAAGAGGGGAAAGAATACATTTCGGTTTCAATTATGAAGAATTGTTTTTGCTTTATGTCTGTTCAATGTCCCAATTTTTGAAGGCCCGTGTATAGAGAGCAGCGTAAAAATATTTTGTGGGAGCGCGCATACGTCTGCAAGTGTTGAGAGTCACAACAAGATACCAATCTTTTATTTGTATTTCGACAGAATTCAAAACTCAAGATGGCTGTCGACTCAGTCAGTTGTTGAATTGATGAATAATCAAAGACTGTGCAAATAAAAACATATTTGTCTCAATGAAAATGAAAAGCAAATCAGAGAAAGAAAGAAAGAAAGAAAGAAAGAAAGAAAGAAAGCGAGAGTGAGAGAGACAGGAGGGTGAAGGCAAAAAGAGAGACAGATAGGGTGGGACAGAAATAGAAAGAGAACTTAAGGAAAAATAGAAAAAGAACAGAAGAAAAAAAAAGAGAAAAACATATAGAGTAGAAATAAGAAGAAAAGAAAAGAAAGATTCCTTTCAAAAATTGATATGATAAAATCGATAGAAAGAGAGAGAATTAAAAAGGGGAAATAAATAAAAAGGAGAGGCAGAAAGAGAAGAGAGAAAGAGAAAGAAAATAGTGACAGAAAGAGAAAAGGAAAAGTAAAGTAAGAGAGAAGATAGGCAATGAAAAGCGTAAGACAATGAAAGGGGGTAGGTAACAGAAAAATATCTTTATAGAAATAGATAAAGATTTTTGTACCGGAGAAGAAACCGTCGAAGAATTTTAAATAAGAAAAGACAAAAAAGTGAAAAAAAGAAAAAGAAAGAAGGAAAGAAAGAAAAAAAAAAACAAGGAAAGAATAAAAAAAAAAGAAAAAAAGCAAGCAAGAAAGAAGGAAGTGTTAGAGGAGGAAAAGGAGGACGTGTAATAAGACTAAAAATAAACATAAAAAATCTCAAAATAAAAAAAGTCCTTCAAGAAGTCGACAACCACGATAAAAAATACAATTAAGAAACACGTCCCTTAAAAACAAGTATCCCCAAAAGACATTCTATCTTATTATTTGGTGATTTTGCAATCTATAAGATAAACATAACGAATGTACGATATACAGGTGGTCGATCCTGCTTTGTCGGTTTGTTGATCTCTGGAGGCGTCATCATGGTGGGCTGTCGACATCCCATTTTAGCATCGAGGGACATCAGCGTCGGGATAAAGTCGTCTTTGACCAGATTTATTACGAGCTTTGTCTCTGTTTAAGCATTCGTATCACAACGTTACATCTACTAAGGCTCCCTGCACATGCATATAAAAATAAAACAACCCCCCCTCTCAGGCACCACCCCATCATACATCAAAATCAACATTACTAGCACTCTTTCATAATATATATATATATATATATATATATATATATATATATATATATATATATATATATATGTATGTATATATGTGTGTGTGCGTGCGCGTGTAAATATGTATGTTGCCATATAACTTTGCACTTAGGAAACTACACTTATACACACCGTCTATTTATTCTTTCACTTATGCATGCGCTTTGCTATATTTGGTTGTATACTTGAACGGTATGTGATAATACACATAAGAACGTATTTTAAAGCTATATGTATATAAATAACATACGGATATATGATGCTCTACATTGAGGCATTCATTATATAGGAAACAAAGCAAGATACGAATACACATACACAAGCACACGCGTATTCACGCACACACCTGTATACATCAATAAGCTTTTCTTTCATACGTGCAAATATAAAGCGCGCTATAATTTTGTCTCAATATATATAAGTACTTTTACAATCTGGTATCTATCTTTATTTAGCTTTCATGGAAAAATAACTTAAATTATCATTATTGGCAGGAGGCAAGTCGGAGAAAAGACTTGAAAAAATTTTAGTTTGCTAGAATATAAGATAAAAACATTTCTCTGTTAAATCTTATTACTTATATATTTGAAAGTGAAGAAAATTGTTTACCTTTTGAAAAATTAATTAGAAAATTTTTACAGTTATAAACTAGCACTGAAAATTTTTTATAGTTAGGTTTTGGAACACAAAAAGAAGTCCAAACTTTGTTCAACTCACCTGTTTTTAAATGTTCTAAAGGTGAACCTCAGACAGACAGACTTTGACACTAAAACAAACTTTCCCTTGACACCGCTATTATTTTAACTACCTTTACTCCTCGGCAATGTTTATTATTTTAAAAAGGAGTGATTAGAATCGTAATAAAACCTAAGCATATGGATGTGAATTTGTACATTTTCTTTGTTCTTGAGAATTTACAACAAAGATATTAAACTATTTATTTATTAAATTGTTTACTGTAAATATTGGCAAAACATTGACTAAGTATCAATTGATTTAAGCTTTATAAAATAGTAAATAATAAGGATTTCATTATAGCTGGTTCACATATTTTAATCATTTTAATAAAGTTTCTTTTTTTTAAATTTATGATTAAAATGTTTTTTTTTTCAGATTTATTTGTCTATAAATTGGTAAATGATAAATATTGCATTGTATTAGTTTTAATTTTTGGAATGTTGTAAATATAAAAGTATTCTTGTAAATAAAGAATATAATAAATATTGTTTAATATTTTTGTTGTAAATTCTCAAAAAATAAAGAAAATGTATAAGTTCACTTTCATCATTTGTTTCATATTTATTACAGTTCTAATCATTGCTTTTTAAAGAGATAAGCATTGCTGAGTAGTGAGGGTAGTTAAAATAATAGAGAGCCAATGAAAAACCGTCCTTTTGACACACCTTTTCTTGGCAGGCACGAAGGTCCAAGTTTGCCGTACGTAGTATATTTTGACTGACTTGATTCTCTTCATTCATTCACTTTTTATGCAAGACAAACATTCAGCAATTAATTTCGAAGGTTTATACAGAATTACTATAAAACATTGTTAAAGTCATTGCAGTGGAGAACTTTCAGAGGGAAATTAGCAGGAGATAACTGATAACTGACATCCATTAAAAACATGGCACGTAGAACTAGGACAGTCTACCCCAGTGAGCGAAAAAAAGGGTTCAGTTTGACATTCCAACCACCTGAAGAAGGCCGGAGCGTTGTAATAAATATGGCGACAAAGATGAGGTCAATAGCCCGAATAATGTAAATAATGTTGATATTTGAGTCAGTACTGCCACTTAACTTCATCTCCGAGACAGGGTTCTCCCAGTGGCGTTGCGACCGATTAGAACTGCAATATTCCTGCTCAGCAGCTAAATACATATATGGTTATAACTATCAACTCAATAACAAAAGAATAAAAATGCAAATGTGCATTTTAGAAATAATATTTCCGTAAATTCTTTAAACCATATACTCATAATCTAAATTTTCTATTTCTAGAGAATTGTCACAATACATTGGAATTTTTTAAAGATTTATTCTTTTTCGATAATATCGATTTATTAATTGTCGAAACTCATGTTTTATTCCCTATTGGGGGATACTCTTCCATCTTAAGTATTGAGGTGGCGATGTTTGTTAAACGCGCATACACATTGGCAGGTTATTTAAAGCCAGAAAATATTTTTAGATAGTACTGATACAAGTCTTACTAATTATCCCGTAGATGGGGGAGAAGAGGTGGATTCATACCTTTCCCAAGGGTATCTGTACGCAAGTAAAGATAACGAACTCGACCGGAATTGGAACTTTGCTCTACGATTTCCAAAATTCGAACGGTTATGCATTACACCGCCTCTATATTCAAGCTTACAGAACCTGGTATTCACAAACAATCACCCATCTAGGTACTGACCAGACACGAAGTTGCTTAACTTCGGTGATCGTAATCCCTGTTTCCTTTGAAAAAGTGCTGCAATATTGTTGATTATTCGAAATCAACAATATTGCTTTATACCGCCTTTACTACTGTTTTAATTCCTATACTGGATTGGTACCAGCTATAAATGCGCAAACGAAATATGATTTCAAAACAGAACAATGCGTCCTTTCTCTGATCAGGCTTGTAATCATCATGAAGCCCATGTCTAGACTATGGCAGATGTTTTGGTAATTGCAATTTTTCTAAAGAACTGGGGTGAATTCTCTCAGTCAAGCTATAAAGAATTGGTTCTTTATTTAAATCGCTCAAATTTGAGCAAATATTTAGAAAAAATCATGAACACGTAAACTTATCAAGTTATATTAATTCCTGAGTCTAGCAGCTGTAATCATACAAATAATCCACAATTTCTCATCAATAATATTCAAATTGCTTTTATGCTTAATTAAAATAAGAAAATATATATAATATAATATATATATATATATATATATATATATATATATATATATATGAAAAAGCTCAAACACTAACATTCCATGGTTATAATTTATTCCATTGGAATCGTAATCACGGTCCGACTCATCTGACCTACAAAATCAAAAAGCTTTTCGAATTTGTAGGTCTGACGAATTATTAGAGTTTTTCGAATGTTGTAAATATAAAATTATTTTTGTAAATAAACAATCCAATAAATAAAGTGTTTAATATTTTTTTTATAAATTTTCAAGATTAAAAACAAATGTATGAATTCGCTTCCATCATATATTTAGGTTTTATTGCAATTCTAACAACACTTTTTAAAACAATAAACATTGCTGAGTAGTGAATGTAGTTAAAAATAATAGCGGTTTTATGGGAAAAAAAACTGTCATTTGACACTTAGTTTAATTTTGCGGGTAAGATTTTTCAGAACCTTGTATGTTTTGACAGATTTCATTCTCTTCTTCCTTTCACTTCTTATGCAAGACAATGTATATATATATATATATATATATATATATATATATATATATATATATATGTAAAATTGAAAATTTTTCTTACTGTAAATTAACATATCCGTATTTGAATTATTATTATTCCCGCAATTTCGTGGTTCATGTCCACTTTTTCGTTTGGTTATATATATATATATATATATATATATATATATATATATATATATATATATATATATATATATGTTCTTTTGACTATTAGTGACGCTTGCATGCCAACGTTCGCTCGCGTGGCCATCACTCCGTTCAGAAATGCAAGTTCTCTATAAGAGTATACTTTTAAAACGCAGACGTAACAGGCACATGTTTGTCCATGCTACCACACGCGCACATGGATATATTAATTTACAGTAAGTAAATTTTTCAATTTAAAAAATAAGATATTTATTATCTATTGTATTCTAAATACTGAGCCATTTAAAAATTACTTAAAAAAAAATTAATCCCCATATATATGTGTGTGTATGTATGTGTGTGTGATCATAGAAATCAACATTGCATGGTGAATTTCAGTTAATGGCTTCTAGTGATTATCAGGCCATGTGGTAATATACTTTATGTAGAGTCACTGAAGATTTTGTGGAATTACGGAAGTTAGTCAATTGTTTTTTGTTTTTTTCAATTGTTTTCTTTTTAGACCTATTGCTAGTTTATAGCCTTGATTTTGAATATGTTTATTCTATTTTATTTATTCATATTTATTTTATTTTATTTTGTTTTACTTCATTTTATCTTTATTCATACGTGTATTTAATTATATATAGCATACTTTCTTCGAATTGGTGGGTTCAATCCCTGGGTCGGGCAGAAACGATCAAGAATTAACAGAAGTACTAAAAATAAGAACTAGATATCCCTAGACATGAACACTGATATGAAATCATTCTATCCCCTGAGATCAAATAAAGGTTTCCAATTTGTAATTTCCTGTAGGTTACCCAGATCAATATATGCCTGACGAAGGCCGAAACGTTGTGTTAAAAACAAAGATGAGGACAATAGTCCGAATGTAAATAGTGTAAATATACTTTTGTCTGGTGTAAAAGATTGATATTTACTTTTAAAGAAAACCCATTATTTTTAAACTGTTTAGTTTGGGAATTCGTAATGTGGCAGTAGCTAGCGTAATAGGAATTTGTTTTCGCGTATGCATTTGTAAGTGAGGTCGAATCTTTTCTTTTGGAGTTAATACTTTATTAGTTTTTAAAAGATATATTTTACTATTCCAACGCGCCTTCGAATTTCGTTGTTATATTTACCGTCAACTGTTGGATAATAGTCTAAGGTTCAGGCACATTGCTTCATATGATAGCAGTGTGCACTCAACAATGTAAATCATTAGTCATACGAAATAAATATTAAACAAAATCAAGAAATGAAAATATACACATATAACTTTCAAAAAATAGTTAAAGATTCACTCGGCATGTGGAAGGACTTGGCAAGACTCGGAAAAGGAAATAATCTCTCAGTTGAAAGTAACCATCTACATTATTATAAAAAATAGAAGTTTACTTGTGTAGGGCTTTTAGTCAATAGTGACATTGAGGGTAATTAGAAAGTTTCAGCAGAGTTTCAAACAATGTAGTTTGGATAATAATAAAGTTCTGCAAAATATACATACTAAAATAATCCGACTATATTCCCTAACTTCAAGAAATTTAAATGTGGAAATTGAATTGTTTTATGACGACATCAATAAGATTATAAATGGAAAGAATACGAATGGCAACATGAAAAGAAGGTGAATCTAGTGCAGGGAAATTTGTAATACGGAAGGAAAATTAGCGAAGTGAAGTGCATTTCAGTGAAAAAGGAAATAACAATTATGAATACATTTTTTCAAGAAACCGGAAATGAAGTTGATAAAGACGAAATGTTAAAAGGAAAATGAAACTGACTTTGTAATTTCTGATAATTTATTTAAGCCAGTGCTGGTTATATTCAACCGTCATAAACAAGGTTAATGTAGGCGATGATCACAGATTTGTAGTTTGTCGAGTGAAATTTGACTTTAAAATTGAGAGAAATAAAACGATTCTTAGAAAGAAAACTTATCTTAATACGAACAGAGAAAAACTTAATGAATTTCAGGTCGAAATCAAAAACAGATTGCAGTCTTTGTAGAATAACGAAAATAAGACATAATAATAAGAATAAAATATTGTCAAATATAATAAAGCAAAGCTGCAGCGATAACGGAAAAACAAACGAAAAAAACAAAAAAACAAGAGAAAGTCAATACAAGATCTAATGAAAAATAGACGAAATATGGTTGCAAATACGAACCGGCGCAGAAAAATGCTCGACTCATTACCAAAATTCAACGATTTTATCACGGCAGATCAGAATACTGATATCGGAAACTGGGTCAATCCGATAAATTTTCAGCTTCCCCTCAAACTAAGATTATTATTGCAGAATGGATACGAAAAAAAAATCAAAAACAAGATGAACTTGGGAGGAATAAAAATATCTTTTGGAAAAGGGCAGAGTTTGAAACATACTCGTTCTCAAGCAAAATAGATGAACAACAACTGCTTAAATTGAAAGACAGAAACGGAAGTTAACAAATCTAGAGAGATAATGCCATGGATAGCTGAGAAATAATTGTGCAAACATATATATTTTAGAATTAAAAATATCACCAACAATCACACCAGAAGAGAAGTAATAACAGATTAAAAAAAAGGTTGCACTTCAAAAATATGAAACGCAGAAAGCAACAAGTGAAGAAGTCATAGAGACAGAGCTTTTGTAAGATACAAAGAATTCCCCAATAGATTAGTACAGCTATTCACGGTTTCCGAATACGAACACTTCTTTATAAAAAGGAGATACTAAATACCTTGGTGATGATAGTTCTATCACATTGCAATAGATTCGACTATTGCGAAACTGACAGTAATACATGAGATCTTGTTAAGACCGGGATTTTACACGTTTTTTAACGGTGTGTTTAAAAACATCGGTTTTTGTTGTGACTGTATGAACATTGTTAACGTTGAGTTGAATGTCTTATAATTATCTAAATAGAAGTGTACATATATATATATTTAGATTGTCTATGGTGTGTGTATGTCATCACGAAATGTATCTTTATGCATTAGACATCCGACAACATTTATTTTTCTCTTACTTAAACCCCTTCCACCCACCTCTCCTAAAATTCTCTCTGTTAAGGTTTAATCTCCTTCCTCCTCATACTCACTCTCTCTCTCTAAATTCTGTTTTATTTCCGTAGTTTTTTTTTTTCTGTTTTTTTTTTTGAATTTGTAGGTCTGATGAATTGGATCGTATTTACGATTCCAATGGAATAAATTATGACCATGGAATATTAGTGTTTAAGCCTTATTATATATATATATATATATATATATTTATATATATATATATATATATATATATATATATAAGGGACGATGGATAGATTGTCGTCTAAATTATGCAATTAAAATTTTAACATATATTTGGCAAAAGTATACAATGATATCTTGAAAAACTAAAAAGTAAATTCAATAAAAAATCACCATTGTATTCAACCACAGCCTCCAGATGACTTCGGAATCTACTGCAACTCTTCTGGATGGTCTCCTTTCTTTTTAAATTGCTGTCATAATCCTTGCCTTCAGTTCATCTTTGGTGTTACAACGAGCTTTGTTGGTCTCTCGCTCAACTGCGCCCCGCACATAATACTGAAGGTGGTTGCAGTCTGAGGAGTTAGATGGCCAGATGTAAGAAGTGATGTGGTCGCAGAAATTGTCTGACAACCATGACTGAGTTCTCCTGCTTTGTGTGGCATGGTGTTGAGTCATATTGCCAGACATAGGGTTTTCCAGAAGCCAACCCTTTTTTTATCCAGGTCAGCACTTCCTCCTCAAGGCACTTGAGGCCGACGTGTTGAGTTTGAGGCCCTCACCAACAAATTCAGGAGTTGTTTTTTTTTTCTAATCAGAACAATCAGAGTGAGTTTTTCCCAGCCGCCATACCTTCGTAAGTACAATTAGACTCATTCTTTCCGAATCCTCTTCACTATCCTCAGATTTACACTCAAACACTATGAAATGTTCGTATTGGAGCTTCCGGTGCGAATGCCAAGCAGTACAGAATGCCGTTTCCAAATTTTTGGCAGAGTGAATTGTGTCATGGAGCTCTTTTTCTAACTGACCTTATTATAGTGTGCAGTCGAAAAAATCAAGAATAAACAACGCGTGAGCAAAATTAAAAATATAAAATGCCGACAAATTACTCATCGCACCCTATATATATATATATATATATATATATATATATATATATATATATATATATATATATATATATATAAGAACGAAACCGCCAGAAAACCCACACAAATGATTTGATTAAAGTGGAGAAGGCTTGTGCAGAACCATCCACACTTTTTTCGGAATTATTTGCACCCACTGAGTGGGTGCAAATAAAATGCCACAGACGAAACAGACAATATACCTCAGGCTTCTCGTGTAAGAGTTTTCCATCTCCTAGACCAATCGTGTTCTATAACACTAAAGAGCTTCGTCAGCCATATATATATATATATATATATATATATATATATATATATATATATATATATATATATATATATATATATATATATATATAAAATTTCCAGTGATGACAATTATTTGCAATCTAAACTACGCAAGAATGTAACAGAGAACATTTACTGCCATATAGGAGGAATAAATAACTCATTCTTCAAATGTCATTGTCGTGGATAGTTGTATTTGAAATAGACCGCTCCCTATTTTTGTTTTTACCTTTCTGAACAATGGTGTTCTTCCTAGCCGAATGCAGGGCGATGCAGTTTCGATCCCTGCAGGAGAGGGAATTTACTTTATTAAGATTTCTCGAATACGCAGACCGACATACACACTGTTTAAAGTAAAAACTAAAAATGGATCGTCTATTTCAAATATGAGTATCCACTATAATTAATTATAACATTATAACGTTTGAAGTAATAAAAATGGTGGATTAAAAATAAATCCATTAACAGACACACACACACACACGTATATATATATATATATATATATATATATATATATATATATATATATATATATATATATATATATATATAAAAGGGTGTATCAAAAATATTTTTTAAACTTTGGAGGCGGGTTCCCCACACCAAAATAAAGACAAATGTCCTTATAAACATATTTCCGCAAATTCTTTGTTTTTGACGCTACGGTAAATGGCGCTGTGTTACCGTGTAGACTACGTTACATTTGCCATTCATGTACATTTGTGGGTAGTCTGTCTTCAACGTTTAACGTGTCTAGTAGTGAGTTGACTGAGAAATGTTCCGTTTAACAATAGCAGAATATTCATATTGTGAGCAGGCAGATTTTTTTTACAAATAGTCATGGACGCAATGCTGCACGGCTGTATCAGATTGAGTTTCCAGACCGAACAGCCGAGTCACCCAACCTTTGATGTTGTTTATCGTCACGTTACTGAGACAGGAACCGTGGCACCACAAACTATGGTAATAAGTATTTTGGGATTGTATCTTGGATTGTACTGCGTTTACCGTAAACTTAACCCCAAAACGTAGCGGACATATATGGATATTTGTCCTTGTTTTGGTAGGATAAGGAAGAACTCGCCCCCCATATATATATATATATATATATATATATATATATATATATATATATATATATATTATAAATTAATTGATTTAAAATATGGTTTTTACGCTACACAGTTCTAACCATGTTTCAAAAATTGAAGCTAAAAGCCCTGAATTTAATTTTGTAATTAAATTAAAGACATTAGTTCCATTTCATTCTCAAGCGAATTTTGGAGTAACTTTTAAAATTACTGGGTTTTAAAGACACAACTAAAATCATAATTCACGTTTCCAACACCGGATTTTATATCTTACTGTTCTTTCTTTTTTTTTTATATATACATACATATATATATATATATATATATATATATATATATATATATATATATATATATATATATATATGTGTGTCTGTGTGTGTGTGTCTGTGTGTCTGTGTGTGTGTGTGTAATATCACTATTCGTTGAAACGTAGATATTAACTGAATTTTTATCTGAAAATGTTATTGTATAATCTATGTTCAATCTATGCGATTAATTTTACCTATGTATTAAGTGCATTAACAAGGAAGGAACTTAAATTGAAAGGTAAATATTTTTGTTGTGAAAAATATTTGCTTTTCGACTTAACGTTTTGTTTTCATCATTAAACTCTGGACATTGACGAACATACGTGATCGTCTGGTAATTCTCTCACCGAATTCTAAGTATCCATTTTCGCCATAATTGGCCTACAATTTATTTCTAGACTTCAAAGTAATTTGCGTATTGTTTCTAACGATAATTACTCGATTTCTTAAGTAACAGAATTGTGTAAGTTATTTATCACATGACACGCGTCATTCTTATTTCTGATCAGTCTTCACCCAGAATCTCTGATATTCTCTGGATTGTTCCGTTTTATCTAAACACGGCAGGCCTTTCTCTTCCTGTTCATTATTTTTTTTTATTTCCTGTTATCTGCCAAAGATTTACCATTCCTTCCTTTCAATATCCGAAGAGGTATGGTCATTTTAATTTGTAATTGAAGACCATGCTCTGAGGTACTGCTTGCTTATTTTCGTTTCCACCTCCTGTGAATGGATTTAAAAGTTTCGAATGAAACCAATCTTGTCAGTCTTCTTTCGTTCGTAACTAGCAAGTTATAGCATTAATCTTTCTCCCTATGTAGTTTTCCTACACGATATCAAGAAATTATTGCGGCTTTTGTTCGAAACTCATGACAAGACTTTGAAGTTGCAGACAATTCGCACAATTGAAAATATCAATTTATAAAATTAATAATGAATTTCATATTTCAAAAGGAAAAATATCAACAAAGCAATTCTGAAGATATGAAAGTCAGTAACATGAGAGTGACTAAGCGCGCTAGCAATATGCGAGAAATTCTTAGATGAAAACGCATAAAATGACTGAGAGCTAAATCATGAAAATCATTTTAACTTACTTTTTGGTAGTAAACAGAAGCTTGAAACTTTAGCATCCAGAAATATTTGCATTCGTTTTTTCGTTCCTAATTTTAATTTTTATGTAACTATAACTCGTTTGCATCGTAGAAGACGAGAAAAAAACATACGAACTTAGAAAGTTCAGTATAAAAATAGTACCGGAAAAACATACGAAATCAGAAAGTTCAATATAAAAACAGTACCGGAACTGTTATACTGCAATAAGAGTTAACTGTTAACAGTTGTGTTTCTAAATAAATGGGAGATAAGCTAGCTAATTAAAATCACAATCAAGAAAAATATACTGAAACCTTCAGATTGCTTCCGGGGTTGAGTTTCAATTGTTTTGTTTTTTTTTGTTTTTTGTTTTTACAGTAAGGTTCATCCTGTACAAGGTACGGGGGCCACTCGTAATAGAGGATTACATTAAGGAGTAGTTTATGTGGATAGGAGTGGGGTAACTTTATACATGAATAGGTTAAGATTGTAGTGATCAGGGAAACATCCTCTTGGGAGTCTGTTCCATAGGATAGTGGTTCGTAGAAGGAAGCTGTTTGAGTGGAACTTACTTCACTCTGATGCAATACGGAGAGAATATGGGTGGTTTGCTACTATGTAAGTGTCGTTCAAATAAACACTCCACACAAAGACAAAAAGTTAACGAAAAATTAAAGAATCCCTTCCCATGACTCTTCTTCTTCTATGTGCCACTTCCTTTCAAAATGTGGACGATAATGGCTCTCCACAGCTTCGTATCCTTCGTAGCTCTTATTAATGTTTTTTTAATATTCTTTCTACACCCTATTCTGACATCCATTTACTCAAACTCGTTACGTAGGGTACTCGCTGCTTTCTTCTGCTCTTCTTGCCCTTCATTTATAGTCAACAGAATGTCAATTTTCCAGTCCTTCTGAGCTAATTATATGTCAAAAAATTTTAACTTTCTTTTTTATCTATCAGGTCATCCCATAAGTTCTGTCCGAATTTTGAATAAAGAAAACAAGTGACCAAATGTTACATTCAATCAACAATGTATTTTCCCTGATTATCTATGACTTCCTTCCATCTATTAACAAGCTTACTAATTCCATTACTGTAAAATTCTTTTGGCTTTGATTCGAAAAACTCACAAATGTCAGTTTTAACCTCTTCCTGTGTTACAAAAGCTGTTTCTTCCAAATGATTCTGGACGCTACGAAACAAATGGTAGTCGGAAGGAGCAAGATCGGGAGAATAAGGTGGATGAGGAATTTTCTCCCAACCATGTTCTTCGATCTTTTGTGACGTGATTCTTGCTGTGTGGGGTCGTGCATTGTCCTGATGAAACATCACCCCTTTTCGATTCACTAGAACAGGGTTTTTTTTTCCTCAAAGCTTGGTTCAAACGCTTTAATTGCTGACAGTATATTTGAGCATTAATTGTTGCATTAGGTGGTAAGAATTCAAAGTGGATTATTCCTTGGCGATCCCATCAGATTGAAAGAAGAACCTTTTGCTCAGGAAGTTCCCTTCTTGGCTGTGGCTGGGGTCCTTCCCCTTTACCAAGCGACTGTCTACGACGCTTAACATTTCGATAAAAGATCCATTTTTCGTTGTCAGTCACAAGTCTACCCAAAAAAGATGAAACAAGTTGGCGAGAATGGAGAGAAGAGCAGATGTCAACTCGGGATTTGAGGTTCTTTTCAGACAATTCATGAGGTACCCATTTTCCAAGTTTAGGAACTTTTCCAAGTTGTTGAAGTTGTATGGTTTGAACTGAGAACCACTGCCAATTCCTCAACTGATAAAGCAGGATTTTCTTCAAGGGCTGCTTCAAGAGGATTTTTATCAAACTCAACTGGACGTACGGTTCGATCTTCATCTTCAAGGGTGAAATCTCCACCTCTGAATTTTGAAAACCATCTTCTGCAAGTTCTTTCATTCACACATTCCTCTCTGAGTGAATATTTCTAGCCGCTTCGGTTGCTGAGTTTCCTTTCTTGAACTCATAAAGCATTATGTGCCTCAAATGATTTTTGGGTACTTCCATGTTAGCAGGGTTTTAATCAAACAGAATTTAATTTTATTGTTCTCTGAAATGAAATTTGATCAGTTTAAATGCATCTAAACATAAAAATAATGTTCAGCTCCATTAGACATTATAAAATACTCTTTAAATTTCGTTCATTTTAACAAAAAGTTAAAATTCGGACAGAACTTATGGGATGATCTGATATATGTGTGCCTTTTGTTTTCAGTTTTCTTAAAACTTCCTCTTTGCTTACAGACTCTATCGATTATATTCCCAGTATTCTTCTGTAGAAACACATCTCTATTATCTCAAGTTTTCTCTTCATCAATGTGGAAATTGTCCAGCATTCCCTGCCATATAGGAAGACTGATATTACATAGCAGTTCAGCACTTTTTCTTTACTTCTAACGAAATGTCCCTGTTTCTTAATACTTTGCTTAGTTTTTGGAAAACATCTTTTGCTATTTTAATTTGCCTTCGGATTTCGGTGTCCCATTTTTTGTCACCTGTTAAAACACTTATCAGATATTTAAACTTCTAGTTTCATTTTGATGTATCCTCTTCGTAGCTTGCATCTTGGGCTTTTTCTTTTAATAATAACCATACACTCTGTCTTACAATTGATGGTTAATCTTTTATTTTCGCTTTCATTTACTACTTTTTTGGGTGGTCTTGTAGTTTTCTTTCTGTGTCTGCCATCAAAACGGTGTCATCTACGTCTCAGTTCTAATTAAAAAAAATATTCGATTAAACCCATTTTAAATAGTTCTTTAGTTATAAATATACATATGAATATATATACGAAACTAGTCATCATAATTCGATGATTTATTCGGACAATCGTTCTCGTTTACTTTTTATTATGAATAATGAAGAGTAGCCTCCCTTTGTTTTGTTACTCTTCTCTTTGGGAGAGCTATTTTCTGTTTACTGGGTCTATAAAAGGGCACTATACGCGAACCTTGTATTTTCAGTTGAATAAAGGTTTCTTAAAATCTACACCTGCGTACTTTTGTCGTTACACTATTCACATTGAATTTCTTTTGGTAAAACTTTCAACTGTCAATTGAAAATCTACGAGGGAATTTCCAAAGATATAAACATGTTTCTTTTCTCAGTTCCATTCAGCCACTTTATAAGCTCGATCCAGAGGTTAAGCTATATTTTGGTTGAAAGAACTGATGTTAAATCACAGTTTGACACCAATTTACTGCCATCAAGTATTGCAATCAAATGTTTTAATTCATCTATTTGCTTTCGAGAAATATAGAGAAATAAGATTAGATTGATTTGCTGGTAAAAATACTCTTACTCCTCAGTTGATCTTTACCATAGAATAACGTGTCAAAAGAGATGATTGGTAAAATCCTTTCTTACAATCTCGAGAAGTCGTATTGCACTTTAAACAAGAAGACAATAAGTTAATGGTAGCGATATTAAATAGGGAAGTTTTTGAACTTTTGAGCAGTTCTTTCCAAAAGATTCGTAAAATTGTTGCTACAATTATTAGTTCATCTGGAGTGCTATTTTGCAACATATGTCGGAAACTGGTATCAATCTGTATGACAGTTGCCTTTTATGTTTATTTACTCTGGTCTCCTTACTGAGACGGGATGTGACACAAGGTCGGGTTTGATGTGGGGAACCCGAGCGCGTACACCCGGGGCAGCCTCCGCAACCGTCCGTTGCGCTAGCATCGGTATGACTACCGACCCCCTTCTTTAGTGCAATGGTGTTGGGGGGGGGCCCGGGGAGCTGTTCCCCGGGACTGGCCACCTCAAATTTTATTTTCCTCGGCTGCGTCTCTGTCAGTTGACTTTTATGTAGATTGCCAAATCATAGAACGATTCAACACTAAAATCGTTACAGATATCGATAATGGCTGATGAAGTCCAAACAAAAATCGAAGATTCAAATGATTATAAGCATTTAAAATCTTGACGAAATGGTCACGACTTGTCAAATTTTCAAAGTTTGACAAATATGCAGATATCTTCAAACAAGTTATCAGTTTAAGTATCAAATATTAAATGTAGTTTAGAAAATAAAAAGTCCCCTGCTGAAAAACTAAAGAAACAACGCAGTTTTGAATGGAAATAAATGAAATTCGAAACCCAATTTACAAACTTTTTTTATTTCTAGACGGGATTTTCCTTTATATTAAAAACTTTTCGACAACAATTCAAATAACAGAATATTATTTACTAAGTTTCTCATAGTTTTGGCACAAGATCATAAGTATGAGGCACCCAGTGAGGCTCGAACTCATTACAAAATAATAACTCGATGATCTGTGTACTACTTGACACAGAAGTGTTCAATATTTACTATCAGTTGTTTAGAATTTAAAACTTTAAAACACATCAAGTACGAGGTGACAATAACATCACCAGTTAAATAATTTCGAGGTGAGAAAATGATAATGTATAATTTTCCTATCCTTGGTAAGAACATAGTCATTATTTTTCACAGCTATTCTCCGCCATTTTTAATGTCTCTTAAAATACTCTATATTTTTAGAATGTCAGTCTTCTAGTCATTTCTAACCTCCCTTTTTTTTACATAATGCAAAAAGCTATTTCGGTTGTTTTAACTGTGAAGTAAAATTTCTCAATACAACAGGAATTCAAAATACATTATTTCTACTTTGATTGATTCTCGTTTGATTTTAGATATTGATTAGACATATTGAAAAAGTTCATATGACTTACTCTATTTTTAAATCCTAAATTCTTTTTGGAAAAATAATAACGTATTTCACTTTTGCCTTAATTCTATTTATTCCTTTTAATTTACTTATTACTTATTTCTATTGTATGTGACACACCTGTTGATTACATTACAAAAGACGTGAGCAATATGGAAATCAAGTCTACCATGTGAAATCAAAGTTGAACTCTTCTGAGCAACAGTTGGCATATTTCTTTCGTACGAACCCAGTGCATGAATTTTAACAAAAGCGTTGGACAAAAATTTGTGGATAAGAAGGCGTAGCGAGATTATGAATTCTTTTTTGAAAGGTCGATATTTTGTAATTATAAACTCGATCAAATGGCGGTCAGTCTTTTTGCAGAGGATTTTTCGAGTCGATCTAAAATAGCAAAGAGAAATTATGGAATAATTCTTTCAGATACGGCATTTTGAATCCGTTATCCACGTATCTCCGTTAGGTGTCTGTCACAACCGACGTGACTATTAAATGAAATCTTTTATTTCGTCCTCTGGTAATATATTGTTAATTCTTTTCTCTTTAATTCACTAAATCGTACTCGGTAAGGCAGACACATATGGATGGCTTGAAGAAAGAGAAAAGAAAATGTGATAGAAGACAAGATGATAATGCCAAGTTTGAAAGAATCAAAAATTTACAGAGCAACTTAGTTAAGCGAAGTGACGTTACAATTAGCACTTTGGAAAAATCCCCCTGAACAATAAAAACGCCGAAAGATCGTATTTAGAATTTGGCTTCTTTATGTGCTATGTGCCGTTAGGACATAGGTGATCATGGTTTTCTAAAACTTCCTGTTCGCTTTAGCTCTTAATAAACTTTGTCTTCTTCTGTCTATATTTCTAAAATGAAGTATTATAATTATTTACACTATTTACATTGTTCGGACTGTTGTCCTCATCTTTATTGTCATATTCACGACATTTCGGCCGTTGTATGTCCCAGCCTTCTTCAGGTATATACGCTGGAATTTCGTATTATTTCGTCCACTGGGCTAGATTGTTCTAGTTCCACGTGCCATGCCCTTTCTGGATATCTCAGTTTCAGTTATTTCCCTTTAGTAACTCAACTTTCCAAGTTTTTCTTGCTTTGGCCAAGTATTGAACTCACAACTATTTGGGTCAAGTCATTGGATTACTTCAACCACTGAGCCATGTGTCCTTGTGGTTAATCTATTCCAGTGGACGAAATAAGGCGCTCGGTACGAAATTCCAACGTATATCATCTGAAGAAGGCCGGAGCGTACAACATTCGAAACGTCGTGAATATAACAAATAAGATGAGGACAACAGCCCGAGCAATATAAATAGTGTAAATACTTTGTCTTTTTTTTATTTCTCCTAAGTCCTGTTCCGCCATCCATTTACACAAGCACATTAATCATTTTATGTCTTGTTTTCTTCTGTTCCTCAGGCCTTCTTGTCTGGACCGTGAGTATCAGATTTTCCAAGCCGTCCTTCCTCATTATATGCCCTAGAAACCTCAACTGTCTCTTCCTAATGTTAAGTATTAGTTTCCTTTTTTCTACAGTTTTTTGCTTCCATTTCCTACAAAATTTCGTCGTTACTCACATGTTTGGTCCACGATAACCTCAGCATCTTTCTGTAGAAGCACATATCTGTTGCCTCAAGTCGCCTTTTTATCTTTGAGGAGATCGTTTAGTACTCACTACTACACAGAGTACAGATATCACATAGCAGTTTAGTACCCTTTTCGTTGTTTCTAACGAAACTTTCATATTTCTCAGCATTCTTCTTAGCTTTAGGAATGTTTACTTGGCTATCTTCGGATCTCAGTATCGCACTTTCTATCCTTTGTCAACACTTCCCATATGTTTAAATTTCCGCACCTGCTTGATTTTGGTATCTCCGATTTGGATTACCATAAATATTATTACAAACTTTACCTTATTGTAATAATTATCTAAATACCGTGTAGCCTTGAATAAAATCTTCTGTAGCTTTTAGCACATGGCAAAAGCTTAATGTCTAAAGACGAAACGTTTATAAAAATGAATGTTTAAAATGTCTTTAAAAGGATTTACCTCGTCTTACTGCAATTAACTAAGCTACTTTCCTGGGTAAAGTCAAGTAATAGAGGTATTTAAATTGATTATCAGCTAAATAAATTTGCTAAATATTCACATCTTGTTGAGCCTAAATAAATGGCTTAAGATTTTAATTTTTAAATAAAATCTCTAGTCCTTTTGGTATTAAAAACATACATTGACCAAAAGATTTTCAAAGCAGGTGTTTTTTTTTTCCCAAAGCATAGAAACTAATTAGTCTAATGCCTTTTGATCAAAATGAATCATTGCTAGGCTAACACATTTTTAGTATTTTTTTATGTCATGTCTCTTCACAATATTTTCCTTATTATATTTGAATTGCCATACATTCTTAGGAAAAGACATTGGAGTGGTTTCCCGTTGCCTTCTCTACGGTTTGGAATTCAGAGTTTTTCTTCTGTTAGGCAAGTTGTGTCCCGAGACTAGAGTACCCAATCTAACCTGCTATTTAACCCATAGCTGTGGTTGGAAGAGATAGATTCATGCCTTTTCCAAGAGCATTTGTGCGAAAGTGAATGCTACAGACAAGGCCGGGATTTGGACTCAGTTTCCCCGATTCGACCTTCTATCCCGATATCCTTTATGCTAAGCGCAGTTAACGCTTTACATTTTTAGCCTTTAAAACTAAATGTTTCTGGATTTGAGGCAATTGACGACAGTGATCAAGAAAATTTTAGGCATTTTCGGAGATTTATCAAGTTCTCAGTTCTTTATGTGAATCTATCTCAGCCGTACTTAAATGCAGCTAGAACTTCATTTTAAAAGAAAGTATCTCTAAGCTTCATTAAAATAATTTAAAAAAAAACTATTAAAATTTTATAAGACCTTTTCTTTCACTTTTCTTTTTACATAATATTTTACATTTGGGAAACATGTCTCCTTAGGAAGCCAAAATCTGTGGAATATTAAATAGGTACAAAAATTAATTACAAAGTTAAAAAAAAAGTGAAATACTATATACCAGTTATTAATATTAATAACTGTCAAATGGGTTTGGGTCCAATAACTGAAGGATTATACTCTTGGAAGCACACACACACACACACATATATACGGGGTAATTTGAGTTACTTTCTTCGAGACAAATGCTTTTTAATAGCTTTAATTATATCTTTATGAATGTTTATGTACTTTTACTCTTTTGTAAATCTCTAATTTCACGGATATGAGTTTTTACCAATGTTTGACTATGAAATGAATACAGATATTTACGAAGAATTAAGATTTTACATATATACTGATATAAATAATACTGATAAAATTCCTCTTAAATAAACTTTTTTAGAGGAGCACCCCCTCTCTCCCCTCTTTCTCTCTTTCCTTTTCTCGCTATGTGTGTCTTGATAATGTGTGTGTGTGTGTTTGAGAGAGAGAGAGAGAGAGAGAGAGAGAGAGAGAGAGAGAGAGAGAGAGAAAATACGGCAATTAAAAGCAAAATATATTTCATGCTTTTCACATAGGTTTGGCTCAGTTTCTCAGATATCATTGTATATACATTCAATTAAATAGAATAAACAAATAAAGCCTACGCACTACGTAGCCTCACATACACACACACACGCGCACGCACACACACACATACACGGACACACACACGCATATATATATATCATAACGATATATATTTTTATATATCAAGAACAATATTGGGAAAAATGTATGACAAAGTGGAAAAAAATTTTCTTGTGACGCGTTTCGACCTTCAGGACTTCATCAGACTAAATTTGTTCTGATACATGCGCACGAACGAGGGATGCTTTTTAAAATCTAGCGAATTCATTTAGATTATTTTTCTTTTTGTTTCCATCACTTTTAAAATTCCCAGCATTCCTCGGTTCGTATGCAAATGTAGTCGCACGATCATAACAAATTTAGTTTGATGAAGTCCTGAAGGTCGAAACGCCCCACACGAAAACTTTTTCCATTTTGTCATATATTTTTCCCACATATACCGGGAGTAATAAAATTGTCCAAATCGTGCAACAGCAAAAATTGTTTGATTGTTAAATTAAAATCGAAATTGAACCGTTGTATTGAAATTCTCCGAAGTTTTTAAAATACTATTGGACTCTCCTGTGAGCAATAACAATGTATAATTACTCTTCAAGCTTAACTGAAGAATCGTGATGAAATTGATCATAAACGAAAAAGACGTGTTCATAATTAATTAATCATGGCTAAAGATCAGGAGCTCATGAAGTATTCAAATAAAGTTCAAATATATATATTATTCCAGGATCATTTTGCAACTTATTCAAGATGGTCTTCGACCTTTCTAACTTTCTGTCCTGGAGTAACAAGATGCCTCACAGGTTCCACGTACGATTTAATTTTCAATTATTTTTTCACTGCTCTTTGGACTGTCATGACAGAAGCTCCTTTCCCACGTGCTAAACGTCTTATGAATTGAGTTGGATCTTAACTAATTAATCTATTTAGCACTAAATTGAAATGATAATCCCATATCCTGTTGTGATCTTTTGATCCAGTTTTCCTATCTACTGTTCCATTTTTTTTCGAAACTAATTCACCGTTCTCTTGGTTCTTGAATGGACTTTAAAGATGGAAGCATGATTATGAATGTTGGTACCATTACTGAAAGCCTGGATGGTCTTCTCACCACTGTTCACTTTGGAAGACAGTAGGTTTGACACAAAATGATTTATCCTGTTCTCTTTTTAGCTGAATAACTCAAAGGGTTTTTCAGTGATTCTTACAAAAATGTTGTCAAGATGGCTAAATGTCTTATCTGAAAACCTGTAAAAACGAAACTTAGTTTTGTGTTTTTTAGATATTAAACATTTTTAAACAATTTTGAACAGTTATCCCATGCTTTTACACGATTTGGTCAATTTTGCTGTTACACCTAGTATATATCTATGAATATATGAATGTATTTCTCTCTAAACTCTAAAATAAATGCCTTCTTGCATCCTTGCTTGTTGGAACTCCTTTTCAGTAGTTCCCGTCTAAAAGAATTTAGGCAAACGATTTGATTCTTTAAAATATCGGCCCATAAACCTTCTCCCACTTTTTGACAATGTCGTAGTGGTTCTAATTAAATCCAAATTGGATCAGTATCTTATCATGCAGGGTCCCCCTCTTTCAGACAAGCAATATGGCTTCCGTTTCTTTAGGCCAAATGTTAATATACTACCGGTTATTGTTGAAGAGTCTGTCAAGCTTTAAATAGGAATTGTGAAACTCAAGCTCTTACTTTGGGTACATCGAAGGTGTTTGTTATGTTCGTCTTTTTCACAGGTTGTACAATTATGGTATTTCCAGGAGAATTTTTGATCGGATTCAATCTTAAAGTTTTCTTGAACGGTCACGCTTTTAGATCTTTTTATATTAGTGCGGGTGCCACAGAGGACGCTATCTTTGAACATATTTTGTTATTTTTTCATCAATGTCCTTCCCGATGTCATCTCTTCTTGACTCGGTACCTATGCTGATGACACAACTTTTTATTCCTATTTTAATGGTAAGTCTGAAAAGTTTGATACGATCAAATTGGCAACTGATATGAAAAATTACCTTCAATCTACTGTTCGCCATGGGAAAAATGGCTTTTTAATTTTAACGCTTTCAAAGCGAAACTGCCTTCTTTTAAAAATCTTAGAGAATGTTTTTTGATTTCAGTCAGCATGGCTGATGCTAACCTCCAGGAGAGTCACTCATTACGCCTTCTCGGAATAACGGTTTCCGCTGACATGAATTAGAAAGATTCTATGGAATAATTGAAAAGGTCTTCTGTTAGAAAATTTGGTTCACTGTATTGTGTTAGACAATTTCCATCACCAGAATCTATCTTACACATTTATAAGTCTACCATTCGTCTATGCATTGATTACTGCTGTTACATCTGGTCTGGTGCTTCTGTTATGCATCTAGAATTTTTTATAAAATTCAAAGAAAAATCTGCATTGTTATCGGTCCTGGTCTAGCAACTCAACTTCAATCAATGTCCCACTCCGTAACGTAGTTTAGCTGTACTCTTTTCTATAAATATTTTCAGTAATTCTTCTGACAAGCTTTCGTCTTTGGTATCTTGACTTTATGAGACAAGCGTATCACACGTTTGACTGCTACGTCGCATCATTTTACAATTGAAATGGCTAGATGTAACCGTATGTTCTAGGCTAAGAGTTTCATCTTCCGTACTTCACGCTTGTGAAACTATCTTGCTTTCCATTCAACAGTGATCTTCAAAAACTTAAATGCAATATCAATCGTTATCTTCTGTCTTCTTATTTCCTGTTCTTTTATCGGTCTTTCCCCTTAATAATTTCCCAAAGAAATTTTTATGAATCTTAAATAAAAGCGAAATATGTTAAATTTATAAACGTTTCTATTCGCATTTTTTTTATCATACTGTTGGATATAAACCATATTTGACGTCATTTCTCATACATACACACACACACACACACACATATATATATATATATATATATATATATATATATATATATAGATAGATAGATAGATAGATAGATGTGTGTGTAGCCTAAAGCTTGTGTTCAAGCATGAAACGGACTGTCGCCACTCAATGTTGACCTCAGTGTCTACTTATACATATTATTTTAAACGTTATTTTAGTGGATACTCGTATTTGAAGTAGACACTTTGTTTTATTTTAAATAGTGTGTATTACATATATCGGCATGCGCACTCGCGAAATCTTAAAGAAAATGTGCTCTCATGCAGAGTTCGAGCCTGTACTCCCCTTGTTAGGAGAAACCACCTTTTGTTCCTCTGTGCCTTCGACCGCTCGATAGACACACGCTGTTTAAAATACAACTGAGCGCCTATTTCAAATACAGTTATACACTAAAATAACGTTTGAAGTAATAAAAATTAAATCAATTAATTATATATATATATATGAAGGAAAGATGTATGATAAAGTGGAAAAGGTTTTCGTGTGACGTTAGATGTAACCGTATATAATACATCTTTCCTCCAAAACGGTCTTTCATATATATAAAATATATATCGTTATTCCATATATATATATATATATATATATATATATATGTGTGTGTGTGTGTGTGTGTGTGTGCGTATGTGTGTGTAGATTTCATTGGATAGAACAGACAAGATGATTTAGTTTTTTTATGTCCATTAAGGAACTGTATTTCTGATCAATCAAAATTCGTAAATAATTATATAGGCCATACTGCATGTTTGATACGAAGACTCACTCTACACCTGTCTGACCATAGCTCAATTAGATCTCATTTAAATATTCATGCAGACCTACCGGGCCCTATTCGTAACATACTTGTTGACAACACAAATATAATAGCATCATCTACATGCAAAAAAAGGCTAAATATAATGAAAACCTTATTAATAAAAACAAAAAACAATACTCAGTAATATTAACTATGAACATGGGCACAATATCTTGACCGTGTTTTGAAAATGAAAACATTATATAAATACATACATACAACAAACTATTTCTTGTTAACAGTTAAAATACTTTGACCTCGAACATAGCTGAATGAATAGCCGAAAGCGCTCGGATAAAAAGAATATTCAGACAGTTTTTATATAATTTATCATCTGAAAAGAAAAATAATTATTGATCACATGATAAATTCTATAAAAACTAAATCAAAGCACCTTGTCTGTCCTATTCAATGAAATGCGCATGAAAGAAGGATTGCTCCCTAAATACGCACACACACACACGCAAACACACACATATATATATGTATGCATTTATATAAAAATATATTCTTAAAAATGACTGAGAAGGTCAAAAGTACTTGAACAAAAGAATAACATAGCATGAACTTCGGCTATTTTAACTAAAATTTCGAGCACAATACTCTCTCTCTCTCTCTCTCTCTCTCTCTTTGGCTATCTATCTATATATATATATATATATATATATATATATATGTATATATGTTCATATATATGTATGTATATACATACATACATACATATATATATATGTATATATAAATCAAATTTTTTGGATGAATACTTCCTGTCTAAATATACATTTCTCTGACATACTCACACACACACACGTATATATATATATATATATATATATATATATATATATATATATATATATATATAGGTAATTTTTGTTATGTCTATTGCATCTTTAATCAGTTTTTCTTGTTGACGTATTAATTTCCGTTTCTTTGTGTTCGAGGCAGAGAAGCAACTGTGCACAGTTAAGGTTAATTCTGGCTTCAGTCATTATCGAGTATAAAAGAAGCAAAAAAAAAAAAATTCAAAATCTATTGATTTTTGCATTTTGTGATGATTTAAAATTTAAAATTTTGAATGTCTGTGTTATCACGTGAGCGCGGTGTTATTTTAATTTGTTTAATTTTATTTTGTTCTTTGTGAATGTCACATAGTGTGGATTAAGGCATAATATATTTTAGAAGTCTGTCCCAGAATAATAATTGATTTTGCTGATCATCGGTTGTTTTCAGTTAAATATGGGCAGATTCTAAAATTTGTAATCTTTTTTTACGGTTTGTCTTGCTGCTGAGTTTTATTGTGTTATTAACAAGGGGCTGTCTTGTTGTATGTTTTGTTTTTCTTTTGCGTTTTGCACTTTGATCTGGTTAGTCTACGAGAAAATGTTGTGGTTGTATATCATATAGATTTGTTTGTACCTCCAATAACGGAAGCAAAATTGTAAACGATATTGATATCATATAGGATAGTGTTTTTCAAACTTATTTTACTGCGACACGCGGTAAGAACCAAATTTTGCATTGCGACCCACTATCTGTTCACTAGATCATTTATATCCTTTTATAAGGGACAAGGTAATCGACCTGTCCCAAACCTTTTTAAATCACGATATAGCTCCTGATAGCTTCAAGAAAAAGAATAGATTTGGTAATGTAGAGCCCGCTAGAAATGTTTCCCTATCAAGGAAACAACTCAGGATAAAACAAGGGACCTTTTAATCACGCATTGCCAAAAGAAGAGTTGGAGAAAGTTCAAACAGGATATTTGTTGAAAACAATCTGTTGATGAGGAAGTGGGGACCTCCACATATCCCAGCTTCGGAAGACTAGGCAGTGGTTTCCTACAACATGGGAGGACATCAACTTCTATCAGGAAGAATCAGAAAATATACAGGAAAGCAATTTATCTTTACGATATAGACTGGAATGTGGAAATTGTAGCGAATCTTTCTGTTTAGATGACAACCTTACAGCACTTCAGAAGCTAGAAAAATGTATCGATAGCGACAATCCATTCAGCTAGCAGTTGATATCAAGAAGAATTCTAGAAACTTTACGTTCAATTGGCAACGTTGAAGAGGACTGTATTGCTGTCCTCCTCCGGACCTGTCAAGTGATGGTGAAACAACCGCTCGCTCTGATCTGGTAGAACAGGTTTCTCATATAGCAATGTACTGTCAAGAGTACAGGAACTGCTTTTCAAATGCTGTAACCACTTACATTCTTCCTCTTGTTGTGAAATACCTCAGTGGCAGTCATAACCAGGAAAACAAGTCATGCTGTCCTGGTTGTACTTCTGGAATTAGTTGAAAGAGTTGATGTTTAGGAGCAGGTGTTAGACGTGTTATTGGACCTTGCTGATCTCAGCAGTCCTGAAGTATTCACAACAACCCCCTAAGAAAGTGAGTAAGAATCGGTCACGTACGCTCACATGACAAGTGAGATTTTGATATTGTAATTTTAGTTTCCCAATGACCTCCGCCGACAACAGTTCGCGATAAAAAAATAGAATCTCATCATACGATTGTGAGGGATGAGACATACACTTACAACTCTATTCCATTACTTGTTGTGTAAGGAAATTTAATCCCGGAGATCTTGGATGTATTTGACTATTTAATGAGTGGACGATAAATGAAAATTTCACCCAAATAAATACAAAGAAAACATCTTACTTTCATCTCGGAGGCAATAACCAAGCGGAAACGGAACATAGACATTATACTCGAATTCCATATTTCAATGCGTAAGAAAGAACAACCAACTTTTTTGAACATTTTACAGTCATTACGGACATTTGAACTCCCAATTCCTGAAACACAAACGTTTGAACAGACATCCAATATCAATTAAGTGTTCTTTTATTAATTGTACGTCTGTCTCTCTATACTTTTCCTATATTTTGTATTTTGTTATATAAAATTTATTTACAAATGTTAATCTTGTGTTTGTTGTTCGTACCTGTTCATGTGTTCCGATCTGAACGAACCCACCTTTTTTTCATTTTTCTTTTTTGAGCCTGGATTTCATACCTTTATACAATGCGTATTCGTAACTATATATATATATATATATATATATATATATATATATATATATATATATATATATATATATATATATTAATGGGCACTTGAGATCAACACCAAGCGGCAACAGTCTGTTTTTCATGCTACAACGCAATCTTATTGAAGCTTGTTGACCTTCGTGCACACTTTTATATTTACATACGCTCATATCTTTGACATTGAACACTTTTAGCTTTAAGTATAGCATACCGTTAAGCAATATTTTTATCATATATATATATATATATATATATATATATATATATATATAATAGTGTATTTAGGCAGCAATCTCTGTTTTATACATATTTCGTTAAAGGCGACTGACAAAATACTGCTATTAAGCTTTTTATTTATTTAATTTTTCTCGTGTTCATACAAGTGTTTTCTTTTCTGGACACAAAATATCTAAAAACTCTTCAAAATGTTCTACATTTCCGAACGCTTTCAGCTATACGTTTAGCCATTATCAAGGATGATTTTATTTTTACTTTTAACTGAGTGTATTGGTTTTGTTATCTATGCATCTAGAGTTATAGGGATGTTTTATTTTCCAAACATGGTTAGCACATTATGGCCGTGATCGTAGTTAATGTTACCGAGTGTTGGCTTTTTCTTTTTTATTATTAGGGCTTCCATTATTTTTAATCTTCTTTTACATTATGATGAGGTTATTATGTTTGTATTTTCTACTGGTATGTTTCGGATAGAGTCTGGTAGGTTTGTCTGTGTATTTAAATGAATCCTAATAGAGCTATGGCCGGGGAGGTGTAATGTAAGTCGTCTAGATAGGCATGTAGTAGTGTAACCGATGTAATTATGAATGTGGTTAGATCAGGAACACAGTTTCTTAATGGTCATTTGAACTCGTAAATAATGTTTTTTTTTTGTAGTTTTGATTTTGCAAATATGCTGTTTAAAATATTTTGTAATAGATAATTTAATTTTCTTGTTGGGGTCGATTGGGGTATTCTATTTCTCTATGATATTTCTAAGTGAAAATTTATTTTACTTATAGCTGACGTGTATTTGGCTTTTGTA
Organism: Acanthosepion pharaonis; assembly: GCA_903632075.3. Taxonomy (NCBI): domain Eukaryota; kingdom Metazoa; phylum Mollusca; class Cephalopoda; order Sepiida; family Sepiidae; genus Acanthosepion; species Acanthosepion pharaonis. The sequence continues at coordinate 1,470,768 of CAHIKZ030001280.1, forward strand.
GATGTTAATGCTATTGTTATTGTTTCTATGTTCAGTATCGTTATTAGTTACTTTGGAAAGAAATAGTCTAATCGTTATTGCATTATTTGGTTCTTTAAGAAAACGTAAAGGAGAGGTCCATACTTTCGGCCTTGTGCCACATTTGAGCTACGCTTGGAAAATCAATATATATATATAAAATATATATATATATATATATATATGTGTGTGTGTGTGTGTGTGTGTGTGTGTGCTTACGACCATATTGAAAATATCATCAACGAGAGTCGAGCCTGGTTAGTACCTAGATGAATGACCACTTGGTTGGGAATACCATGTGGTGCATGCTTGGATGTGCGGGTGGTGTAATGAATAACGTCTCGGAATTGGAGATCGAAAACTCGAGTTTTAGTTTGGTTCGTTTTATTCGGTTGGGAAAGGTATTAATCCACCTCTTCTACCTGCAAGATTAATAGGATTTGAATCATTAAATTATTATCTCCCAAAAAATTCTTACAATCTAAAAATATTTTCTGGCATTTAAAGTGAGAAAAAATGTTGATGATAAATTAAAATAAAAAATATATATATATATATATATATATATATATATATATGTGTGTGTGTGTGTGTTTGTGTGTGTGTGTGTGTGTGTGTGTGTGTTAATAATTGAGATATATGTGTGTCTAATAATATGGATAAATATATATATATATATATATATATATATATATATATATATATATATATATATGGGGAGAGAATAATAAGTTTATAATTATTAGATTCATTAATGCATCCAGGAAGGTGTTTTGCTTTTATTAAAGTTTAGTACGTATGTAAAATTAAGAATTTAATTACGTTGTATATTTTTTTTTAATGTCATTTACATTTTTAATCAAACTGAAAATAATATCACTGTATGCTAGACTCTCTCTTGTCGATTTTTAACCTGTAAGTGCTACACACATAATTTGATTCTAGTGGTGAAGACTTGTATGAAACCAGCAACACTTTTCAGAAAAATTGAAATTGTTCTCATCGTGTCAGAAGGTCTCCAAATTGCCCTCGTCAGGTTTGAATTCGAAGTTTTCCTTCTCCTAGACTGATTGCCAGTCAGTCTGATCTGCTATTTAATCTATAACTAGGGGTAGAAGAAATGGATTCATACCTTTATACCAATGTAAATGCAACGAACTTGACCGGTGTTTGAATCTGGCATGATTTTTCTACTTCCTGCGCTAATAGCCACGATGCTATGCGCATATCTATATAATTTTCTAATTTCTTAAATTATTTCTAGTATAAGAGAAGAGATACACCACGTGGAAATCTATTGAAACATTTTTTATTTTTCAGAGGCGCTCCCATTACGTACGAATAGATGCTTACTTATACATATCTACAAATACCTAGCTTATCTTAATTATGTGCATACATTAAGAACTAGATACATTCCTGAGATCACAAACATAAATAATACGCCAAGAATGAATTTATATAAGCGTGAATGAATTACAGCACACAGACACACACACAGACACACACAGACACACACACAGACACACACACACACACACATCCGATACGCTCACAGTGCTTATAGAAGGTAACTTCAAATTCATACATATATTCATGCATGAACAGCGATATCCCGGTAGAAAAATATCAGATACATACACATAAATTATACATATATTTGTTAAAAACTTAGTAACGCATTGCATTCTTAAAGAGGGAGTATATTGATTCACTGTTATTTGAACACGCAGCCAGTGACGCGCGCATGCTCACGCGCATGCTCACGCGCATGCGTGCACTCACTTAAGACTGCGCATGCTTAAAATTTTTCAAAGACATGTACATAAATAATTTCCCATTAATGTTCAACATATTGCCTGACACATTACTCGATCACTGTGTCTTTTCAGATCTTTTTATTTTTTTATCAAATATCTTATAAAATAGAGACAGACAGATTCGAGTATTTTATCTCAATTTCTTTTTCTTTGTTTGTTTTTTTCATTTATTCCACTGCTATACACACAGCTCGTCTTCTAATATTTGTGTCTCTTAAACGAATTCCAAATGAACTCTTTTTACGAATTTTATACTGGAACACAAATTAAAAGGTGTTTTCCATCATAATAGGTAATATGGACAAAATGATTTCTCGAGAAAAACGACTAGGATATAAAAATGTCGGAATGACATTAAGATATGAAAATTCAGTAGGATACTATTCTGATTACATTCTATCTACTGGCTAAAGTTTAATATTATTCTTACAGAAAGAAGTTTTGCATTTGAGATTTGCATCAAGATTAATTTTATTTTGAAGAATCAACACTAAATATACTTTCCAAAAAGTTTGGACGAAATCAAGATTTTTTTTAATCTTCTTCAGAACAGAAGTAAAAAAAAAATATCGCAACAGTTCAGTGGCCAGGCTTTTCATGCACTTTAATGAACTATTAGAAAAAAAAATGAATTTTTAAATTCTGCTTTGGCCCAGTCACGTCTGTTACAAGGTCATGAAGCTTGAAGGCACGAGTTTTTAGATTGAAACATTGATCATCAACGATGAATTCAACTTATTATTTTACGCCACTAGAAACTTGTGAAAATAAGTGAAATAAAATAAACAATGACAATAAAAGTTTCTTTGTTCTCACTTTTAACAATGTGAAATATTTGAAACATTTCTGAATAGTCGTCTGTCTTTCCTGTTTTTATTAAAATATTTTGACCGTTTCTGCTATTATTTCTAACTAAATACTGTCAGTATCGTAGACGCAATGTCTTTACAAATATAAAATAGTTATTACTCAAAAGAAAATACATAATTAACCAAGCAAGAATTTCTTCTTCTTCGCACAAGTTTTTTTTTTTATAATGAGCAATATAAATACTCGTTAACAACAATTTCTTCAGCCATGTTGCTAACAAGCAAATGACATTTATCCTTAAAAATTTCCAAAAAACTGACACAAAAAATATCTTGATATAAATACATTTACTAATTCTACCGTAACCAGAGTCACACTAACTCTAAACAACATTAAAAAAGCCATTAGAAATATAATTCCTTAGTACATATCCTTTAATCAGTAATTTATCTTAGATTTATCATTTACTACAAAAAGTTTAAAACATCTAACTTAATCCTTACGAATTGTTAATCGGAACCAAACAATTTGCCTCTTCCTGTAAAAAAAAATATGTTGTTCATATATCTTCATGTCCTTTGGGAGATTGCATCTCAAATATCAATAATCACAAATTAACATTAATTTCTTACAATGGTTACACAAGCACCACACTATTTTGTTGGTTAATTTGTCACTTATCGAAAGCAATTTCTACATATATCGATCATGGCATTACCAACAACCAAAATATAATTATTAGTATAAGACAAATATTAGCAGATAATACTAAAATACTATACAGTACTCTCTATAAAGAAAGAAAAAATAGTCAAAGATATTATTAAACAAAACAATTGGCATTAAATATTTTCACCACAAGAGACGCAATTTTAAAATCTTTTCAAAATATTTAAATTGCGCATAAAAAAATTGTAGTATTATATACAATATCAAATATATTCGTTTTCTTTTGTCAAGTTCTGACAAATCGTTTTACGTCACTTATAGAAAAGGTGTATACTTAGATTCGAAATATAAAGTTACTATAACAAAACATTTTTCTGCGTTGTTGACAACATTTAATTGTTGAGAAGGATCAAGGCGATCGAAAATACTCCAGCAAAAGCAGAACAAAACCAAAAAGTTTGAAGAATGTTTATACACAGTATGTGAAACTTATTCGAAAACTGGAAAAATACAATAATAATTAATCAGACAGACATTTCACTTTAACACAATAAAGCTTATTTAAACTAATTCTCTCTCCCTCCTCCTCTCTCTCTCTCCCTATATATAAATTTATTCATGTGGAATAATATATACATACATACATATATATATATATATATATATATATATATATATATATATATATATATATTTCAATTTAAAGGTGCAAATTATAATTTATAAATTCATGAATCATTCATACAAAAAACAAATATAGAGGTTAAAGATTTAAATGGCGAGATATAAAAATCAAATATATTAAATCATTAACCTCTATATTTGTTTTTTGTATGAATATATATGAATATATATATATATATATATATATATATATATATATATATATAAATGGAAATGGTTTTAAATAAATAAA
>CAHIKZ030001280.1:1480000-1522500 GCA_903632075.3 Acanthosepion pharaonis
AATGTGGGTGGGGTTGCTACTATGTAAGTGGCATAGCGGGTTCTAGAAGACCCGGTGGAAACAGGAGATCCAGTTCGTCCGAGATCTTTCCACGGTAACAGCGATAGAGCAGTGAGATGCTCGCCACATCCTGCCTTTGTGAGAGAGAGGTTGGGGTGGCGGAAAATAATTCTTCTCCAGCAGGGTCTCGTAAACGTTTTTGAACCTTATAAAGACTGGAAAGTTAGATCTGGTCAGCTTCTGCCCAAATACGACAACAGTACTCCATTTTGGGTCTGATCTGGCTATTATAAAGATAGCGGATACCTTGAGAAGTCAGGTACAGGGAGCCGATCATTTTACTTGCGTCTTTAGCAATGAATTGTATATAAGAGTTCCATTTGAGGTCGGGTGTTATTTTGTTGCAAAATTACTTGAAAGGAAATTCTTACTTAAAAAGAAAACCTAAGGTTGTTTATTTGTCAGACAGAAATGAACAGTAGAGATATTAATGGATATAAACACGTTGGTTCTATAAGTCAAGAAGGTATAAAATGATAAGGTTTGAGATAATGGGTGAATGTGTAGCGTAACGGCTATCGACCTAGAAAGTGAAATTGGTGGACCAAGTTCAAAATTGTGACAGAGTCTGTTTCGTTTATTTCGCTTTGATGCCCTTTGAAATTGCATTAATACATCCTATTCCAAATGTGGGTTAAATAGCAGAGTTGACAGGGTTGTCTTGCCCTGGATTGAAGCCAGTCTAGGAGAAAAAAAAATTTGAATTTACAACCGACATGATGAGATGTGGGCTGCGTCAGGCTATCTTGCGTTAGATACATCTGCTGCTGCTATGGTTACAGTGCATATGGTGTACCTACGACTTTAATGGTTTACGGGAATTGTGATGACATTGATAATGAGAAAATCCCTGCAGTAAATATAAAGAAACAGACGTTGTCACCAAATTTATTTTAAAACCCATTTATGCATAAATAAATAAAAATAAACAGTTTACTTACAGCACCAATCAATGACAATGAGTGAGAGTGAGAAAAAATGTTGGCAGTAAAACAGATAATAGAATTTAACATCTATAGGGCAATAAGCATAAATGGAGCGACCTCCACAAAAAACACGATGCCCCCATACAAAAAAAAAAAAAAAAAAAAAAAATGAATTTAAAAAATAAAACAAATCTTTCTTGAAGCTTTTATTTTAGTTTTAATTTCAAGCTAATAGATTAAATTTAATATTTACAATAAACAAAATACTTTTTTGTATTTCAAAAACTAATTTAAATTGATTGAAAAGAATCTTTTCCTTAAAATAGTTGATTAGCACTTTTTTAGTCGTCTTTCATTGTAATGCAATTCTCTTTATTAAAAAATCTTCCAAAAATAAAATATACTTTTCTGAAACATTATTTGAGTAATAACATTAGATGGTTTAAAGTATAATTAATCTGATTCGAAACAAATAGTATTTACTTGAAGTTTTTAACCAACAGTAACTGTGTTGATGTGTTTGACAAGGTGATGACAGATCTAATGTTGTTTTATGGAAACTATATCTGTAAAACATAATTGAAAAAAATAACAGGAGCGCTTTTTTATTTAATTTTTAAGTAGTCAGTAATTTTTAAAATTTAGGTAAATATTCTCTGTAATCTAACATTTTATTGAATTTTAGAAATTTTGGCTTTAAATGTATTATATTCATGCTTGTATTTTCTGATAATGTCGTTTATGATCGTCCGCACTTACAAAAAAAAAAAAAAAACCAAAAAATCGGCAGGTTTATACACTAATAGAATAAATTCAAAATTATTTTTAAAATATTGGTTTTGATGATTTTTATTAAACTTTTCTATTTATGATTATTAAATATAGTTTTCACTTAATAATATCATCAAGACCGCAGAGATTAATATAGAATGTTAAAAGATTTAAAACTTAATACATTTTTCAAATTAAAAATTTAAAAGAATGAAAACAATTCTTATAAAAATCCATTATTGATCAGAAAAAAAATTATTAAAACAATAGTATCTTTAATATATTTTATTTATAAAATCAATTAAACGCTTTTCTAATGAAATAATGTCATAGTTTTATTGCATTTTTATTTTATTATTCAAAGCAGATATTTAGTAAATGCTGTTTTTGTTTGACACAAACAAATTGATGATTTACATTAAGAGAGGGCAATAGATATAAAAAAAGAATTTTTAACAAGATTTTGTAAAAAAAACATATTTAAAAATAATTTCAATCATTTGTGAATGAGTCCTGAAAATTTCATTAAAACCGACAATTATTTGATTATTACTAGAATTTCCAAAACAATATGTTTTTACTGCAAAAAAAAAAGACGCTAAATTTTCCATATTAATCTTTTAACCAAAATTTCGAACGTGCTAGAAAGGATTAAAAAATTTAATAAAATAATAAAAAAAAATCCTTTGTTCGTTTCTCTTAATAATAGCAGAAACATTTTGATGATACAATTTAGTTTTTATTAAGTTTGAGATCTTTTTCATCATGCTATGCTCTTTTATAGAAATTTTATAGAGGAACCTACATAAATAGCAGTAAATCAGAATATGAGTGCTGTGCATTAAAAAAAGATTTTTATTTCATTTTTTGATATTCATATTCTACCCGTTTTTTACTTAGCGAACAAAATATCAATTCACAGACAGTCAACTAACTTTAGTATTGCTTAAATGTGTAAACATATATTTATATTAAGGAAAAAAGAGGTAATGATTTGCAAAACTGCTTACAAAAAAGTAATGAAAATATATTGCAGGATAAATTTAAGTATTTTAATGACCAAACATAGTGATTGTAGGAAATTGAACAAGCTTAGAAATTTAAGTACTCCCTCGTATATGACCATATGAGAATTATGAATTTTGAGTCGATTACAATTGGTTTGCAGGATTCATGTTTGAAAGAAGTAGTTTGCTTTTTCTACATATACATTCATAGAGGTACATACACACACACACGCACGCGCGCACACACACACACTCACACACACACACACACACATATATATATATATATATATATATATACATGCATAAATTTAACGATTATTTATTTGCTTACCTGCGTATGCACAGCCGTACACGCCTACTTATATTTGGCCGTTTAATATATATATATATTATATCCATATATATAATATTAGGCACATCCAAAGTGGGCATATATGATGAAAAATTGGCACAGACTTAATAAAAACAAAGTTTATCGTCAAAATCTTTGTTATTATTAAGAGTAAAGATCAAAGGATGTTTTTTTTTATTATAAAATTATATTTTTTAATCCCTTTCAGAACCTTCAAAATTTCAGTTTTTCTTGTGTTAACGGGTGACTCTAAAAATTAGTATAGAAAATTTTAGCGTTTTTCTGCGGTGAAAAACATATTGATTTGGAAATCTTTGCTAAAATCAAATAATTGTTGGATTTTAATGGAACTTTCAAGACTTATTCACAAATGAATGAAATTATTAGAAAATCTTAGTGAAAATATATTTTTTACATCTACTCTTTTAATTTTATTTCGAAAAATTCATTTTTGCACGGCTTAATGCTTATATTAGTTATAAGCGCACATCATTGGAGAATTTAAATCACCATGTTTTTTTTTTTGTAAAACAGGATCATCACTTACCAAAAATCTGTTCTGAACCGTAGAATAAAAAATGCAATAAAACTAAGGCATTCTAATAATTAGAAAAGCATTTATTTGCTTTTATGAATAAGACATGTCCCCCATAGAAAAAAAATGATTTAAATTTCCCAAACATCAGGCTGTCAACAGAGTTTCACTTTCCTTCCGCAGTTTGCAGACTTTATAATTTTTTAAAGTAAACAGAAACTGAAAAGAGACACACTTGAGAAAAGAAATGAACCTGAATAGAGGATTATGAGAAAATCAACCAGTCAAAAAACAGCATTAAGATTTACTAACTGCTTGTGCCCACATTAATAAGAAGTGACACTGAACTCTAAGCCTCATTTTCTCTTCCCTTATAGACGGTTATTCAGTCAGCGGTCGACATCAACTATACCAGAGTAAATCTGAGAATTAGAGCGAGGAAATAAGCGACATGCATTTTACTGAAATGGACTATGGTTTCATATCACTTTTGGAAAAGTGAATATAACCAACTTCATCTTGACTCTGTGTTAAGACTCGAAATAAATATATCTTAATTACATTTCACATGTCATAGTTCGTTATTGCTGACCTCTTACTTTAGTTGCTAACAGCAGCAGTCAACCACAGCCGAGAGAGAGAATAGTATGCATCTCAAAAATGTGAAAATAGAATCGGACTTCCTAGACCACTGCGACTAGTTGAAGTATAGACAAACACAAGGGTATTGAAGTAAAACTCCATATCCGACTTAACACATTAATTACGTATTGGCATTTATTTTGTTATTTATTCATAAAAAATAACTGCTAATGTTCACTGGTGATAAACTAAGTCTTCCAGCACTATCCACGGCTTTCTAACTGGTTTTAGTAATGCTGTCGTTTCGTCTTCTTTTAAGCCTCTTTGAGAATTGTTCGCCAATAATGACAGCTACTGTTTTGTTACCTTCCAACTATATTTCTCTAGTACGGTCTAGATCAGAAGATTCAAACATGCGTGGCCCGCGGACTATCTTTCTGCGGCCCGGGTCTGGGAACCATTTTTGTGACCAATATTTTCCTTGTATTTTAATAAGTTTAATAAATTTTTCCCTCGCCCCTTTCCAAACTTTTGAAGTAGCAGTATTGAACTTGACCTACTCACCAAGTGCCAACAGACAGTCAATTTTATGGTCTGTAGAATCTGTTCTAGTTCTTTTCCAGGGAAGCGAAGAAAACTTGGCCTCCCACCACTACGTATTCTTCATCAGCTACCCGATGAGAGCGTACAAATGTACTTTGCGAAAATGCCACAGCCTCACTTCTTAAGATAAGAGAGACCGAGTCACTGAGATATACTTAATATAAATATATTCGGCAACTCATATTGAGAAAGTGCGAGTAATTTGACGTAGTGTAATGTTAGCAAACTTGTTTCGCTAGATCAATTACGACTGAATAGTGAGTTCGATTCTCACTAGGCGCCACGTTCCCTCGGCCTTGTGCCACATCTAAGCTACGCTTTAAAATCCACGATATTAGGGAATATGGAAATAAGTATTGAATTTTTATTTTTTTTATATAAGGTGAGAAGAGAAATTTGGCAACACATATTGGCGTGGGAGTGAAGACACAACAGAAAAACAGGATTTTTTTTACATAAATGATCTCATATTAGGTTGGATGGGTAAATACGACAACTAACACAACTAACGGGTAACTAGGACAACTAACACAAACAGAAAATCGTGTTTGAAAGAGGTTAGGGAGAAGAGTGTTAAATAAACTGAGATTTCAAGGAAGAAAGACGTGTTTTCAGTTAACTCCATTATGGAGTTAACAAAAATGAAAAATGTCGACAATGTCAAAGAAAAGAAAAATTTCAGGGGGAAACTTAACTTTTCGAGAAAAGTTCGAATATTTGAAGAAGACTTTGTAGAAGACCATCTCTTCACTTGGTCGATTTTTTTTCTGTTTTTCATTCAGAATTTCATTATTTCCATCATTTTTACCCGAGTTTGTGCACGTAAGGCCGGCTGCACTTTTACAACCTCTCTACACACGTGGCAAAACATAAAGTTTGCCTGCGTTACCTATGTTGAAAACTTGCCTATCCATGTGTACAATCATGTATTGTTTTGAGTCTCGAAACAAACTTGCACAAGTAACTTGAATGTCATTCTGGTAGGGTTGCATTCACAGGAATTTGCACCTGACCCCGCCTTTGGCGAGATCTCACGTGACTGGCTAAAGCAGGTGCCGAAAGGGTGATTTCCAATAAATTCTGGGGAATATTTATATTTTGTGATAGAGGTAAATAGGGTTGGCAATTGCCCTGCATTTGAGATATTATGCATAAATTTAGCTTTTTTTATAAGTTGTACTTAAGTACAAACGACTAGATTACCTACGAAATCTTTTTTCTATTTGCACGCCTACTCCTCTTCTTTCACAATTCCTATTGCTCCAAATTACCAACTGATTGTGAACCGGTATATATATATATATATATATATATATATATATATATATATATATATATATATATATATATAAAAGAAAGAACAGTAAGATATATAATCCGATGTTCTTACTGATATTTTTATTTTTACAAAACAGTGCTCAATGTCAATTTACAGAGCATATTCACTTGAAGATGAAATGGAACTAATGTTTTTTATTTAATTACAAAATTAAATTTGAAGTTTTTAGCTTCCATTTTTGAAACATGGTTATTACTGTGTTGCGAAAAAAAAAAATATTTTACACACAACACACACACAATTTACACACACACACACACACACACACATATATATATATATATATATATATATATATATATATTGTTTCCATCAAACCTAATCTTCATGCCAGTTACATTGTAGCAAACCACTCACATTCTCTCCATATCACATCAGCGAGAAGTTCCACTCAAACAGCTTTTCCCCGTGAACCACTGCTCCGTGGAACCGACTCCCAAAAGGATGTTTCCTTGATCACTCCAACCTTAACCTGTTCAAGTCCAGGGTTAACCGTTATCTTCCCCTCCTATCCGTACAAACTGCCTTCTAACACAACCCTCTTCTTCGAGTGGCCCCTGGGCTTTGTACCGAGTGAACATTACTGTTAAAAAATATATATATATCTAAGGAAGTTATTGGACTCTATGATTGGGAAATTAACCATAGGTTTCGTAGCACCCCTGCTTCTGGCCTGATGTACTTCTCCCTCATCTCGTAATGGCCCTTTTGTGGTCCTGAGTTTTAGTCCCCTGGTCTAGATTATTTTTTACATTATATAATGTTTCGTGCAATGTTTTTGAAATGCGTTCAACTGAAATAAAAAGGCACTTTTTCGTCATGCCAATCGCAGACAGGTCTCGTCGATCGTCGCTAATGAGTTCGATCTTTTCTAGTCAACTTTCAGGTGTGGCTCATAACCAGAATCAGCTTAATACCCGTATATCACCACTCAACGTCCGTTTCTGTCACCACACGTTTATTAAAACAGACATTATAAATACATGTTTCTATTATTATTATTATTATTATTATTATTATTATTAAATGAATATATTTTGATATTGTAGGATCAGGAGTCTAGAATCAAGGAAAAGAGTATTGAATTGTTATGTGATATCTGTCCTCCTGTATGGCAGTCAGGACTTGACAATCTCCTCAGAACTGAATAAGAGACTTGAAGGAACAGAAATGTGGTTTTACAGAAGGATGCTGAGGATACCATGGAAAGAACATGTGAGCAACGACGAAGTTTTAGAGAAAACGGAAACAAAAAGGAAACAGCATCAGAGAGAGACAGTTGAGGTTTATAGGGCACATAATGAGGAAAGAAGGCTTAGAAAATCTAATACTCACAGAACATGTTGAAGGCAAGAGAGACAGAGGAAAACAACGCATAACATAGTGAGCATGAGTGAATGGATGGCAGAACAGGTTTTAAGAGAAATAACAGAAAGACAAAATTTATTAAGAACTACAAAGTACTGGGAATTGTGAAGAGCTATGAACACCTACATCCTGAGGGGACACGATACATAAAAAGGAAGTTCCTTTGAGAATTCAACTTGCTAGCTATAAATTTGGAGTGTTTATATTTCGTCTTTGATATGAATTATCACCTTAAAATAAGTTTTGTGTGTGTTTTTTTATTTACTTCGACCTAAAAAAAAGAAAAAGAAAAGAGAATCAACCAATAAAAAGTTATAAATGGATGTTGATAGTTCCTCAGCAATTACTTAGCATATGAGTTTGATGTTGATTGAAGTTGTTTCGGGTTGAACTGCAGAGCTTTTGAAGTTAGCTAGAAATTAAAATTAATGAATTATGTAATCGGAATTTACAAAAGCATGCAAAGTGAGATTATAATATGTTGCCAACAGCTGGGCACGACAGATATACGCATAATCTGAAACAGTTTTTCTTTCAAGACTTTTCAGAAAATTTTACTGATTTTTGAAATGAGAAATTGTCAATATACTTTAATGTATTCAATCTGTCGTCCTCATCTCTGATTGTTACAGATATTATTGTAGATACGACGTTCCAGCCAGGTACATTTTAGCCATCTTCATTATATTTTGAAATATCTTTTGTATTGATTGTTGTGTTCTTTTGTCCTATGATACCGATTTTTCTTCATTCCAGCTAAACCAGGATATATTGCTTCAACAACCAGTCCAGGGATTGAACTAGATTGCAGTAAAACTTGACTAACCAACATTTATATCTATTATGCTACCAAAAGGACATCAGTAATTTATTTTTAAATCCATTCTTAGATGGTTTAGACATTTTGATTGCTTTTGTTTTGCAGAAATATTTCAAATGGTCAAAGTATCAGTCAGTTATGTGCCATGCGGGATACACGCTTAGGCGATCATGTATCTTTTGATACATAACTGACGAGGCAGATTTTAAACCAGTTGCCATCCAAGGCTATAGGACCCAGTCTGTCCTGCTATTTACCCATAGATAGAGTGAGAAAAAGATTCATACCTTTCAAATAGGTATTAGCACGTAAGTGAATGTAATGGATTCGACTGGCATTCGAACTCAGCTCTCCGATACTTCAATCCGACCCGCTATCCATTACACCACCGTGCCTCCTAGCATACTTTTCAGAAAAATCTGTATCCGCTTATATCTTTGAAATATTGCTTTGGAATAAAGTAAACATTTGATAAATTTAGATTAGTCGGTAAAACCAAGTTGGCGATGAGGGTGGAATGTTATGTTAATATTCTTGGCTTTGTGGCTGAGCTCGAACACCGATCTCTGGCACCGGTTGGAAAAAAAAAACTACCTCAGCTAAGAACATGTGGTTGCCCTGGTAAACTTATTTTGATATAGCAAACATAGGTTCGAACAAAGTAGATGTCTTTCACGTCTTCTGCACTGTTTATTTAATAGATTCTACCATAGCCAGAGTTCATGACGAAATCAAATCTCAACGTCCAGCAAAAAAATAAAAAAATAAGAATAAAAAATAAAATTAGCGCTTCATTAAAGGAATATAAAGCTTCTTTGTGTGTTTCGTATATTTTCTTTTCAATTTCATGACAGAAAATTAATTGATTTTCAGTTGGTAATGTAACTTTTGTTCAGTCGGGAACTGAATTAATTGCAATGTCACAATGCAATGAATCATTAGGAAAAACAATTTGCAATTCTTGATTTATTGAATAAACTAAAGGCAACAAAACCTAAAAGTTGATTACAGTTAGTGTGTCTATGGTTAAAGGTTTTCATCAGTAATTCGAAGATCCAGGGTTCGATTCCTATTTCTGATCATGTAAAATATATTAAACCTAATTTATATCTCCAGTGTAAATCCGGATTTGCGTTTAAAATTACAGCAAGTAGCATATAGAGATTTTTTTTTATAAATTGCTTGTAAATCGTGTTATAGATGTCTACTTTCCTGCTGTGTTAACAAAGTTAAGCAACGAAGAGTATGCTTAGCATTTAGACGTGGAAGCATTTAGAAACATTAGGTAATGTAAACAATCTGAGATCTTTTTGCTCTAAGCTAAGCTAAACTAAGTAAATATTGAGTGGATTTAATTGTTTCAATGAGCAGAACAAATACTATCAGAGAAATATTAGAATTCATGAGCCTCTATTTGGAGGCAAATCTGGGTTTATAGACTGAGTTTAATGTGAACCTCCCATACGTATTTCCTACGCCTCGCGACTTCCAACCTTTCCGTTTAATGCAATGCGTCAGTAATGCAACTGCGTTAGAATCACCTGTGTCCAGCCAAATTTGTCCAAATGCAAGAAAAAGGGTAGTTCTATCTACGAAGGGCCGAGAATAGAAGAGATATTGGTAACAGTTGAAAAATATAAAGTGTATTATATATTTTATTCACATGTTTAACTTTATCTCTGTTTCTAGTGAACTGTGTTTTAGTTTTATAGCAATTGTTTCGATGAGCTTTCCTTCTTGTGTACTACTAGATTGGCAACTAGGTCTCATCATTTTACGGTTGAAATAAGTAATTGTAAGTTCTATTCTAATAGTGTATTCTCTTGCACTTTTCGCCTGTGGACATTTCTTCCGGTTTCTTGCTTACGTGCCCCCTACGATCAAATTAAAAAAAATATATACTAAATACAAATTCAATCGTCATTTTCTCTCTTCTTGAAACCTGTTTTTTTTTTTATTATCCTTACTCCCCACTAACGTCTTCTTTTTCTCTTTCACTCTCAGTAACCCCGTGCGTTTTAGCGGCATTATCGCTTCGTTTGGGGTGAAATGATTTAAAAAAAAGTGTATTATTATAATTATGAATTGAATTGAATTTTGTTGACAAAAAATAACTGAAGGAGATGGAAGAGTTAATTGGAAAAATGCCAAGTGAAAATCTGTGTTCTTAATATGTTATATGTTTTCTTATTTAATATTAAAAAATGAAATACTTTTACTGTTATAGTATATGTATATCAACCACGTGTAAAGCAGAACCGGCCTTTCCAAACCACTGCGATTAGCTCTACGTGCTAAGAAAACATCTCAAGGTTAAACTCAAGGTTACTGAAGCGGAACTCTATATCCACTGGCATATTGGCATTTTTTTTGTCATTTGCTCATCAGCATTTATTCATTTTTTTTTTTTGTTATTTTTTCATCAACAGTAACTGCTAATATTCACTGGTGATAAAGTAATAGTAAGTTTTCCAGCACTCTCCTTGGTAGTCTAACTGGCTTTAGTAATGTTGTCGTTTAGACAGTTTCACTTTTTCCACAAATTTCCACTTCTTTTATGTCTCATTGAGAACTGTTATCTAGACGCCAATGAATGACGGCTACAACTGTTACCTTCCAAGTATATTTCTCTAGTACCGTCTAGATCAGGGGACGCAGTCCATAGACTATCTTTTTGCGGCCATTTTTGTAACCAATTTATTCTCAAATTTTAATAAGTTTTTTTCGGCGATCATGTGTGAATAGACATTGTTATGACTTACTTTGTGCTTTACATGACAGTCAGAACAACCAAACATGTTTAGTTGGTTTTGCTCCCACTATGAACTATTTTACTATTATATTTATAATCTACGCTTGTACGGATGCATTTAATAGTAACAATAAAACTTGCGATATAATTCGAGTTTAACGCCCCAGAAAGCTGAATACAACCGAAACTTCTATTTGAAAAATGAATGTACGTAATCAAATTAGTCTGAATTCAGTTGTTGACCATGATTCATGGGAAGGCGTGCAAAGAAGTGAACAGTAGGAATGAGAGAAAGAAAGAGAGATAAGGAAAAAGAATAGGCGAAAGAAAAAGTATTAAAGAACACAGAAAATGAGAGGATTAGAGATAAAGAGAAGGTAATAAATAATAACAAAACAACGAAAGCTACAGATTTGTCAAGTTTGAATGTTTGGGTTAATTTGTCAGTTCAATTGCCTACTGTAGAAGTATTCATCTAGAAAGTGATACTTAAAAGCTTACAGTGGTCACTCAAATGGTATATACATACAGAAATTTCAAATGAGATCAGTTGAGAATACCTTTCCAAAGTTAGTAATTACAGGTGTATGATTAACAAATAGAGTGAGATCCAAGCGCTCGGTCCAGGTGTAAAACCCTAATCCTTTTCTTGAGTTAATCTGAGATAACGAAGGTCATCTACCGAACAGTCTTATTTCTTACCATTATTTCTGGGATATTGAAACTTTTGGGGCACATAATAAAGAAGGAAGTCTTCGAGAATTTGGTACTCCCAAGAACTGGCGGGCTGGCCAGGGTGTTAACTTGCCCTATGGCAAGTGGATCCCTGATGGAGCGGGCTCCCCTATATCAAATGAAAATGCGAAAAAGAAACACAGCCAATTGTTTCAGTAATAAAAATATTCGGACTGTTATCCTCAATGTCATATTCACAACGTTTCGGTAATTATACGCTCCGGACTTCTTCAGGTGATTGCAATTTAAAACAGATGACTTTATTTCGTCCACCGGGGTAGATTGTTCTAGTTCCACGTGTCATGCCTCTTTCGGTTGTCTCCGTTCTTTTCCTTTAACTCAACTCTCCATGTTCTTTGTTCACCACTGCTGGTGTGGCCTGGTATTAAACTCACAACTCATTGGGTCTAGTCACTGGATCTAATCAACGCCTTTATCTACCGGACCATGTGTCCTTGAAAGTATCAGAGCATTCATTTCTAGGGCATAAACCTAATGTCTCAGCAACCATTTTTACCAGTGCTCATATTGTAATTTTTCTATTATTACTGCATATTTTTTTACCAGAGCTTATATTAGAGTGACTAGACCCAAAGAGCTGTGAGTTCAATACCAGGCTACAGCAAACCAAAAAATTGGAAAGTTGAGTTAAAAGGAAATAAAAAAAACATTCGGAAGAGGCATGACACATGGAACTAGAACAATCTATCTTGGTGCATGAAATAAAGGATTCTGTTCGAAATTCCAATCATCCGAAGAAGGCCGGAGCGTTCAACGGCCGAAACGTGAATATGGCAATGAAAATGAGGATAACAGTCTGAATAATGTAAGTAATCATAATACCCCATCTCAGAGATATAGACAGATAATAAAAAGGAATAAAAACTTTATAAAGTCATCTGCACGCTATCAGTTACTCAAGTTCAATGTGAGAGGATATTTTCAAAGCTAAAGATCATAAAGAGAATGTTAAGAAATTCGCTTGACTGAGAAAAATTTGGAATCATACATGAAAAGTAATTATTAGTTGAATTGGATGCAGAAGCAATTACTAGCGGATTCGAACAATCACCTAGTAAACAAACGATTGTTCTTAATAAAGTGGACTGCATGCAATACCCTATTGTGCTTTTGCACTATCAGTTAATGTGTAAATTGTACAGTAAACTATTTAAAAATATCAACCAATTAATAAAATTCAATTATAACATTCTGTATTTACATTTGGTATTTGCTGCCAGTAACATGTATCGTACATGTACACTGTAATTATTGAGAAATACGTTCTTTTTCTCCAAAAATTTTAATTGTACCTTTCTTCAATATGTATTTTTGCTAATTTTATTAAATCATTATGAAAATTAAATGATAGCATTTTAGTTGTGGGCGGACATTTTTGTCTCATGGCAATCAATATTTTTAGACCCTGTCCGGCACTGCTCTCATGAAGTAAGAGGATTGATTTGATTGGTTTGTTTGTTAAACAGCATATCAACTACTTATGGGTAATTTAATGCCGGAATTTAAATTTCATGGGAGCTTTGAAGTAATAAAAATATATTATTCTGCTCTCACAATTGAATACATGGTAGATGATACTCAGCTTTTGTGCATATAAATGTTTATGTGGACATAACTATTAGAGGCGGTGATATGTGTGTTTAATGTTATAGCTTTGTTGAAGATATATTTTAAAATACAGTTTGATTTAATAAATTGCAGGGTATTATATGGATTAATCTTACGAAAGAGTTCTTTCATACTGGTTGTTTGGCAGATTTTGTTTGGCGGTATATCAACATTTCTATGGGTCATTTAATGGCGAAATCTAAATATTTTGTACATAATTTTATGCTTTCAAAGTAAAGGTATGTTTTTAAATATATATTTTATAGATCATAAAATGTATTTTTAGGGATTTTACTATATATATATATATATATATATATATATATATATATATATACACACACACACATATATATATATATATATATAGTGTTGCAGTGATTGTCATTTTGCTATAAAAATATATTGTTGATCATTTTATTATAAAAGTGTAATGTTTGGGGGTTCACTATTTGCGAATAGCTGGGACCCTAATTGGTTCTGCCAACCGAGTCAGGGTGGACCTGGGGACAACAACAATTAAGAGGTGGTTCTACGCTCCTCGAAACATCCAATCTCCAAATCATAGGCCTTGCTGCCAGATGTAATTTATCGTCATACTCAGGACGAGGAAGCAAGAGGGACATAGAAAAACAGTGAGTAACCTACCTAACTAAATGGAGGGGAGAACTGAAACTGGGAGGAATAGTAAGGAGACAAATATTACTTATAGCTAAAAAGGATAAGAAGTTGTGGAGAGCCATGATCACTACGTCTTGAAGGGACACGAAAAATGAATCATTTAATTGAACTTATGTATGGTAATTATTCGCGAAATCCATAATACTCAGTATGCACCAATATTCACGCTTATCCTATTTACAAATACAATGAAAGATTAATGACTGATCGAATAACAATGTGTTTAAAGACAACCGCATCTTATGGGTTCGTTATTCAGCCTATAAACAACTTAAAGCCACTTAATTAAATAACCATAGCCTGTCTGGTTCTAGATGATCGACACCTCTACTCCAGTTCTTCAAGGAAAAGGAAAAATTCGCTTTGTGGAGATTGTTTCTTCTTATTCATTTAAACTAATTTTCAAAATCGTAACTTTAAAAAAAGAAAGAGAAAATCCGCATAGCAAAGAAAATAAACTAATTTTGATAGTGAAAACTAGTCGAATACAGCAACGTATTACCAACCAAAATAATAGAAGGACTGTATTGTGGAATGCCTTCTATAAAGGACCTGAGTAATTGCTTGCCTCGAAAAGGTCGGAAGAAGGCCAGAAAGTAGAAGTTCGTTTCCCGGCTTGCCCTTTAATGCCAGACTGATAACGTTTCTGACAACAATAAATGAGATTTTAAACCAGTTCAAAGGTTATCTGTATCAAACGGTCAGTTGTGTGCTTGAACAGCAGCAGCAGTTAACATATATGAGTGTGGAACAATGTTACGTAGTTATTAGCTGAATTTTGATCTGAAATTTTTATTGTATAATGTCCCATCTATGGAATTAATCGAGCAATATTTGGCTAAGTGCATTGTCAAGGAAGGTGATTTTATTGAGAAATCATTGTTTTGTAAAATAATTTTTATCATTATGCCATAAACTTATTTACTTACGTATAAAATAACCGTACGCGTGGTGGCTGGAGGAGGAGGAGGAGGAGGAGGAGGAGGAGGAGGATGATGATGATGATGATGATGATGATGGTAGTAGTAGTAGTAGTAATAATAATAATAATAATAATAATAATGATAGTAAAAACGAAATCAATAAACGGTTCAAATTCCGGCTAAGACTATTTCGTCCAATTTCATAATAATTATGTTCGTAAGCATATGGATTCACTTCCCTTTGCATTCTGTGTCATTATCAGATATCTTAATAAAATATTTCGTTATTGGCATGCCACAATATCTGATTTGTTGAGTGAACAAAAATAAATAAAGAAATAAGTGGATACTAAGCGTACTTTAAGTCGATATATTCCAAGTACAACATCACAGATTCACGGAGTATAGTCATAGTGTTTCTGATTTGCAAAATGAAATTCATGAGTTAAATTCTCCAAGGAATCCTAAATATTAAGGGAGTGAAATTAAATTTCTCGAAATTTGATAAAATTAAATAAGTGGGGGCGAGGTAACAGATGTAAAAAGAAAATGTTTTTACCAAGATTTTCTGAACAAAAAAACAAAACAAAAACAAAACAAAATCTATAATAATAATACCCAGGGTGGTAGCACCTGTTAGGGGGTCCTATCTATTACCCACCCCCCCCCCGCCACCAAAAAAACCTATGAAAATACAAAAATACATTTGTATACTAAAAATATCAACAACATATTTTTATGTATAAAATTACCATCAATACCTATTTATTGTAAATTTCCAACAATACCTATTTATCTGTAGTTGAAGGCATACAACTGCATTCAAAATATTTAGATTTCGGCATTACATAACACATAGAGGTTGATATGCAGCTAAACAAAATCAACCAATCGTAGTTGGGGAGAGAAAAGTTGGATTCATGCCTTTCCCAAGGATATTTGCGCATAAGTAAATATAAAGAACTTAATGGAAATTGTAACTCTGCTCTCCAATTAACAAAATCCGAGTCATTATCCCTTACATCACCCTCACATTCAGGCTTACAGCATCTGGTGTTCTCAAGCCGTCGCCCAACTTGGTACTGACCAGGTTCGACGTTACTTAACTTTAGTGATCTTATGGGAACCGCTGTTTCAAGAATTTAAATATGCTTTTCTATTAAATTGCAGCTATAATTCACATCATTTTTCCGCTCTTAATTTAAGTCTAAATATTTTAAATTATTTTCCAAGAGACTTCAGGTAATAAATAGATTTCTACAAGAACCAGAAAAGAGCCTTGAACGTTGAGAATCTTTTATCATTTATTCTTGGGAGCGGAAGTGGTTCGGTTTTCATATTTTTCCAGATTTTGGAATACAGGCTATTTAATGTGTCTATATTTCTGAGGTGAGGTATTGTAACTATTTACACTATTTACATTGTTCGGATTATTGACCTCGTTTTTATTGCCATATTGACAACTTTTTGGCCGTTGTACGCTCCGGTCTTCGTTGGAATATCGAACCGAACCCTTCATTTACTTACTAAACGAAAATAACTGAAACTGAGATATCCAGGAAAGGCATGACACGGAGAACTAGAACAATTTACTCCAGTGGACTAATTAAAGGGTTGGGTTCGAAATTCCAACGTACATCACTTGAAGAAGGTCGGAGCTTACAACGGCCGAAACGTCGTGAGAATATGACAATAAAGATGAGGACAACAATCCGAACAATGTAAATAGTGTAAATAGAGTATTTAATTTTTATATAGCATCATTAAAAAGTGGCAGATTGAGAATGGAATCCAAGCATAAACACGATAAACATTTGCATTACATAACATAGCTTTTTTTTGCTTTTTTTTTTTAAACATTCTATTCCAAGCAAGGCGGGAAGCCACTAGCACTCCAGGGGATACAGAGAGTTGGAGCGAGAGCAAAGAGGAGTGATAGAGGAAAGGATGAAGAGAAGGTTAGGGGATAGATCAGGGCATCTGGAGATATCGATTGACATTACATTGGAATAGTTGGGAATTATAGCTATCAGGGAAACAAGAAATGTGGAGGGAGTTCCACATGCGAGAAGTGCGAGATATTAAGCTATTGGCGTAGAAGAGACGGCTACATTTAACAGTTTCGACAGTGAAGGGGTGAGAGCGAGATGCCAGTCTAGTTGAACGCTTAAATTCATGAAGTCTGGAAACCAGCGAAAGCAGCTCCTCGGAGTAGTTACCGTGAAAGTATTTGTAAAAATAGGAAGGAAACAGTGAGAGAGCGGCTGCAGACGAGATGCCAGATCAGGGCCAATTACATTGCATATCCGTCTTTGGATTTTATCAAGGACCTTGAGACAAACAGAATGGGCTCCAGACCATATATGGCAGCAATACTACATGCAAGGGGGACTGGTTGATTTGTAGATTTGAAGGATTGATCCTTTTGCAGCACAGGGAGCCGACTTTCCTTGCAGTGGAAGAAGCTATTGACTCAATGTATTCGTTCCATCTCAGGTCAGCGGACACTGTGAGACCGAGCAGTCGCACAGAGGTGCTCTCGTGGAGTTGAGCGTCAGACATTCTAATGGGAGGCAGGGACGGTTCTCTCTGGTGAGTAATAGAGTTCAGTTTTATTTTTGAGGCATTAAAGTTAGCCAGCCAAAACCTGCCCCAGTCCACAACCGATTGGAGGTACTTTTCAAGACAAACGGCCAGGTTAGTTTTGTTGGTGACACTAGATTTGTTTTTGAGGAAGAACTAAATAGTAGTGTCATTCGCATAGATGCCTACTTGGGAACCTATGACATCAGGAAGATCGTTAATGAAGATAAGGACAGAGTAGGGCCTAGGATAGAGCCTTGGGAAACAGCTGCGTTCGTGGGATAGGAGCTGGAGGAGAATCCGTTGAGAACGACCCTCAATGCACGGTTTAACAGGAATGATTGTATTAAGTCGAACAATCGACCTGTAATTCCATAACCCTGAAGCTTGCGAAGAAGGCCGGCATACCAAACCCTATCAAACGTTTTGGAGATATTTAGAGTCACGGCACGAGCTTTTCCGCTATTATGAAGTGCTTGGTAAACAATTTCAGTTATGGCCGCAAGCACATCAGGTGTAGAACGGGCAAAGCGGAAACTATATTGCTTGTTGGAGAGCAGATCATGGGATGTAAGGTGCATAACCACTTTGGCATTGATTAAAGCTTCAAAGACTTTGTGGAATAGTGGTAGGAGACTGATAGCCGGAGACACATATACGAATGGTCTGGAGATTCAAGAGACAGCTCTCTAGCCAGCGGAAGATGGTCCTTGACGTAAACACCAAGGCCATGCATATGTGTTTGAGAGTCTTTTCTCAGGAGAGGATGGTATCTGGGGATCGAGAGGTCAAAGGAGGGAATAGACGAGTCAAGGTTGGTCTCACAGAGTCAGTGTATCCGGGCAGTTCGCAAAGACGAAAGATTCCACACCGCAGAAGTTGGTTCTAATGTCACGGATGTTAGAAATGAAATGTTAAAGGGTTTAGATGATTTTTTACGGGCTGGTTTAGGATTTCTTTTTGGATCGTTGTTAGTTATCATGATGTATAATTACGGTAGCAAAAAATGAGAAAGCCTGAAGTAGAAGAAGCAGACGGTTATCGACCGCGACGTGGGCAGAGAGAAATTGGCGCAATCTGCAACATAATGTGGCCTCAGGGTTGCCCACCGGAGGTGAATGCAGGGATACCTTTCCATGCGCGACATGGCACTACAGACACCCCGGTATTATACAACTGTTGATCAGAGGGGCCGCTCAAGACGCTACGCAAGAGTTAGGGCTCCTAACTACCAGTCGGAAACAGCAATCAGAAAACTGTCAGCCGTGTACCCTCAGAATGAAGAGGCATTGCCACAGACTGCACACATCACGGGAGAAATATGACAGCCTCCAGTACAGAGGCCATAGAGATAGGAAGGGAAAGTTCCGGGAACCCCTTCCTAAACAAGAAACATAACATATACCCTGAAAATAGTTTTATATAAAATTTAATATTTTTTGTTTACAAATACGTTTAATGACGCTAGTCATGTAATACTCACACGGATTTTTAATTGGTGAAATTAAGATTCCACGTAAAAATAATGTTTTGTACTTTCTATACGTGTACAAAAAAAAAACATGATCACTACTTACAAAAACATATAAATGCAACATCAAAAACTACTTCTACATCAAGTGTGAGAAACTGGAGTGAGAGGGTGCATCATTTTTGACATCACTGTGAGTGTGAGAAGGAAAATACGTTAAGCTATCATTCTCTACCAGTGATGTCGTGTTTTGATTAAAAAGTTACAATATATACCGGTACAGTGTTTGCATAAAAACAAAACATGGATTCTAATTATAGTTAAATATAATGAAAACTGGAAAAAAAAGTCAGTATTTTATTTGAAACCTGCATGTTGCTTTCTGAAATTTTCAATTTGTGGCAAGTCATGTCATCAGCTAAAAAACTTTTGGATTTTGGAATTTCAGATAAATTATACTCAACCTTTATAGAAATTGTCAATAGAAGGTGATGTCATTTAGATTGACGTTTAAATATCGAGATATTGTATAATACAAGTAAAGAGAACAAATAATACTATTTAGTAAAGAGATTAATGGATCAAATATTATTATGGATCAAATATCTTCAGAAAGATATCATTGCTTTGTATTTATGTTATTACTTGTATTTCCTCTCAGACTATTATTTCTCTTTATTGAACGGAATGACGACCTCACTGATTTAACGAGTATGCTAACAAGCAACCCCACCCACTGAAAATAGCACGTTACAGATATCAGACTGAAAACGAAAGCATCTTCAGGAAATACCCAATATTAATCTTGGGTATTAATTGGTTCTTGTCATTTCTTAGAAAGACACGGGGGGGATATGGACAAACTGGAGCAAATAAAATGAGGGAAAAGAAAAAGAAAGGAGCTGAAATAGAGAGAAAGAACGTGGAAAACAATTCGTTGAAAGAAAGGAAAAAGAAAGGCTACATGACGGTTGAGATAAAGAAAAAGAGAAAGAAAAAGAAAAAGAGAATCTTGTTTGATTCATTCATTTTCTGCGGCTTATCAACCCTTTGCAGCTTATTTAAAGCCAGAATTTTTTTTTAGACTGTAAGAGTTTATTTTGGAGAAAATAAAGATTTAGTGATACAAGTTTTTTAATTAACCCATAGCTGGGGAACAAGAGGCGGATTCATAACTTCCCTAAGGGTATTTGTGCATAAGGGAATATAACGAACCCAACTGGAATTGGAACTCTTCTTTACGATTAACAATTCCAAGGTATTATCCATTACATCACCCGCACACACAACTTCTATTTTTAATCAATTCACCCTAAGAAAGGCGATAATGCCACTAACATTCAAGGTGCTACTGGGAGTGAAAGAGAATGAGAAGACTTTTGAAGGAACCAGAAACCCACTTCTAAACAGGAAACAGGAGATTAATCTCCACTTCTGTTCAAAAGAACCGAACTATTGGCGAATCTATTTTACAGCACGTAGTGTTCCCATGGGGTCACCCATCTAGGTACTGACCACGTTCGACGTTGCTTAACTTCGTTGATCGTAGAGGAAACGGTGTTTCAACGTGATTTAGCCATAAGCCCAGGGAAAGAAAGAGAGAGAGAGAGAGAGAGAGAGAGAGAGATAAAGAGAGAGAGAAAGACAGAAAGAGACAGACAGAGGGGTTGATTATAAAAAAAAAAGGAGAATAGATTAAGAGATAAGTAAGAGGGGGATGAAAGCAGTGATACAATAGAAATATTTACTTTAGAAAGAGAAACTGAAAAGAGAGCTAAGCTTTAATAGAGAAAGAGGAACTGAAGATGACAAGAAAACGGTGTAAATCCCAGACAGAGAAAAGGTAAGAAAGATGGCAAAAGTGAGAAAGTTCATATCTTGGAGAGCTTCTTACGTGTGTTTCGGTCAGTTCGTGAGTACAGTTGCCCGACGGCCTTGGCAAGAGGAACGTGCGTGCCGGTCTGAGGGAGTTTACCTGCACTTTGTGACGCTATTGCGTGCGTGTACTTATGCCCAGTTCATGCGTGTGTGAACGAATACTTCTCGACAGCAGATGGCTGCTGCTCACTAGTTGGCACCTTCCGACAACCTTGCAGCCAGCCAGCACCTTGTTACACGCTCAATGAACATTGTACATGAAAGCTTACAAGATATGTATAATTGATCTATGACTTGTAGTGATATGCCAGCATTAACTCGTGGGTGATGTAGTCGCCTCACAAGAAATGATTATGGGTAAGTCGGGTATGTCGGATTTCTGCCATGGTCATTGGGTGGTTATCGTCCCTTGAACTGAATGGAGAATACTCATTGTTACGTGTACGTAACAGTTCTTTTTTTGTCACAACAGATTGTCCCTCTAAAAGTGCACCTATAAAACGTGCAAGATTCAAAATAAAAGATTTTAAAATTACAAATGAAGAGGGAATTTTGAATTCACGAGGCTTGAGAAAAATTGTCTTCGCTACCACAGAAAAGATTATTGCTTTGTTGCTATACAATCCCAAAAGATAATTTCATATTTTATTTACTGAAGATACCTTTGTATTATTATTATTATTATTATTAATATTAATATTATTATTGCCCCCTTTGAATCACAACCAGTGACCTAAGGTCAGAAATGGCATCATGACCTTTTCACTAAACGTTAAAATATATAATTAAACAACTTAAGATCATTCACATTTTATATATTTTGATAAAGCCCTTCGTAAGGCGTGAACTATACTTGTGAGAACGATTTTATTTTGTATTTCTTTAAGACATGGGCTTCCCGGGGTCCCTTCAGTGAGTCTATTCAAACTTTTACCAATCAAACCGAGAGCTCCAATTACAACTGGGATTACTGATGACTTCATG
This sequence comes from Acanthosepion pharaonis, assembly GCA_903632075.3. Taxonomy (NCBI): domain Eukaryota; kingdom Metazoa; phylum Mollusca; class Cephalopoda; order Sepiida; family Sepiidae; genus Acanthosepion; species Acanthosepion pharaonis. Next base: position 1,502,003 of record CAHIKZ030001280.1, read on the forward strand.
TGGCATATTTTTGAGATTTCGATTTCCTTGTATTTTGATAGTCTTTTTTGAAGATCTTCAAAGATACATTAGTCTGTAGGAACTGCCATATCAATAAAAGTGCATATTCTGTTTTTGTAGTCTTTGATCACCATCTGTGGGCCTAATTATTATGATTATTTTATTTCTTTTGATTTCTAGTGTATACTCATTTCTTTCCAGGTCCCGACTAAAGACATAAGGTCGGAAATGGCATCATGACATTTTCCACTGAGCATTTTTTGAAAAAAAGAAACAAAACAAAACAAACAAAATAAGCAGAAAACTAAGACCACACACATTTCACATAGATAAAACCCTTCGTAGGGTGTAAGCTGTACTTGGGAGTACAATTATTTGTATTTCTTTAAGGCTTGGGCTACCAGTGGTTACTTCAGTGGGTTAATCGAAACCTTTTCCAATCAAACAGAGGTCTCCAAATACAACTGGAATTGGTGATGTCCTCACGTGCCACAATTTTTAGATTTCGCTTTTAAGATTCTTGTGCTTTGACAATTTTTTTAAAGATCTTCAAAGCTGCTATTATTATTATTATTATTGTGCGAGAAAGCTGAATGGAAACAAAGTAATGCTGGTGTACGAATATAAGACCCTCTCTGATACGATTATATCAAGCACAAGAATCACAGCCTAATGTCCGTGATATGGTGGGAGGGTTTTTATATAAGCAACACACAATCTTGCAGGTAAGAACCATATACATTTGTTATATAACTGATGTCTCTTTGTCCCAGTGGAACAAAAAGTAAAAATGAAAGGTGGAAATCGACAAAATATATAGACTGGTGAAGTACTCGAGATATTATGGTGTACGAACTTGGTAATTGTACCACATTTTTGGTTATTAGGAATTAACTCTAACCCACATGAAGGGGCATCATACATATAAAAGAAAAAGACTATTTTCCCACAAGTGGTTCAGAATTTTACTGCTAGTTTAATAATGTTAATTTCTCACATGATCCACGATGTTTGGAGTTAGTAAGTTAGTTGCTTTTTACTTTTCGTTTTTTTATGGATATTTATTAAATCTATCTTAGTATCGCAGTATTCCAAGTGGAAAGAAGATTGTGTCTGCCAATTTCTCATAAAATGAGGCTCGTCTACTTTGAAATACGTCTTAGAAATTCTGTTGTTTTTTTTGTTATTCATTTTTTTTTTATATCTGGGTTCGAATATCAATTGCTGAAGCTGGCGAGTAATGTACAGCTATCTTAGCTTCAAGATAAATAACGTAAAAATTTATAATAATTATTACTTCGTCTTCTGCCCGTTACATCCATTAACAATCCCATATAATATTTGGCATATCTTATCTTTATTGATAGTTATTCGGTCATATGCTTGGTTCAGTGAATCTTTTTATATCTGAAATCCATAAAATAACTCGTTTTTCTTGTTTCAGGAGTGATATTTTTCTGGCTTTGTGGAACTGATTTAGTTGTTTGTGATATATATATATATATATATATATATATATATATATATAATTAAATTTTGCTGTATTTTAAAGCTACTTTAAATTGACTGGAAGGAGTTTTGTTCTGAAACCGCTAAAATCGCTGATTTTACATCCATTTTAGCCATCTGTCATCACAATGTATTTCTCTTTTTAAAAAATCTTTCAAAAGTAAAATATACTCTTTTGAAACTTTATTTGAGGAATATTAGTTGATTTAAAGTTTAATCTAATTTTAAACAAATATTATTCTAAGTTTAAAATATCGCAGAGATACATTTTTAACACAGAGCTACGTTTTTATTTAAAGCGTTGGCAGGTTCACTTCTTAACTGACAGACGGAAGTTTATCTAATCTTTTTCTACCGTTGATATATCTGTAAACATTATTTGAGGAATATAATGTGAAAGCATTTTATATAATCTTTAACTACCCAGTAATCATTAAAATTTAGGAAAATATTCTTTGTAATCTATTGTTTTATTGAATTTGGATTAAAATTTACCATAGTAACTGGGGGTAATGTTTTATGAAAAAAAAAATTATGATTTACTTTCTCAAGGGAGTTCTGCGGGTAACTAATGTAGACATTAAGTGGTACAAAAATAGTTTCTCGAAATTTCGTAAAATTAAATAAATGTGTGACGTGGGATTCTAAAATATTTTCATTCATTTGCGAATAGGTCCAGAAAGTTTAGAATCCAACAGTTATTCGATTTTTGCAATATTTTCCCAATTAATGTGTTTTACACTGCAAGAAAACGCCAAAATTTCTTATACTAACCTTTCATCCCACACGTTGATTAAAGAAAAACAAGATCTTCAACCAAAATTTCGAACGACCCAAAAAGGATAAAGAAAATATAATTTAATAATATAAAAATACACTGGTCTTTCTTCTTAATAATAACATAAAGATGTTGACGATAAAACTTTGCTTTTATTAATTTGGGGCGATTTTTTCATCGTGGTATACTCATTTTTTAGCGAATCTATGGAGATACCTAGTTTTAACTGATTTTTATTTTTAAATAAAAAATAATTTGTTGATTATTAAAGTAAAAATTTACTATTTTGTTAAATTATTAGATTTTTAGGCAAATATAGTAATGCTTATATTAGCTGTTTCCTTATAAGGAAACATTTGGCATTCTTTGACCGAAGGTGTCTGTGTTACTGTCGGCTGAAATTTATAAAATCTTTCTCTCAAAGCAATTTCTCATGAAAATAGGTTTCTCAAGAAAGTAATTGTTATTTTGCCCTCCCCAGAATTGATGCGACTTTCCTTCCTAACGTTTTATTTAAAATAGTGCAGAATGTCAACATCTTGATGTCATTATTTTCCCTTCGAGATACATTTGCTATCCATTTTACTTGTTGCTGCTGTTGGTAGTCCTCAAGTGATGTCGTTTCTGTTATTTGGCACAGTTGTTTTGTTTGGGAATTCTGTAGTGCGAGTTCATAAGTTTCGAAGATGGATGTTCCTAGCTGAGACCTATATGTTTCTGTTGCAAATATTGGTTGGAATCGCACACAAAAAAGGAAAGGTAGTACAAGTCCAATAGGTTCACTAAGCAAAACAAATCCACACTTCTTGCCTCAATCTCCAATACACCACTCACCGTCCCCAAACAACCAGCTGAATAAGCGTACTATGTTTTTATACATCTGCCCCAGCCAATACTCAGCCAATGAGCGTCCCAGAACCAGCCAATAAAAATTCCTACAAGTGACACCACTACCTCCATCAGCACGAAGTCCGATGAACCGTCCGTCCGAATCTCGCCGATTCGCCATCTTCACACTCCCTTGCAAAACATACACGCGACTCTGGCCCTTTTTGGGTCGCCGAGGTAAGTAACCGCTACAGTTTCATTCGATGAAAGCCATTTTTAAGAGTTGATCTGAGAAAGTGGTTGTGTACAGCTGACACTATAGATATTTCTGAACGTGTTCGGTGCTATGTGTGGCATCCATATGAAAGTCTCGATCTAACTAGCCTATTTAAGTACATGGCTCAAGTTTTCAGGTTGATGTTTTGTTTTTATTTTTGTGACAATTTGTGGCATTGGGCAAAACTACATCTGTCGCAACCTATTCTATGTTCAATTACCTTCCCTCCTATATTAAATTTGTTATAATTGATCCGTACACCGAGGTATTTGAAGTGTTTGCTATTTACCAAATAATTTTTAAATTTTACATTTATTCGAGATCAACGTGAACGACCATAATGCTGAGTTTGCAAGAAACATAAATCCTACATTTCTTAGTGAACGGACAAAAGGATTTGGGACTCATAAATTTGTACGTGAAGATATCAGCTTAAAAGAAGTAAAAAAAAGACGCCAGAATTCGATTAATGATAAATGTTTCACTGTTGTGTTGGAATATAACACTAAACTTTTAGTCAAAGAGTTTCCAATAAAGTTATGTGCATTACTTAGAAGCACAGTAATGACGATTAACATGGAAAAAACTTAATGAACAAATTCCATTTGAACTGTGAAACAAAATCATGAGACATGGTAGTTAACACCAATAGTCTTCAACTGTATGTGATGTATCTTTTTTTTTGCATCTTATAAAAAATAGATTTTATATAAGGAAGAATCCGAGAATTTAGGCAAATCATTCGTTCTGGAGTAGAAGTGAAAGCCTTACTCAAAACTGCCGTCCTGAAAAAAATCTATGATGCGCGTTTGGTAGAACAGATATGCTCTCATGGATGCACTGAAACGTTGTAAGGATAAAATCAAGATGAGAATATTAATCCGAGTAAATCAGTGAATAATAATAATAATAATAATAATAATAATAATAATAATAATAATGGTATAATGACCTTGAAATCGAAATAGAAAAAAATGTGGAAATTGAAAACAAGCATAGTACCGGTCATAATAGGTGCGCTTGGAATGATAAAAAAGGAACACAACAATACATTGAAAAAATCCCTGGAAATAAGTACAGCCTACACACTAATAAGAACTTTGTCCATGTAACGCTAGTGATCTTATGGGAGTTAGTAAAACAAATCATGAAATGTATCCATAGCAACATATCACTATTTGCCTTAGGTCTTCCCGCAGACTTGGTAGGTAGTTGACCATAGCAGAAATCAAATAATAATAATAATAATGATATTATACCTACATTGGAAAATCTGCAACTTTTACGGGAAGTAAACTGCAAGAAATTGGTATGAACACCACCCAGACCCGATTACAATGATAGGACCTTTAACAATTTTATGGGACTTTACAATACACACATACAGAACAATCAAAGCTAATCTCCCAGATATCGTGATCAGAGGCTGCAAAAACAAAATGTGCCTTGTTATTGACATGACAGTCCAGGCAGACTGTAATGTCACTTTGAAGATGTTCAAAAAGCTATCAAAGTAGAAGGACCATGAGTTCGAAATCTCAAAAATCCTCAAAAATGAGGACACCAACAATTCCAGTTGTAGTTGGAGCCCTCGGGTTGATTGGAAAAGGTTCCAATAAACTCATTGAAAGGAACGCTTGGTAGCCTATGCATTAAAGAAATACAAAAAGTCTACTCAGGAAGGGCTTTATCTATGTAAAATGTGTGTGAACTTGTTTTTTTTTTTTAACTCAAAAAATGCTCAGTGGAAAATGTCATGATGCCATTTCTGAACTTAGGACCCTGGTTGGGGCCCGGAAAGAAATGACTATACACCAGAAATCAAAAGGAATATAATAATAATAATAATAATAATAATAATAATAATAATAATAACGAATTCAAAATGGAGTTTCAAATGGGCGTAGAGATGCAACTACAGCACAATACACCGGCTGAAACTGCAAAAGACTGCAAAGACGAATGCAACCGACCAGATACAGAAGCGATGGCAAGATAAACCGCTTCATGGCCAATACCCTGCCCGTACCAAACAAGCTGACGTAGACAAAACCCGTACCCATCAGTGGCTACGTAGTGCAGGGTTGAAAGCTGAAACTGAAGGTTTTATCCTTGCTGCACAGGACCAATGCTTGCTAATTAGGAATTATCAAGCACATATACTAAAATATTGTGTTAGACCAAAATGCAGATTCTGTGATAAATATCCAGAAACGATTGATCATCTTGTAGCAGGTTGCACGATATTGGCACCCACTGAATATAAAACCCGGCATGATAGAGTGGGCCAATATCTGCACTGGAAAATCTGCAACTTCAACGGGAAGAAAACTGAAAGAAAATGGTATGAACACCAACCAGACCCGGTTACGGAGATAGGACCTCTTACAATTCTATGGGACTACACAATACACACTGACAGAACAATCAAAGCCAACCGCCCAGATATTGTTATTAAAGACCACAAACAAAAACGGTGCCTCCTTATTGATATGGCAGTCCCTTCTGACTACAATGTATCTTTGAAGATATTCAAAAAGCTGTCAAATACAAATAGCTTGAAATAGAAATCTCGAAAATGTGGCATATGGGAACATCAACAATCCCTGTTGTAGTTGGAGCCCTAGGACTGGTTGGAAAATATTGCAGTAGACTAATTGAAGGGATTCCTGGAAATCCATGCCTCAAGGAGATACAAAAAATTGTTCTGACAAGTACAGCCCACACTTTACGAAGAGCTTTATCTATGTGATTTTTTTTTTTTTTTTTTTTGTCAGTGGAAAGTGTCATGATGCCATTTCTAACTTTAGGTCCCTGGGCGGGACCCGGAAAGAAATGTGTAAACGCCAGAAATCAAAGAAAATAAAAATAATAATAATAATAGTTCTTAATCTCAAAATTTCAGATAAAATCATATTTAGTTAATTTAAAAATACATTCAAGTTACCCTTGCGCTAATTTGAAATCAATTTTGTCCTATCTTTTGTGATTTTAAGTTAATGCGTAGGTAAGATGATGCAGGCGCAATGTGAAATTGTTACATCGGTTTTGTGACCTGGGGTTTACTTTCTTTTCATTGGGCTTCACAAACCTGGCAATAATGATTAAATAATTAAGCTTGAATGCTTCTCATAGTAGTAACACTTGAAACCTTCCAATGCAATGCACTCGGGAAACGATAATGCAGCTTCGTTTCTCTTGTGGATAAAGGAAAAAAAATCATGAAGATAGTCTTCCGATTCAGCGAAAATCTCTGATTACAATCACCTCAACAACACTTGCTGGGTTCAGCGCGCACGAACAATTTAAAACCATATTGTTAGCAGAGATAAAAAATGGATTCTTTATGCTAATATGAAAGAAAAACACATGCACGCACACACACATATCTGTATGAAATTTATATATAGATCTCTCCTTCTCTCCTTCTCTCTCTCTCTCTCTCTCTCTACACAGACATACACAGAGACGACACCAATAACAGGAGCATCCCAACTAGCGCATAAATTAATTACATCAAACTTAGTATAATGATAACTAAAACATGAAAGCGACAGTCAATTGCTGGAATCACCTGACGAGTGGAGTGGACAATTAAAAAAAGGTTTGTCTAGAAACTCTGGATGTGAGTCAATTAGCTAAGTGACAAACTTTATTTGTATTAAAAGATATATATATATATATATATATATATATATATATATATATATATATATATATATATATTAAACTGTAACCGTTTTTAGGTGCCACAATTTTCCGCAGTTTACTGGTAGAAAGCCATTTTAGCCAGGTAGGTTTTTGTCATAAAGTGATCGATAAAAAAAAAAGGTAAGGATAGAGCATTAATAGAATTAATATGGAGAGATCTGTCATTTAACTGAGTGATGTGATTTCAGTCATGCCGACTTCGAAGTTTCGTGAGCGCATTGTTGTAATGCCTTCACTCTTCAGGGCTTCTAAGTTAATAGACCTGAAATAACACCACTTAGTTAAGTGACAAGTTTCTCAACATCATATATATATATATATATATATATATATATATATATATATATATATATATATATAGTTGTTTTTACATTTTCACATGGATATATTCCATTTTATACTTACTTGGAACTATTTATTTTTTATTCGTAAATTATTTTATCAATAAATATATTTTAATCACATTCCATAATTTTTCCTCCTCACCGGTTTTTTTTTATTTACTGTCTGAATTGTCATTTTCTTTGTTCCTGTCATGAAATACGACAACGTTTTCCTTCCGACGAAATGTTGGCCGAAAAGGATAAACTCAAGGTAAAAATGCCTTCGTGTATTTTTAAAACAGGATTTATGTTCTGTGGTATCAAGTCCTTATATATATATATATATATATATATATATATATATATATATATATATATATATATTCCCCAGATCATTCCTCTTTAGACATTTTCCTCCGCAAAAATAAAATCCCACTTGAAAGAAACAAGATGATGTTGAGAAAATCCAAGAGAATGTGATGAGTTAGTGGCTCGCTATCCCCAAAAAGAAGTTCCAGAAATGCTTCCATGAATGGAAACGACACTGGATAAAGTGTGTGGCTTCAGAAGGGACTATATCGAAGGAGATTAAATGTCGAATTGATATGTGTTGTAGTTTTCTTTTTATATCACTAGTCCCGATATTATTTTTTTAGAGGAAGTAAAATTGATATGTACAATAAAATCATCATCATCATCTTCATCGTCCCCTTTTTCTCCCTTTGTAAAAAGCAAGTTTTACTCAGACCGTCTCTCGCAGAATTTAGTGTGTGAAACAAACTCACGAGAGTATGTTTTCCTGACAACTATAATTTTGGTCTCTCTAAATTCAGGGTCAACCGATATCTATCCTATACGTCCAGATAATACCCGCTTACTTTCCCTTCCTTACAATCTCATTCAGTAATTCCCTGTCTTGGGTGTAGCTCTGGGCTTTCTATTGGGTGAACTATCACCATTCATTCATTCATTCAGTTGGCGCATTTTGCGCCGCTGTGATTCATGGTGACATTCAAGGCAAAACAGTGCAACGACTTGCCGGTTCTTTTTGCGCTGTGACGGTGTTGAGGTTATCCCGTCTCTCTTTTCAGAAGTTCCTCCACCCACCGGTAAAGCTGTTAACTTCTGAGGCGCCACTCCTACACCCAAGCTGAAGACTGGCTTATCAACCCATTTCAGGTTACTTAAAACCAATTTTTTTTTAGATTGCATGTAATCCTTTTTGATAATTGTTTTGTGATCTTACTAGTTAACCCATAGCTAGAGAGAGAAAACGTGAATTCATATCTTTCCCAAGGGCATTTGAATGTAACGAACTTCAACGTGGATTGGAAATTGGCTCACCGGTTACCAATTCCAAATCATTATCCATTACACCACCCGCACACCCGGAATTCCCAGCACTTTAAATGCTATTTGATTCGATCTAAGTGCGATAACCATCAACATTTTCTTTAGAAAATCAAATGTTTAGAATAATTAACCGAAGAAATGTTTTACCCATTTATAGTTTGGAAATGGTGTAATCTGGGGTATCTATTTCATTATCAAGGGGTCCCGGCTTTGATGAAAGTATGAATGTTTATTGTATGTCAAGTTTTTGGAGGCGTGTAAGGTTGGGTTGGAGGATTTCTATCTGGCTCTGTTGTTTTATTACTATCTGTTAAAGCTCTACTTCTGTATCGAGCGCTGTTTTTAAAAATAAAAACATAAATACTAAAGAAAATTGGATTATTAATCTGACTGTTCTTACCTATTATATCAATACACACACACACACACACACACACACACACACACACTCTCTCTCTCTCTCTCTCACACACACACATATATATATATATATATATATAGTAAAATAAGAAAAGGCCATATATACAGACTCACATTCAGTGAAAGGAGATGCACACAAAAGCACACACTGAGAAAAATAAAACTGGCCAGGACGCAGAAAGACACACAGGCTGTAGCGAGCACTCAGATACACACACGCTAAAACAAAAACATGTGTATGCCCGTGCCTCTTTGGAAAAAATCAATTCCTGATGGAAAAGCTTCGACTCTCTCTACGAAAGGTGACTCTCTGCATTTACAGGGACATTAGCAAGATGATTCATTTGCTGATCCTCACACTATACGAGGCGCGGACAATTCAGACGCGCGCTCGGCCTACAATCGACAGCTTTAAATCAAACCCTTCATTAGGTGAGGCGATCAATCGGAAATGCCTTAATCTTCTCACATTTGGAGCCAAACAATGAACCGTGGACTTCCGGTAGCAGCGTCGTCCGCGTCCACCATTTTTCCTTAATCTGACACCCTCGCTTTCCTTCCATTTTCATCCAACGCAATATTATACCAAGTGGAGAGGAATATGCAAATGAGGACGCTATTAGTGAAGACATCAATTAGTCTCCTCGTGTTAAAAAACACTGCTTTTTCTTCTTCTTTTAAACAGCATTAACAACCGAATTTTAAGATGGGAAGCCATCATGGAAGAAGATGGGGAAATTTCGCTTAATAAATATTGTGTACTCCTTGCATTATATGCTTGACTTTGTTTCTTAAAAAAGGGAGACACTTGGACAAGCAATAGAAAAACGAAGATACACGAAGTAAAAACAGGTGAATTAAGGCGACATAAATAAACTTGTCACTGAACTTTTAGTAATAAAATTAATAAAAAATGAAATACAATTAGAATTGGAAAAAAAATTCAATATTTCAAAAGAGATTTCTTTTGATTAACCATACACTGATTTTCTTGGTTTATGTAATAAATATATTTTTAATGTTCAAATACTTCAGATGAAATTCCATAAATGGTGAGGTCATCACATTAAATATTTATTCAGGGCGAATTTCTCAGTATCTGAAAATACATAAATGAAAAGTCAAAGAATTTACTTTCCAACTTAAAGTTTCGCATATACACCTCTCGTCAGCTTAATAATAAATCTTATCTTACCCTGATGAGCATTTTAGTTGCCAAAGATATGTCGGTTAATAAGTCCATTGAACATTTATTTATCTATTAACTGTAGTTGCGGTATTTTGTTTTATATTGAGCACTTTATTTACAAAAAGCTTCTCGCGTTTAAACGTGTTAAACCCCAGTAATTTATTAGTCCACTTGTTCTAACTGGTATTAACATTTTTATTATTATTTTATTTCCTTTGGTTTCTGGTAAATATACACATTTCTTCCCGGGTCCCAACCAGAGACCTAAGATCAGAAATGGCATCATCACATTTTCCATTGAACATTTTTTGAGGACCCCTACCCACCTAAGATCACACACATTTTGCATAGATAAAGCCCTTTGTAAGGCTTGGGATCTAATTGTAAGTACAATGTTTTGTATTTTTTTTTGTCTCATTAAAGGGATTCCTGGTAGCATGGGCTCCAATGAGACTATCGGAACCTTTTCCAATCAATCTGAGGGCCCCAACTAGGCAAGAACGCATTGTAGCCAACAAATGGCACAAACCGAAAGAGGTGTACAAATTTACAGTTATTGCAAACTTTCTGTACAGTCTTGGTTTGGTTCCATCCGTCTTCTGGTTGTTCCTAAAGTTTGAAGAAATTTTGAATGGTCACCATTTTCCAACCAATGCCGTAGTTGAATTTGCTGTGCAGAACTGAATCAAAAATAAAAAAACCTTTTTGATGGACGAAATGGAAAAGTGGATTGAACGCTTAAAAAAATCTGTAGCACTAAATAATTATTAAATAATAAACATGTAATTATGAAAAGAGAAATAAATTTACTTCTTTTCGACACCAGTTTCATTATCTGATCAAAATATTTGTTTAATAAGCTGAGAAACCTTACTTATCAATCAGTTCTCGTAGTAAAAACATGTACCCAAATCCCGTAAATGTTATTTTTTAAAATAATTTCTTCATGTTATTGTAAGACAATATAATTGGGGCTATTGTATTTGGTTAGATGTTGCCTGCAATAACCTTCCATCTACAATTAGTGCAGCTTCGAGTCAATTATCTAAATGTTCTGCACCAGAAGGAGTCTGTGTATGAGTCGATTACCTGCGATAAAAACGTGATTAATAATGTTTAAACATATGCAGTCGATGAGTATAATAACTTTGTTATATAAGGTGAGATGAGGCAATTTTAAGTTTACAAAAATTCAAGTGAATTGTTTTCACCATAAAGAAGATGTTCAACCTTTGATATTAAGTTGTCATATTATTGTATAATTCTTAGAAGTTACGATAGTAACGAATGACACTCTCTGACTATTCAGGGGCACCAGTGAAGTTTGTATCACATTCCCTGCTAAACTATATAGTGTATCTCTAGAAAAAAAAGAGGTGACAATAACTGTTTTTAATGCTATTTTATTTGGTAGTAACAAAAATTTATTTTTTGTTATTGTTGAAGCTTGAATAAGCATGGAATAATAATAATACAACACAAAATGTCCGTAACAAAATGTATTGAAACAATGAAAAAAGGTACACAATATTTACAGGTAGTTTTGGTATATTCTTGGGAAGACTGTTCCTGCAGAATGGGTTGACTAAGTCACAGTCGGGCAGAGTCTCTGGATTCGATCTCTTAATCTTCCGTCGTCTTCCGGTACCAACCCATATTTATATGGTCGGTACTCCACTTATGTAAATTAGGTGTATCATACACAACAGTTATTGGGCTGGAAACTTCAAGACGATAATTTTTAAAAAAATGGACATTAAATCTGCAGACATATTGTATTAGTCTTAGATTTGTGAATAGCCTGAACATCGTCGTTTATTTAGCGGTCAGTTTTGTAATTTTAAAATCTATAACTGATGTGATTTACTAATTTTACCTTAGTTTGTCACAAGTATCAGGCAGCAATTGAGGATTGAACTCGCTACTTAGTAGTAATGGTCAACCAAACTACAGGCTGAAAATCCTTCATCCGAAATTCTTGGGATGGGAAATGCTTCGATTTTCAGATTTTTTTCGGATTTTGGAATACGGCAATTTATTTTGTATATCTATAAAATGGTGCAGCTTGAGAATGGACACCAAGCATCAGCACCATGTCCCTTTACATATCATAATACAGCTTATACATATACACTGAAGGTAGTTTGATGTAAAATTTAATAAATTTTGTGTACATACAGATGCAGGTAATGACGCTAAAAATGGATTTTTTAAGTGGTGAAATTAAGATTCATGTAAAATGTTGTACTTTCTCTACATATACAAAAAAAGAAACAAACAAAAAACATGATCACTACTTACAAAAAATATAAAGGCAACATCAAACACTAATTCTATATTAGGTGTGAGAAACTGGAGGGAGAGTGTATATTATCGATGACATCACTGTGAGTGTGAGAAAGAAATTTTGGTAAGCTATCAGTCTCTACCAATGATGTCGTGATTTGATTAAAATTTTACAATACATACAGGTACAGTACTTGTATAAAAACAAAACATGGTTTCTAATTATAGTTAAATGTGATGAAAACAAAAAAAAAGTCAGCATTTTATTTGTAACGGTGCAACGCAATAATCATGCTATGGGCAGCCATGTTGCTTTCTGGCATTTTCCATTTGCGGCAACTCATGTCAGCACCTGGAAAACTTTTAGATTTTGGAGGCTTTCAGATGTTTTTAATCGGTTTCACCCCATGTAAGGCTGTAAAGCCACTAAGACACAAGGGGGTTACAGGGTCTAGAAGAATTATGAACAGAAACATTAATAATAAGTGGGAAGCGAAAACAGTAATCAGAATGGGAGTAGATAGCGATTGACATTGCATTTACATTTTTGGAGATTAAAGTTGGCTGCAAAGTATGGATCCGGAAGGGAGTTCCAAAAGCGAGAAGTGCGACATTTTGGAATTTCAGATAAAGGATACTCAACCTGTATCTTGTTAACTTTTACCACATGCGCCCAAATCTGTAATGATCTGTATATAATGATAATAATAATACAACTGAGAAAATACGTGAAAGTTACGAGAATTTTACTTGTTTTTTTTTTTTTCTCAGGGCAATAGAACTTCTACCAGAAAGTGCTTAATAGATAACTACAGCGACAACATTCGATAAATTAAGAAGATTAAGGCCAAATGTTTGATAAATAGGCATAATCAAGATATCGAAATATTCCTGGAAAATGCATCAAAGTAAAAAAAAAAAACAACAAAAAACAACCGTATTTTTATAATGGAATACACATTTCGCTGGATCTAACTTTAGAAAAACTATTTTAATTTATTAATTTTTATTCATTAAATGAGCGTTTAGAGGCCAAACTGTTGAGTACTTACTGTTGATAAGTAACTCTAACTTTATTCTTAATTCATTGAATAATTTGTATGTAAGCATATTCATTAAGTTATTTTGTAGAAATAAGTGGAATGCTGAAAACTTTTGGAAAAAAAAATACAAACGTGGGTTGCATATTAATTGAATGTGAAGCACACTTTCAAATAAATGTACATTATTCTTCGGTGGGGTTTCTACAGTTGGATTCTGTTTCTTCTGGACAAAGATGAGTTAAGCAGTGACAATTCCATGCTGGAAAATTGAAGTTTTTTTTTATGCTTCTGGAGGAGAACGTGCGAAGGAAATCTTCAGGCGTCAAGCAATAATGTCCTCCTTAGCGAAGAAGCAATGAATTGTCAGATTAGGTGGATCTTGATTCTGTTTCGAAATCCGTTTTGCAAAACGTTAACCACAGGTGTTGGGAGAAAAAAAATGTGGTCCAGTCTTGAGTTGCATTGCGATGTTAAACAAAGATAAAGCCATGATAATCTCGGTCTGGTGTTGAGCAATATCGACAGAATTTTAGATTAATTTAAATTCTATCATTTGTTTTGTGCATCTTAGGTAGGAGACCATCGATATTTGAGGGTTATTTATCCAGCAGTGCAGCAGTATCAGTTGGAGAGGTCAAGGGAATATCCATAACTGCATTTTGATTCTTTACGCACGCCAAAATTTGATGGCGATAATCAGTGAATACATCCTGATTTCCTATATATTTTAATCATTTCACCGCCGCAAGCAATAAACTCAGCGACGCAAGGAGTCACCGAGTGTGAAATAATACGAGAAAAAGAAAAGCATTATTAAGGAGCGAGAACAATAAAAGAAGAGAGACTAAGACAGAAGATTAACAGTGCATTTACATTTTTGAAGGTCAAATTTATCTGGAAACAAGAAGTCGGAAGAGAGTTCCACAGCCGAGAAGTGCGAGAGTAGAAATTTTTAGCATAGAGCTTACGGTTACATCTAACAAATTCAATTGTAACATGATGAGACCTCGCTGCTAATCTAGTACTGCGCTTAAAATCTTAAATTCAAGGCACCAAAAAGAAAAGCCTGTCAGAACAATTACTATGAAAATATTAAAAGTTAAAGGGAAGCTATGTTACTGCGGTGGGAATATGTCTGAAACTGAGATGCCAGATCAGAGCCAATAACATTGCATATTCTTCTTCGGATTTTATCAAGAATCACCAGATACGTAGCAGAAGCTCCAGACCAAATGTGACAGCAATATTCAATGCATGAATGAATGGTAGAGTTATAAATGCTATCAGCTGAATTGCCTCTTTTCAAATCAACGGGATTTAATGAGTTGAAATCACTGTTTCCGTCTTAATAGCTCGTAGGGCTCAGTAGCAGATTGTTAAACACAAAAAACAGATAAAAACAGGTCTGAAGATGAATTTGTGGGAATTTATAAACCTGCTAGTTTTGATGATGGTTATTCTAGCTACGATGTTGTCTATTTAAGGTCGGAAAACTGATTGCAATAATTACCATTTGATTAATATGCTGATGCCTAATTATGAGTTCCTATTAATTTACGGAAATTTGAATAATTGATTAATTTAAGAATTAATTATTCAACTTAATCAAAGATTCATATTGATTTATGCAAATTTAAAATCTTTCAAATCTTCTTTGGCAATTCTTCCTTCAAACATTAAAATAATGTTTGAACCGATACTTTTAATTGGTTGATTTTGTTTAGCGGCATATCAACATCTATGGGGTATTTAATGCCGAAACCTAAGTATTTCGAACACAATTTTATGGCTTCAACTACAGATAAAATGTATTGCTGGTAATTTTTTATATATAAAAACATATTGCTAGTATTTTTTACTGTAAAAAGTATTATACTTTTATCGTATTTTGTTTTTGTTTGGAAGTTCACTATTTGCGCATAGCTAGGACCCTAACAGGTGCTGTCACTACGGGTTATGGTGGATCTGGGAAAAAAAGCAATTAATTGATAGTTCAATACTTCTCAAAACCTTCAAATCTCCAAATCACGGACTTTGCTGCCGGATCCGTTTCTTTTGGGGCTGTTTTAGTTAAAATTTAGAAGTGTTTTTGAAGTTTAATATATTCTTTATTGTTTTCAATGCTAACTGTACTAAATTTACCAACCCAAAACGTCTAAAACGTGAAAAATGAGTTCCACGGGAACATACTAAAAGCAATATCGGTCAGTGTTTAGAAATTTAACTTTTCTCGTTCTATACAGAAACATGCCATTTTAAAGCTGGCGATGCCAAATGAATTTATTGTCCGAATCCCTAAGGAAATTTTTTTTTTGTTCCAGGACATATTTTGACATTTTAACCTAAACAGATTTTACTGGAGAAAAATGTTATTCTCTCAGTATCGCGGTAGTCATTATAAATTGTTGAAACTTGGATAATGCTACAACGAGGAATTGGTTACACTGGAAAAGGTACTGAAAGAAAAATACCCTTTTTTGTTTGAAGAAGTCGATCGATGATCTCTTTAAAGGAAAACACTTCATACTGAAAATACAACACATTAAATAAACAAGATAATTTCTTCATGTGTGGCGTATTCTCCAGACCTGTTACGACCATATGATATATGACGTACATACCAAACCTATTACGGCCATGTGATATGATGTACTTATCAGGCTTGTTACCATCATTTGATAGATGACGTACTCTCCAGACATGATAATTTCATGTGACGTAATCTCGAAAACTTATTACTATCATATGATATATAACGTATTCTCCAGACCCGTTACCATCATGTGATATATAGTGTAGTCTACAGACCCGTTACCATACAACACCCCCTGTCAGTTTAGTGCCTCTAGCATATTCAAGATATCAAAATATTCCTCGAAGAATGCACAGAAGTAAAGAACATCAACCGTTTTTTTTATAATTTTGCTGAAGTCAACTTACGGGAAATTATTTTAATACGGTTTATATATTTAATATCAATTTAGAATACAGAATGTTTCGTAGAATACCTAGAAAATCTCTGGGGAAGCCGTATTTCTGGTTGTAATTGTTAGTCAGAATTTCGTTTACATAATTCAGGCATCAGACGTCTACTTTCGCGCACAATTTGTTATGCGTTGGAAAAATACCTTAATGACGGGGAATAATGCTGTCATGAATTTATATAAAACATTTATGTGTGTGATCGCCGAACGTTTTATGCGGGAAATATATAATGTAAACGTTTGACTGAGAATTACATATGCGTACCCCAAGAGATTCTTAAGATATTTTACAAATATTCTGTATTTTAAATTGATTTGAAATATATACGGCATATTAAAATAAAAGTGTTATTCGAAACTGGTTGGCCTCAGTTACGTTTGAAAATAGTGAGGAGCATTTGTCGAGGATGCTTACACTGGCTTTCCAAACGAATTGCAAATCACATAGCTTTAATATCGTATAACAGTTGAAGTGCGGCATGATGGTTTATAAGCAAATGAAGACAATTCGAAGGCAATTTGAGACGGAAGTTAATCCACCGTCAAATCTGCAGTGGATTTTTCCTTCTGATAATTTTATTCATGGTCAGTGACTATAAAAACATACAAGTTCCCAAGTGGGAAACAGAAAACATAATGTGATAATATGGTAAGATTTTAAATAGAAAAATCTCATTATTGTCATATATATATATATATATATATATATATATATATATATATATATATATATATTTATATATATATATATATATATATAGTGGGGGGCAACAATCCCACTTTTGTACAAGCGTCGTTAAAGACAACAGACAAGGTACTACAATTAAGCTTTTTACTTAATTTTTCTTGCGTTCGTACAAGTGTTTTCTTTTCTGGACGCAAACTGCGTAAAAACTGTTCAAAAGTTCTGCTTATCCATGCGCTTTCAGCTATTCTTTTAGCCATTATCAGGGGCGATTTTTTTTTTTTAATGAATGTGTGTGTGTTTTTTATGTATGTATCTGAAGTTATAGGAATGTTTTATTTTCCAAACATGATCAGCACGTTGTGGCCGTGTTCATAGTTAATGTTACTGAGTGTTGGCTTTTACTTTTTTACTATTAGTGCTTCCACTATTTCTTATTTTTTTACATGTGAATGAGTCTGTCACACTTGTATTTTCTACTAGTAAACAGCGGGTGGAGTTTGGTATGTTTCCGCGTATGTTTAAATGTGTCCTTATCACTTTAAACGTTATTTTTAGAGGATACGCGTATTTGAATAGACGCACTATTTGTTAAACAATATATTTATTTATTTTACCTCTTTTAATGGAAGTATAAGTAATGATGTGACAACTTTGTATCATTTTGGGCGGGGGAAGGAACCGAAAAAAATGTTTATATAATTTTCCTCTAATATCATTTGATGATAATTATTTTCGATAAATTTATTATC
Organism: Acanthosepion pharaonis; assembly: GCA_903632075.3. NCBI lineage: Eukaryota > Metazoa > Mollusca > Cephalopoda > Sepiida > Sepiidae > Acanthosepion > Acanthosepion pharaonis. The sequence goes on from CAHIKZ030001280.1 coordinate 1,520,141, forward strand.
AGGTTTAATGAATTTGAAAAAATGCAAAAATATATTTTGTTGCCTTTGGCGCTTTGATAGAAATCATTTCTTCGAAATATGGAAATAATACAAGAATAATGAAAAAAACGATATATAAATTCTTTTATATATCAAGAACAACTTTAAGTAAATCTATGACAAAGGGGGGAAAGTTTTTGTGTGACACGTTTCGTCCTTTAAGACTTCATCAGACTTAATTGATGTTTTCGTTCATGCGATTGCACATGCGTACAAAGGAGTGTAGCACGTCAAACCAAAACGTTTTCCATTTTGTTATAGGCTTCCTTAAAACCCAAGAATTGTGAAGAACTTAAAAAACCAAATTTGAAAGGCTTCATAAAATTCAGAAAACCGCTAAAAGATGAATAAAATACGAAATTTACCTCAAGCAAAACACAAAAAGCTTCAGTCGATAACTGTTATTTTTACTTCCAAATGAAATACAGATTAATTATTATGAATTCAAAACTTTTAAAGAGAAATGAAATGATAAATCATACAAAGTATAGTGCACTCTCCAGGGTGGAATAAATAATGCTCGTTAACCATCGTTCATTAAGCACAAGAGAATTTCCTCACTTTGATCCAAATATCCATATTGATTATTAACACTTTCATTGCTGTATTTTTATAAAATTGTTGCCTGGCTGTACTGTACCGTTTTGGAAAATATAGTAAATCGCCATTTAACAGAAATAAATGATTACAAAGACACTAATGTGATTGCTCCAGGGAACTAAAAACTGGTTTCTGTCAGATACTCTGCAGCAGAGACTAAGTTAAATGACGCCCCAAAATATAATGCAATCAAAATACAACTTTGTACACTACTCTGTCATCTGGTTTGGAAGTAGCGCTAACCGCTAGTTAGCTTATAAAACAAACACTACATACTGACATTTGATAGTGACTTGAAAACAGAATATATATATATATATATATATATATATATATATATATATATATATATATATATCAGCAAATATTAAGTTATTATGATATTATGTTTCATAATGATCTAGAAAGTAATTGTTAAAACGTATATATATATATATATATATATATATATATATATATATATATATATATATATATATATATATAATATATAAATTTAGTAAAAGTTTGGCGCTTAGCTGAATGATAAGTCAAGATTGATTGCGACTGCCAATTTTCGTAAACGGACACTCCGGGATTCACTCCGTCCACTCCTCAGGGGTATTAGCAATTATACATTTCGATTTTTTCTTTTTTTATATGCACGTTAGATTGGTGCAACATTTTTCTCAGTGTATTTGTGCATGGATGTAAGTGAAAAATGTAGTTATTTTACCTTTTTGTCGTTTTTTTTCACTTTACACGCACTCCTTAACTTTTACTTTCTCCGTTATATATATATATATATATATATATATATATATAGATAGATAGATAGATAGATAGATAGATAGATAGATAGATAGCGGGTAGTGTACGTTTCATAAAGCCGTAAAAATAGCAAGCAGTGTGAATTTTGTAAGAACGTATTAAGTACATCCACAACAGCGAAAGTGTTAATGACGTGTTTACGCGCAGGTGTTTATCGAGTACCACGAATAAACAATATGTCAGAAATGCATCAAATATGGGTGGTCTTTTGACAATTCATGTAGAACCAAACATCTGATGGGGTGACAGATCGGATGTGAAAATACGAATAAAGGAAAACGATTACATTCAATATTAAATATGACAAAAGTCTCTATAAAGATTAAACTGTTTTTTTTAAATATATTCTACATGTAAAATTTGTGACAGGTTTGGATTCACAAAAGCGTATTGATGAATTTATTCTCACAATTGTAATTAATCTAATCGGAAGAGTGTAAATAGCAGATAAATATCTTAATAATTAATGAGTTACATACTTTCAGAGTGTTACATACATACATACATGCGTACATATATACATACATACATACATACATTATATATATATATATATATATATATATATATATATACTGACATCTCAAAAGTCATGGGCCGGTAATATTTAAACGTAAAGGCATTACAGTAGCCGACCACGTATAATTCAAGACCGTGACCAGAGGCTTCTGGTGAGAATTGCCTGTAATAGGCAACAAATGTGACTGGCTCAAATGTCACTCGCTCTCATGTTCATAGCACATGGTACGACGCAAATATCCATCAGGTGAATTCAGTGTTCTTTAGATTCGATAGGACACAGGAACAGAAGTTCTACCAGAGTGCAACTGTTAACACCACAACATCGGAACTCATTGATGACACGGTGCATTATCCTGCATGTGCCCCTACAAGGATGGGTTCATTCCAGT
>CAHIKZ030001280.1:1527500-1562500 GCA_903632075.3 Acanthosepion pharaonis
TACAGGATCAAAGCCTCGCAACCAGATACGATATCTGTCACATAATTAAGGATGGTACTAACCCAAGATCTGCGGAAAATATGATGAAACTGTCAACCACATTATCTCAGGATGTACGGAATTGGCAAAAAAGAAAAGAAAAAATGAATATACCCATATCAAGGTAGCGACATATGTACACTGGAAGATAATCAAGAAGCACAAAATCGAAACCACTGAGAGTAGATATGGCCACAAACCAGACACAGTTACCCAAAATAACGATGCAACTATCCTCTGGGACATGTCAATTTAAACTGACAGGGAAATAAAAGCCAACAGACCTGATATTATCATAAAAGACCAGAAATTCAGGAAGTGTACATTTATTAACATAACTACGGAGAGAAACAATTCCATAAAAACTATCGGGAAATTGTCCAGATACAAGGACCCGGAGATCGAGATTAACATGATGTGGGGAATAAAGACTGAGACTTTACTAATAGTAATCGAAGCTCTGGGTCTCGTGAGAAAACGAATGGACAATTTTACTAACAGTGTCCCAGGTAACATCAACCTACAAGTTGCCCAGAACATCGTCCTACTAGGAACAGCCCATACACTAAGACAAGTGCTATCAATTAAATGACAATTCTCCTATCGGACCTTAGGGTCATAGTTTGGACCCGGCTCTACAAGATGCAAAGCAGGAAACATGACATACACAAATAATAATAATAATAATAATAATGATGTATCTTTGAAGATCTTCAAAAACTACATAAAACCTGGGTTCGCCACTTCAAAACTGAATCAAAGATTCAACGCACACAGTTCTCCTCTCCGAAGACGTTCAAGCAGGCAGTGTCTGTTGGTAAGATTATGGCTTCTGTTTTGAGGGATTCTGAAGGCATAATCATGATAGACTTTCCTGGAAAGGGGAAAAACTAATTATGGACAGTACTATGCATCAGGATTAAGATAACTGAAGGAAGCAATCAGTTGAAACGCTAAGGGAAGCTGAGGGCAGGTGTGCTCTTCCACCAGGATAACGTGTCCGTTCATACTGTTCAGGTGAATCAGGCAATTGCAGCTTTGAATTGCTACCCCATTCTCTTTACTCACTTCTCTTTAGCTCCATCTGACTTCTTCCTGTTTTCTGAACCCAAATCCTACCTGCGTGATCGCAATTTTGAAAACAATGAGATCATATGTGCTAGGGGGGGGGTGAGACTTTGGAGGACTATGGTAGTATTGCAATGCTTGAGCTTCGTTGGACCTAGTGAACTGATGTTATGTTAAAAAAGTGAAAAATTGTCTTCTTTTCTCCAAGTCATTTGTACTTTTTGAACGACTCTCGTATGTCATGTGAGTGCTAAATACTCCGAGCAGTCTTTCGTCACTATTTGACTTTAAGTATAAATTTCCTTCTCATTTGCATTTTCTTTAAAATTTCCTCGTTGCTCATAACTTCCATAGTACTCTCAGTGGCCATTTGCAAAAATGACATCTCTGTCGCTTGAAGTTCTTTCCCCAAAGTATAAAGATTTTAGTTCAAAATCAGTGATATTTAAAGAGCATTTAAATCACTTTATATGCGCTTCTATTGTAGAGAAGCGTTTTTTTTTTTTACTCTGTCCAAAGTTAACTTCAGGCAAGATGGAAAGACTGTCAACCTCTTTATATGAAGGTCAATGTTTGATTTTTAGAAATCCACTTTAAAAGTTGTCGGCTTTATATTTATCAAAGTCGGTGTATCTTAAATTCATCACATGCATTACAATTGCCCATTATATTAAACCCAATTGCAGGACACATGAAGACATATATGAGGCCCGTTATTTTGTAGTTGCGCCGGTTGTTCGGATTTTATAAAAATAGCAACCTAATTATTTTCATACTGAATGAAGAGACGTCTTATTAAATAGTAAATGATATTTATACCCTGGTGAAAAAAAAAGAAGACATATTTACTAGGCATAATGGATCTATTATAATTAGACATAAATGTTCATTTAATGATTTCTCTATCAAACGAAATTCTGTCCCTACTTTGAAGTTCAAGATTTATTTCAACTCGATGATCTTTTTGATGACAAACTGAACACGCCATATAGATCCAAAGATTACTTTTTTTCTTTGTTGCTTCATCCCAATATATACCTTAGTCCTTATCAAATAAATTTTATAACTCTAAAAAGACATGCATTTCATCATTTTGAAAACTGTAAGTTTTTTTTCTCTCTATAGATATCGTGTGAATATCACTGATAAAACAGAAGCCACAGACTCACAAGAACGTCAGTGTGCACCCGAAAAGATATGAGTATTAAATTTCTGAATCATCTTAATAGAGAATAATTTTGAAGTATGATAAAACTGCTTTCTACTTTAGATATTTATTAATCTTAGCTTAGTCTGATATGAGTCCCAAGAGAAGATAGTCCTAGGTATGACGATAAACTACATCCGGCAGCCAGGCGGATTATAGGTTTTGAGGAGCGTGGAACTACTTAATTGTTGTTGTCCCAGGTCCACCTTGACCCGGGGTGGTAGCACCTGTTAGGGTCCCAGCTATGGGCAAATAGTGAACCCCAAAACAAAAACAAAACACTATGAAATTATAAAAATACATTTTTATAGTAAAAATACCTACAAAACTTTTTATATAAAAAAGTGACCAATAATACATATTTACAGTAAAATGACCAACATTACATTTTTATAGTAAAATGACCGACAATACATTTCATCTGTAGTTGAAGTCATAGCATTGTGTTCAAAATATATTTAGTTGAAGCCATAAAATTATGTTCAAAATATTTAGATTTCGGCATTAAATAACCCATAGAGGTTGATATGCCGTTAAACAAAATCAGCCAATCAACCCAAGTGAAGACCGAACCCTCTACAGGAGCAAAAGTCGGTTAGATCAGCTTGCTGGCCGCTCTTTTGCGGTAAAGTGACCAATGTTGTTATTTACGATGCTATTATATATTTACTACTGTTCTGAGGCAACTTCAAATATTTTCAACCCAATTGCTGATACTAATTCATTTGAAAATTATTTGGTCTTTATAAGACTTTTCCGAAATGTACTCTTTTTGTTAATTTCTTCACTGTAGCCGGCTTACGGTCACATCAAGTTGAAACATCGATTCCTGTACGATCACCGAATTTAAGCAACGTCAAGCCTGGTCAGTACCTGGATGGGTGACCGCTTACCGGTTCTGTAAGCTTGAATGTGCTGCTGTAATGGATAATTGTTTGGCATTACTAATGGAAGAGCCGAGTTCCAATTCTCGCTGGGTTTGTTATATTCACTTACGCGCAAATACACTTGGAAAAGGCATGAATCGATCTTTTCTACCTCCAGCTATGGGTTAATTAGTAAGACTTGTTTAACTAAATCATCATTATCTCCCCATCAAAAAATTCTCACAATCTAAAGAAAAAACATTTATGGCTTTTGATAAGCCGTGGCAAATGAATGAATCAATTCCCTATAGCCAATATCATGCTAGCAATATTCGTCTGGTTGCCTATTTAGTTAGTTGACTAAAATTTAACTAACTGGGAATGGTGTATAATATCGTTAAGAAACAAAAGCTTTTACCATGAACTGATTTATTCTGGCATATTTTGACTTATTCATTCATGTGTACACCACCTTTTTTTTTTTTTTCGTTAATAATGGGTCATGAAAAAATACCGTCAAGCGACAGTTTTTGTTTTATCTTACAGAAGGTATAAAATAGTTTTTTTTTCTTTTTACCCAGACTGGACTAGGGAGCATGATTTACAGCTGTGAATATTGGCGTCACATGATTTTGTCAATTGTCATCTATTTTCTTTTCTTCTTTGTTTTTTGTCTTTTTCAATAAGTTTTTACCTCCTCGAATCGCTTTCAAGGAATCTTGATTATCCTGTCGACGGTGCGATTGTCTTGATAGTTAAAGCCAGCATATTGTTTATTTGATTGACGCTTTTTCAATGAAACAAACGAAGCGTAAATGCTTGCGGTCAACCATTTAAGCCCAAATTTTTAATCCAGGTGTGATGACCAGGCAGTTAAATTGAGGTCAAATCAGACGAATAAATAGTAACGTTTTTTTTTAACGCTATTGTCTTATGAGATGGTTCAGCAAGTCATAGATTTTTTAAACTAATCTACTGTAAGCAAAATTTGCTGTAAGCGCGATTTTGCCTTTATACAGATGAGATGTGTCTATTTTTATTTGTTCGTTTTTATGTTCGGATATAAAATATATTATTATTAATAAACTTATTCATTTATAAGGTGATCCATCATAAAGTTCGCCTTCTTTCAGCTTTCAAATAAGCTATACCTGCTCAAAATTAGGAAGTGGAAAAGCGGCCTCCTTTATCACAAGACTTTGATCATTTTTTTTTTTTTTCGAAAATACGCTAATTGATGTGAAGTACATTTTGGTCGATTAGATGTACAAAAACGTTCTCTGGTCGACATTTATGAATCACCTTTTTTAATTTTAATTTTTACTCTAATTCGAAAATGTTCGTGCATAGATTGCTAACCTACTGAGACGGAATGTTCTTGAACGTGTCGTTATCGAATCTTAGCAAAATGTAAATCTGTGCTCCAGATTTTTTTCAAATATCTCCTTTCCGAAACGATATACCCTATCCCCATGTCAATATACGTGGCCATAACAATATTAAGAGACAACGGTCAAATCAAAATCTTCTATTATTTTAAAATAATAAATACATAAATAATTCAAGAAATTAAAAAGTAAAATAATAAATAGTAATGGCATTAATAATAAAAAAGTAAATAAATAAATATATATATAAAATAAGAAAAAAATCAGTAGCAACATTTACACACTTTCATTTATTAGGCATTATATTACATCACTTATCATCGTTCATAGTTTTATTTTGACTTGTTAGAGTTACGAATAGTTTTGAGCGTTCATAAATTTAAAATTTTTGAAAATCTAACATTTGATTTTACTTCTGTTTAAAAATACATGGTGCAAAAGAAAATTATTTCATTTGCCTTGATAATGTCCATCAAAGGACGAAACGCGTTGGTAAAGAATAGTTTACCTTTTGTCTTTATTCATAGATTATAATTATTTTCCTAATGATAAATTCATGGTAGGCATAAAAATTGACCCACCGAAGGTATATTTTGTTTACTTATCTTCAAAGCTATTTTACAAAATACTTTTGAAATATTCTCTCTCTCTCTCTCTCTCTCTCTCTCTCTTCTTTCTATCTCTATCTCACCGATCAATTTCGGCGTATGAGTGCCTAAAAGTTTACTTTAGAAATGAACCGCTAGACTACCAACATGTTATAATAAAGGCTTGTATAGAAGCATTCAAACATTTCGGAAAAGCTGATGACGAGAAATGGTGACATTACGAAGCTGAGATTTGTTTAAGTTTTCGTGTCGTACGCTTGAAAAAATAAAATAAAAAAAAACACAAACTCAATGGCAGTTGATAGTTTGAAATATTCAATTTTATCGATGTGCGACAATGCATTGAATCACATTCAAATGAACAAGGAAATTTTCATGCAGTTAGAGTAAAAAATGTGAGCATTTCGAAAAAAAGATGTCGAAGTTATTGACGTTCCTTGAAAAGAAAGTTTATTTGACGAACTTTCATTCAAACAGCAGATCTTTCTGATTTCTTCATGGACACTGATCTCCTAATGAGCCTTGAGAACAGCAACAAAGTTGGGTAACATTTAAAAAATGCTAAAGTGAGAGAGAAAAAGAATAAAATAACGCATACTATATAGAAGGATTGTTTCGCCAGAATTTTTTTTCAAATTGCAAGCAATGTTACAGTGTAACCCGGATATAAGAGACTCGGATATAAGAGAAACCCGGATATAAGAGAGATTTTCTCTGGTCCCAAATTAGAGCCTGTGTTACCTAAACAAAATAGACCAAACCCGGATAGAAGAGAGATTTTCTCTGGTCCCAAATTAGAGCCTGTGTTAATGTATATAAAATAGACCAAACCCGGATATAAGAGAAACCCGGATATAAGAGACTTCTTCTCCGGTCCCGACAACTGTCTTATATCCGGGTTACACTGTATTTTTCTTTCCTAAACATTTTTTTAATGTTTGTTACGCATTACAAATAGATTTGGCTTAGGTATATTCATTCTGAAAAAGAAGATATTTTATTATTATTTTTTTCCTTCATTCTTTATTTTCAGTTAAAACGAATTACATTGAAACTCATTATAATAAGAACCGTAACAGTAGTTTAGTTCGGATAAATTTCAGACCAAATTAACCGAATTCTTTACTCCAATTTTCACCTACCAGTCAGACAATGATACCATAGATAAAACCAACCAGTTTGTTCCTGTTCGCCATAACAGTTTGTGGAAACGGAGCAATGTCATAAATGTAATCAAATAGCTGATTTTTTCCAGTGATTCCTAAATGGGTCGAGTTTGGCCTGGATGGGTAGAAATATTGCGCTGTATACTCGTGGACTAAAACTGGAAGAGGTGAACAGCTGTACATCACTGACATATATCTAATAGCCTCACCTGATATATTTCTAATTGGTATTAGAAATTCTAGCTGCTAATATTACAAAAGAGTTCGTATTTTCTGTCTCATGGAAGAATTCATTGTAGAGCACAGATCTATGTCGATTAAGCTTTGGTAATTTTACCAGAATCTACTTTCTTCGTTTTATGCCCCCCCCCTTTTTTAATGAAAGCTTTAATATGTTATTATATTTTATTTTACAATAATCATTAGACAATAGTAATTTATACTTGTTATAATTTTTCGATTCCTCTCTGAACGATGTTATAATTGACGTCACTTTACCAGAATTGTCTCCGATAATAGCATGACAATAAGTTGATGAAGACGCTTAGAGCAGTACATTCATAGCTTTATATGTAATTAACTGAATTTTGATTTCAGTTTTTCACTTCTTGGTTGATCTATTCATCACTGATTTAAGTGTTGGCAGAAAAAAAGATCATGATAAAAAAATGAATGTTTGTTCTGTAAAAAAATTCTTCTGTCATGAATAAACTACGGGTTATATATAGAATTAATATAAATATAAAATTTGTCACTTAGCTGATTGTTGTTATTTTAAGCGTCCTGACTGTAGAATCTTGTAACCAGACTATTCGGCAATCACTCTGTCCACTTGTCAGTGATAAGAGACAGGGATAACTTTTTATTCCAAAGCGTTTCGTTCATTGAGGAACTTTATCAAGGTAAGTGTAGAAATTTATTTAGATACTTGTATTTATACACAGAAGTAATGTGGCAAAAAGGAAATGCATGTTTTTAAATTACAAATTAGATATCACTCTAAAGTCTGAGAACTTACTGTGCAAAGAAAGGTAAACTATAGTTTACCTTTCTTTGCACAGTAAAAAATAGAATTGAAAAAGTACGCCACTTAGACGCCACATCTATTAAAGGAAAGAATGTTGTTCTTGTTCTTATTGATTTTTATGTAATTATTATTTATTTATATATATATTTTTATTTAAATTGCTTTATTTAATTTATTTTTAAAGGTAATGAGTTAACCATTTCATCTAATTTTGAAAAAGAATTATGGTAAAAAAATTTTATAACCGATATATTGGCACGAGAAAGGAGATATTTGACAAAATCGAATGCGTAAGTTAACATTTCGGCAAGAACCAATAAATGCACTTTCAAGAACTTTTCGTCTAAGTATGTTATTTTCTCTTTTAATAACTACATCATTTTCTAGATCGAAATTGTTGATGAAGTTATTTCTATGTTTCACTGAGGAATTGGATAGATTGTTATGTAGAAAATTTGTCATATGTTCATAAATACATCCGCAGGGACACCGTCATTATAATGTAAGGCTTAATTAGCTACTTAAGCAAATTACTTCCCTCTTTGGGACATTTCAATATATCGGCTAGCTTTATTTTCGCAACTGGAGCGTAAAGACATTAATTTCTAAATGGATTTCTAAAAATTCGACTATTATTATAAAGATTATTTTAGTGTGTACACGTATTTGAGTTGACATTCTTGTTTTTGCTAATTTTCTTAAACATCGAAATTAATTTCAACCAACTTAGATCGAGATATGCCTCCTTGTATTCTCATTTTTCATGTTTTTTTTTAATAGTAGGACTAAAATTTTTATTAACAGGAATAAAATTGCATTTTTTTTTTACTACAAACGCTATTTTTAGTGGATACCCATGTTTGAAATAGAAGCCCTATTTTTAAAAATTTTATATTAAACAGTGTGAATTACGTCTATTGGCTGGCTCACTCGAGAAAACTTAACGAAAATATGCTCTCCTAATAAAGGAGAACCCAGGTTCAGACTCTGCCAGAGAGCACATTTTCTTTATTAAAAATAACGTTTGAAGTAATAAAATAATATATATATATATATATATATATATATATATATATATATATATATATATATATATATACAGTGGCCTATGAAAAGTTTTTTAGCCAGGAGAAATAAACTACATCCAATTAAAAAATTTAATTACATAATCCCAACTCAGCATGAATAAACATTAGTCGGAACTAGTATGGAGTAGGTCCTCTATTTGCTAGTTTCAGTGCTTGTATTCGATTTTTCATGGATTTGATCAAATTATCAACAATCGTCTGATCCATATTTTGTCACTCCTTTAGCAATGTTTCTTTAAGGGTTGCCACTGACGTGATTTTGGTTGCACGCACTCGAAGTCTTCGTTTCATGGTGCTCCCAAACTTACTCTATTGGATTCATGTCAGGACTTTGGGTTACCCATGGCAGTGACTTGATTCCTTGCAATTCCTTCCAGGCATTTCCTACTTTGCTCGTATGACATGGCGCTCCATCTTCTTGAAAAAGTTAGACATTCTTATCAATCTGATTGATTTCAACGTTTCTCCCTGAACGTTGTTCCACACGACAATGGCCTCCTTCATTAAATTTCTTGACAATATTATTAACCGTTTGATGATTAACCGGGAAAAATCTAGCAATTTCTCTATTTGACAGCAGCTTGATACTAACACGGTATTGTCTGAAAAAAAAAAGAAGAGACATTATTAAACAAGCCAAAATTGCTGTAATCAAGGTTGACTAAAAACTTATCATAGCCCACTGTATGTGTGTGTGTTGTCACATTTTAAACGTTATTTTTAGTGGATACTCGTATATATATATATATATATATATATATATATATATATATATATATATATATATATATATATATATATATGTGTGTGTGTGTGTGTGTGCGTGTGTGTGCAAAAAAGTATATCTGTAAAAGCACATATATATATATTCTAAAGTAATGCATTTTTTATTTATTAATCCGACAGATTTTAACACTTTTAAACGTTATTTTTAGTGAATCGGAGGGCGCATATTTTTTCTCTGATAAGATTTCTCGAATATTCAGGCCGCTAGATGAAAATAAATATACTTAATTGTTTAAAAATCAAACGGAACGTCTACTCAAATATGGTCATCCACTATAAAATAATGTTTAAAAGTGATCAAATATATATAAGTATGAAGTGAAATTAAAAATAGAATAAATGAAATATGAGGAAGACGAATAAAGAAACAAGGATCAGAATAAGAGTAAAAAAAAGGTAAACATTCCAATATATTATGGTTACTGCTCATTTGCCAAGGGAGACAAACAGCCGTCACGCCCGAGTATGGCGATGGGGCGGGGTGAAGGGCAGTTAGAGATTCAGTGATTATTTATCAGGGGTGAAAAGATAAAGATTCTATCTACGTCATGGAGGGAAAGAAAGAAGGGAAAGAATGAATTCAGTCGCTTAATTTTCTTCCCTCGTTCCTCCACAAGGAGAGAGAGACAGAAAATACTCACAGTGACCGGGTCAAATAAAGGCTGAAAATAACTAGGAGCAAAACATCATAATATATATATATATATATATATATATATATATATATATATATATATATATATATATAACCGCAAGTAGTCTCATCAATAATAATAACTAAGCAGAAAAAAGTGAGTTAATTCTTTTTATATTTTATTAGATGAAAATACTGAATTGAATTTTTAAGATTAAGACGTTAAAGCAGTTAATAAGATTAAAAGAATTAGTTACAATAAAAAATGTTTCAATTTTGCATTTAATGTATACAACTGTTTATAATACCTTTGAGATAAATAAAATACATTTTAAAACATAAAAGTTGATAATGCCTTCCAAATATATTAAATACATATTAAATCCTAAAAACTGTCGATAATGCCTTCCAAACAGATAAAATAGATATTAATTCATAAAATTTTTTTTATTAAAAATGTTGATAATACTTCCAAATATGTAAAATAGATTTTAATTTATAAAAGTGTAGATAATACCTTCTAAATAGATAAAATACATTTTAATTTTTAAAAATATTGGTAATCCTTCCAAATTTATAAAATACATTTTAATTCATAAAAATATTGACAATGACTTTCAAATAGATAAAATACATTTGATTTCATAAAACATTTCAATAATGCCTTCCAAATAGATAAAATATATTTTAATTCATAAATATGTTGATAATGCTTTCAAATACATAGAATACATTTTAATTCATAAAACATGTTGATAATGTCTTTCAAAATGCGTCTGACAGAATGCTTTTCTTCATAAAAATGGTCTCGTGGTTTTAAGACTGTGTAAGGTGATAACAAAACTGTTAAGTAAATTTGTTAAAAACGAATGATGGCAAATTAAATATGGCAGTTGTGCTTTGTTTATATATATATATATATATATAATGAAGAAATATAGTTTTAAGGTTTGCTATATTTATAAGATAAAGTGCTCAATATCAGAGATAGAGCGTATGTAAATATAAAAGTGAACACACACACACACACACACACACACACACACACACACACATATATATATATATATATATATATATATATATATAAAGTGAACATGTTTCATGCTACACGCAATCTTCAGCTCACGATTGCGTCTAGCATGAAACAGACTGTCGCCTCTGAGTGTTGACTTCAATGTTCACTTATATATATATATATATATATATATATATATATATATGTATATATTAGCTGAAGTGTGTCGATAATCGTCTTCTTTTTGTTCTTCTCTAGTGCGTGGTCGACCGTGGCTCTCCACTTCTTTCTATCCTTTGTAGTTACAAGAAAATTTTATCCCTCTTAGCGAACCTCCCTATCCCCGATCTGTCATCTCTTCATAGCAGTTAGTTACCATAAATATTTATGTTTTAATTTCGTATGCATAAAAAATTTATGTTTTAATTTTCGTATGCATAAAACTGTTGATAATATCTTCCAAATAGATTTTAATATATAGACATTTCGTTGATGGCTTTCAAATAAATAAAATACATTTTAAAACTTAAAAATGTTGCTAATGCCTTTCAAACAGATAAAATACATCTAAATTTCAGTGGGTACCCGTGTTTGAAACAGACGCTCCGTTTTTTTTTTGTTTTTTTTTTTAGATTTTAAACAGTGTGTATTACGTCAATAGGCCTGTGCACTTGAGAAAAGAAATGTGCACTCCGATAGCGTTCGAACCCGTATCCACCTTTGTAAGCGTCCGTTTGATTCGGTGGGCTTTAGCCCGCTCGCTCACAGAGAGCGTTATAGTCTAGTAAGGTTCTATTTACTCTTTTAAGGAAAGTAAAGTATACTTCCTCGAAAGCCCATATCGGCTGAGTTTCGTATCCAAAACATAAAACAATTTCTAACCTGATCAAGCGGTGGTTTTCCCTACAAAGGGAGACACAGGTTCGAACCCGGTCGGAGAGAGAGCACATTTTCTTTATTAAGTTTTGTCTAGTGTGCGCTGTTTTACGAGTTTTAAGCACAGGTATCTATTTAAAATAGCATAGTAAAAGTTTAATGACATGGTTGTGTGTCTCTTTTTACTTAGACTTAAATCCTCTTTGGGTATTGATAGTTGTGCGCAGATGTGAACAATCACTTTATACTTCTTTCCTTATCTCGCCATAACGAATGAACAAATGGGAAGTGTTTGTCCAATAGTTAACAGGGACACTTACTTTACAAAGTGTTGAGGGGTCCTCCCCTTTTTACACAAATGGACTCATCTAGTATATACATATACTACTGCTACGTGAAGAGCCGAGAGAGAGTAAAAGGTTGTAGGTAACTGGAAGAGTGAGGGTGAGATAACAGCGTTGTAGTTAACCGACAGAAGGTGAAGGTAACCGACAGACAAAACGAACGTTGCGATCAAGAGTCACCGTGAGTGAGCACGTAGACTCAGTAAGAAGTCATACAGCGATACTTCAATACCAAAGACTGTATAGATATTTTGCTACTAATCCCGTATTCCTGCTTTACTAGTTTTTTTTTTATTATTACGTTAATACATCATTTTCCTATATTCATTCTTGGCGTTTGTTATTTATTGGTACCGGATTTCATCCCGGAATCCACAACACAAAGGTATCAAGAAAATCAATAGTGATCTACCAGAATTTTGAACTGCTCTATAAAGCCCATTTTATGAACTGTTTAAACAATTTCCATCTGTAAAATGGCAAATTACAAGACTGCTGATTTATTCAACCTATGTAGCAAGGCAAACCTAAGAAAACTAAAAGTGCCACAAGGATTTATTTTCGGGCACAGGTTTAACAACATAAGATACGCAAGTGACACGGTGTTGGTGACAGACAGAAAGAAAACTGCAGGCATTCATGCAAAGACTAACCATTAACCGGATGATGACATGATGTATGATCGTTAGCAAGAAGGCCATGTTAAGATGTTAGCTACGATGTTAGAATGAAGCAAGAAGATCTTGGAATTGTCATAACAGGCAATGAAATGCAGAAATTGTAAAGGACATTGATGTGGTTTTACGAAGAATATCAGGAACTGAAGACGTGAGCATTGAGAATGTCTTAAGGAAAATTGAAAGAATACATACAATCAGAATGAGAAGTAGGTTTACGAAGAATTATCACTTACACGACATTGAAACAGCGAGTAATCTACCTCACCTTGAAATACTCGCTGTATCAAATGATCGATTCTCTTACAAAGGTGGACGGAGCTTCGAACGCTGTCAGAGTGCACATTTTCTTTGTTAAGTTTTCTCTAAGTGCGCAGGCCTATAGACGTAATACACACCGTTTAGAATTTTTAAAAAGGGTGTCTATATCAAACACGATTATCCACTAAAATTTACGTTTGTAATAATAAAAATGGTCAAATTAAAAATAAATTTCTAAACACACACTTATACATGCATATATATATATATATATATATATATATATATATATATATATATATATATATATATGTGTGTGTGTGTGTGTGTGTGTTTGCGTGTATTAACATAATATACATATATATTGTCATCCACAAACAGACTGTTTCCCTGTATCACATCTCTTCAATGTGGCTAGACGTCCGATTGCTTCAAGCCGGGATTGAAACCCGACCGATTTGGTATCAGTAAGAGAGTCTAACCCTAGGCAGAGAGGAAGGAGAATTTTAACGTTTTCTATGCGAAATACGTCAGTGGCCCAGAGCGCTCAATTCAATTTGGTTTAAGACCGATGTGTTAATAGTAGTATGAGCGGTTACCTACACTGTTTTTAAAATTACCCTTTTCTCAAGAGAACTCAACCGGATTTTTCCGGGATATATATATATATATATATATATATATATATATATATATATATATATATATATATATATATATATATAAAGTTGCCAGACTTGCTTGATGTAAAAAGCCACATACGATAAAGTTCAGATGTTTCAGAGTCGCAAAACATGAACAAAATTTACACATATGTTCTTAATATTAAACTTACGATGGGGCCTCAATTCATATCCAGGAAATAATTATAAAACTTGAATTTTTTCTTTTTTACCTTTTATATTAACTGCGATGAAAAAGGGGATTAGCCAGTATATTTCCACGAGCCGCGTCAAAGAGCCTCATGTGGTACGCGTGCCGCGGTTTGGCCACCCCCGATTTTTATATATATATATATATATATATATATATATATATATATATATATTTGGTTGGATTGATGTGAGTTCGTGACCCTGGGTTTCACGCTTTTGCGATCGTCAGACAAATATTATATATACACATTTATATACACACATATTTACATACACACATTATATATACACATTTATATACGCACATTTTTCACACTCACATATATATATATATATATATATATATATATATATATATGTATGTGTGTGTGTGCGTACGCGCGCGCGCGTGTGTGTGTATTAAGACAGGTTTCGTTAAATATCCACCACAGACCCTAGTAAAAAATAAAAAATAAAACTCATTATGTACTACACTATGTCCACTATATCTAATAAAATAATTCGTAATGTCTCTTCCCTGGCCACTTGCGTGTTGCAGAAAACCAACAGCGTTTATAAATTTAAATGTCCTCTGGGAGAATGCATCTCCAACGATGAAAATAATATCTTAACATCTTTATAATATATTGTTGTCTTGTTCGACACAAAACAACAACGCTTTTACATAGACTAAATTTTCACCTGAACAACTCCTCCAATATTTCTAAACATTTAGATATCTGTCCACACTCGTAATTCAGAAAAATCCTCGTCGAAAATACCTCCATACTTTTCTCTGGAAAGAATAAACACAAAACTAAAACTTCTCGAAGCTATTGATATCAAAATATTGATACCAAACCTCAATAAAATTAATTACAAATACTCCACAAATATTTTAAAATGTGTACCATAGATAGTCTTTAAATGATAGCGCTTGCAATTAATAGTTTTTTTTTCCTTTATCTAGCAACCACTCAAGCCCTGAATTTTTCCCCAGTATATCTAATTACCTCCCCTTAAACGGTGGCCATCACCCAAGCCATGACATAGCATTCCTGATTCCACATATAAAGTATGTAATTTTCGGATGACCACAACAATTTTTGTCTTTCACAACCATGAACACTAAATACTTACTCTATATTTAACAATACCCTGATGATGACATTATTGTATGTCGAAAGTACTCGGAATAAACTTAATATGACCCAACACGGTGTTTTCCTTTCGTCTTTTAATAATCTCACAGAAAGGCTTATCCGCGAGTATGAAAGGATCCTATTGAGAATAAGTAGACAGAACATGTCTACATTATTTAACGAAACCCGTCTTAATGAAAATATGTTGCCGAAATATACGCATATATATATATATATATATATATATATATATTAACATGATTATCTGTCAGTTGACATACCACAAACTTTAAGATAAATGGCGGTTGACTTGATAATAATTCATATTCATATCGTGAGGACAATCTCTGATTTTTCGCATTCAAGACTTTTGAAATCAGTCTTTCTTCATTTAAGTGAAATTGTATGAATGAATCTCAGCGATCAATCACTTCTAATGTCTCAGCGCCAGACCACTTCTTTAATCTGTGACCTTAGCCGCACTGGGTATTTTCAATGGCCTGTCGACAAGAGCAATTTTAACATGATCAATTTCTTTTAGGCCAGGCAATGTATTTTTTCACTTCGATTTCAAGCATTTTGCAGGAATCTGGGACTTGTTCCTCTTTGAATATCCAGGAGCTTTACTATTTCTGGAGATTAAAACCATCCCAATTTTGTTTTATAATCTGGTTATATATTATGTTGTCAAACATGAAATGACGCACTTTATAGGAAATGAATAAAATGCTTCTGAAATGTTAAATGACTAATTTATTCTGTTGAAATAGACACCATGCTGATGAATGACGGTTTTCCAATGTAACTCTAAATTCTTGATCCCATCTTTAAAAAAATTTCATCATTTGATGTGATATACAGTTTAAATGCTTTGATTACCTCTTTCTTATTGGAGAATGTTTTATTGCGTATGTGATAATCAGTAGGAGAAGATATCAGATGAATATGGAGGATGAGTCAAAATTTCTTAATTCAGACTCTGCAGCTTTTGGATATTTGATTGAGAAGCGTGTGACCATGCGTTGCCATGCAACAAGATTGGGCCATCCCTATTCACAAGTCGAGGATGTTTCGTACGTACACTCAATTTCTCCACAACATGAGGTTGCTGTTATTTTTTTCTTTTGAGTCAAGAATAAATAATGAATAACCCCTTTGAAAGACCACCATTCAGTAACCATTAACTATTTAGGGTGCAGTGGGGGATTTGGGCGTTGTTTTGATGATTCACTTGCATCTAACCTCCCCTCTTACTGTTGTCAAAGAGTATTCATTTCTCATCACATGTAATGATTCAATACAAAGATGGTTCCTTTTTTCAGCCGGGAAAGCATACAGTAAGATTACTCAACATTGTTTCATTGTAATCATTTTCGTTGGGTTTATGAGTAACAATATATTGAAAGAAAAATTATCTGGAAAAAAAAAGAGTCGGGAATAAATCAATATTTTTTTTATATCCTAAAGAGTTTAATTCGTTAGGCGACATGATTAACAACCAACTAAAAATGCGTCATTTCATGTGTAACAAACTAATATATGCCTTCATGGTCATTAATGATGAATCCAGTTGATCATTCCAAGAGATGTTTGTACCATTGAACTGAATATTATTTTAGCTCTTCCTGTCTTTATTACATTTCGACTGGTCCATTCTACAACTTTCTTCGTGAGTCTTTTTTTTTTCTTATTTAGGGTAAAACAAACCGAAAATGGTAGTCAATCGAAAAAGGTGACAACTATACTTGATCCGTTCAGTTAATTCCCAGTAATATTCTCTATGCAAGTGGTTTTATTCTCAAAACTCTTTGGAACACATTTTGGGTTGGTGATGCATCAAAAATATGCAGTCCTTTCCATGTTAAACAAAAATGTCAGCTCTGTGCTAAAATTTACACCGGCTTAACTTTTACATTTTCTCTTTCTGACGTTTCCCTTAATTTTCTCATTCTCCAGCAGGGCTCCCTCTTTATGATTTGAATTTCATCCCAGACAGAGTAATGTGGGCGCTATTGTTTTTTCAGCTATGCTACTATATGTACAAAACTCTGTTATCTACCTTCTGGATATGGCTGTAAATGTATCGGCTAAAAAGTTATGATACGAACAAAGGCAATATAATGAATAAGTTCAATAATCCGATCATCTCTTAGAAAAATAATGACTGTTTTCAAAATTTAAGAACCTTTCTTTATTTGACTAATCGATAATTAAATATTTGCCGGGCAAAACTAACCCGCGAATAGAAAAGATTGTTTTGTGTCTTTCTTTCCAAAGATGGTTTGATCGTCTTAAAAAATCAGCATTTGTAATGTAGGCTTTTACTCGGACACGAGCAACGACCACTAAGTCGAATCCAAACAGTGACTGACTGGGTTTAAAAATATTCATTGCTAGCAGACAAATTGGGGTCCACCAACAACTACAATGCTATTATTAAATTGTTATAACCAATAAATAAAATTTTCAAAAAATACCCATTGAAAAAGGATATAAATAATCTTTTTGTGGGAAAAATGTATATTTCATAGTAATTACAGTGTACATGTACTGTACATATTACTGACAACAGACACCAAATGTAAATACAGAATGTTATAATTTAATTATTTATACTTAATTTTAAGTAATTGGTTGATATTTTCAAACAGTTTACTGTACAATTAACACATTAACAGATAGTGCAAAAGCACAATAAGGTATTGCATGCAGTCCACTTTATTAAGAGCAATCTTTAGCTTTGAAAATGTCCTCTCGCATTGAACTCGGGTAACTGATAGTGTAAAGATAACTTTATAAAGTTCTTATTCTTTTTTTTATTACTAAAGCACTTGTCTGTATTTGTTTCTCTATTGCATTTTTATTTGGTATAGGAGGTCCACTTGCCATCGGGCAAATTGACACCATGTCGAGTCAGTAACTGGCTTCAAATATTAGAACAAGTGTTGTTTCATTTCCCTTCTGATGTTAAGACTTTTCCTATTGAATTGGATCAACTTGGTCACTTCCTATTCGCCCTGTTCTTTTTCATGAGAAGTAATTTGGAATGGATTATAATTCAAGGCGAAACCTATGACTTTTTGAATTCACTTTGTGTCAGTTTTATTTCCGAGGTCACTTCACATTGAATGCTTACAGTTTTTCTTACCTACCGTAATACAATCGTTTGCAAGTCACTTTTCGCAGGTTCATGGAGTGCCTCCCTTTTATGCATTATGCCTAACCAAACAGTAAGCAACCACCAGCTTTTGCTTGAGAATTAGCTTAGCGATTACTGCACAGACATGATGCAATAAAGTATACTAATATCACTTGCCTGGTCGGTGACACTCGTTACTGTATCTTCACCCAACAAGAAAAGAATGTATGATTTGAAGCCGAGATAACAGTGCGTTCGAAAATTTCAAAATTTCCATCGAAGAAATAGGAACGCATTTTTTTTTTAAATTGATGAGTTACTGTGCGAAATGAGAAAAATCACTTGACAAAATGTCATATTTATTTGGATATTTACGGTAAACGAAACTTGATTTTTTTCATATGTCATCTATAGAAATTTCGAATATAATTTTATTGCTAATATCTGGATTATATGTCTGTTAAGAATCACCTTCATCAACATGCAAAAGAATGTGACTTGAAATAATAGCAAAAAAGTGCTCATCAAATGTTAAATTATAAAAGAGGAAAAACACTTTATTTCATTAACATACGAGTTAATACTAGAATTTTTCTTTTGCAATACGCCGACGCGTGTTGAAATTCTCACAGTATTTCGTATTGTTTAAGTTATCGCTAACATTTTTGTCGAAATTTACAAACTCTACGTTTCGTTCATAAGTTGATTTGTTTGGCAAGTATTTAATTTAATTTAATTTAATAGAACTTCATGGTAAACAATATTTTTTAAGAAAATTTATTTTTCCCCTTTCCTTTTTAACAGTGAAAAATAAATTCTTAGGATTTCTTACGCTTGAGCATGCAACATACAACTGGCGACGCGTAAATATTTCTTTCTGTGGACGAATTCCAACATTTTGAAGCGTTCGGTCTTGTGACTTGTTTATAGTTCTCGCAAACGCGAATTGGAAACTGGATTCTTGTACATATAAAAAAGAAAAGATATGCAATTTTTTTTATTAAATAATAAGTATTTGTTATTTTAATCATTAAATTGTTTTTAAAACAGTGGGAGTAATTATTCCAAAAAATTAATTATTAGACACCCTAGTAAAACCCAAACCAACTGTACTTTGTACCTCCTTATCTAATTGCACTTCTCCCCAAGATTTGGTTTCGATCGGTCAATGAACGGTTATTTTAGAGGGTGTGATGAACAGACAGAATTTTATATATAGATGCTTTTAAATGCATGGCTTATTTGCTTGATTTCTGTAAAATTTGATACTTTATATTGTATAATAATTTCGTTTTAAAATAAGGTCGATACATGGTTTCGTTTCTCTCTTTATATTCAGTAAGAATCAGAAAGAATATTAAAATATTAATTAAATTTATTGTCTGTAAATATTCACAATCTTTTCTGTTCTTGATAATTATTCTATTAATTATCGTATTTATCAGAATATGCACCGGTGTATAACACGTACGCTTATTCTGAAAAAGGTGAGAAAAAAAGCTACAGTCGGATTTGAAAAGTTTTTATCGAACAAAAATGAAAAAAAAAATTAGCATATATTGTTCTAAATTCAAAATAGCTCACAATATCAAAAATAAGTAGAGCATAAATTAAAAAAAAAGAAAGAAAAAAAATGGTTTATTTTTATTTGGTTTAAAACCTACAAAACCGGCGTTGCTGTTGCTGTCACTGTCACATGAAAAAGAATAAAACGTTTCATAATTGGGTCCAAATTATGATCATGTTGTCCTCGGTCATCCATTGTGTTATTGATACATTTTCTCAAATGAAGCAATCACTACTTATTTTTCTCAGGAAGTTTTTACACCCCCATGCACACCTGAGCAAAACTAGGTTTTTCCTTTGCCAAGTCGGGGTGGGAACAGCAAAAATTTCTTTCTGCATTCAATTGTACCATTCCTCACTCATTAAAATCTTAAAGGGTTTGTTAGAAACAGACACATTGCAGCTGACTTGATAAACCGCCGGTATAACACATATATGTATGTATTTGTAATAATTTTTCACATTCCCGGTACATACTTAATTGTCCACTATCTGAATACTTTTAGTTTTCGCTAGCCATTATCACATACTTTATTTGCCATTTGTCCGTTTCTTCATCTACAATTATTCCTTTTCCGAGTTGTCACAAGATGCTTAGTGTAGTCATTTTGTTTCATTTTATTGAAATATATTTATAGTTCGATAAAATAAAACAAACTGGTAACACCGTGATTCGTGGGAAGACGCGGAAATGCGATAGCTGAAAATATAGAAACTGACACAGGACCAAAAAATGTCAAAAAAAAAAAAAGTAAAAAAATGAACAGTGACTACTCAAACACAAAGTATTATTTTTCATACTTCCGGTGTTGTGCGGGATGTAATCAGATTTTAACATCAAATCAAAGGTGCGTTTTATATACCGAAAAATACTGTACAATGATGTTATCTCATTAAAATTCCTGGCATTATTCCTGACTAAGCGATTAGATGTCGGTAAAATCAGTTTAATCTAAAACTGTAACACTTGAAACAGAAATGTCAAAGATTTTTACCCGGATATAAGAGAAACCCGGATATAAGAGATTTTCTCCGGTCCCAAATTAGAGCCTGTGTTAATGTAAACAAAATAGACCAAACCCGGATATAAGAGAAACCCGGATATAAGAGACTTCTTCCCCGGTCACGACAACTGTCTTATATCCGGGTTACACTGTATACAAATGTGATGCTTGAATGAAGATCAATTTTTCACTTGATGCAAGAATTCATTGTAGTCATTTCAAATAATCGATAAGTTCATAGACAACTATTTTTATCTAGTTGTGTGAAGTTCTTTTTTTTTCTTGATCAGGTCTATGCTAAGGAACATCTACAACCTGGCATTTGTAATAATATCTTCTGAAGTGCATAGAGATTTCCTCCTGCAATTTCTTTAAATCCTAACTGTTTTAGAGGTTGAAAGAAGCTACTATAAATACGTTAATAAAAAAGTTAAAAGAAAGGAAAGACTTCCCGTGTTGAAGGCGGAGTTTCCGACATACAAGGCAGTGGGGGTAGGGTTTGTGGCGAACTGACTAGGGAGGGACAGCGGCTGAGTTTAAAAGAATAAAGAAAAGAAAAATGTGGGGTTGAATTGAGGGCGGGACAGGAATAAGCTGAGATGGGAAAACATGTTTCACGGAGCTGGAGGCCAATTCCCTCCAAATGGTTGATAATTTATGAGAATTTTCTTAAGGGTTCAAATGTATACTGGTGTATATGCCTTTAGTCTCTCTTTCTCTCTCTATTTGAGTATGTGAAACTTTAGCCATTTTTTTAAAAAAAAATCACTATTGGAAGATGAAACTTTTCAATTTGTATGCGTACCGGAGTAGATCTGCATCAAAATAATTTATTAGTAAATGTAATTGTATCAGAACTGGTATACTTACAGCAGAGATTAGGACGGAAATGGTAGTTTGGTTTCGTATTTGATCAGCAATTATGAAGTCTCAAGCAATGTAGGTACCCTATATTTCTATTAACCTGTATACCATCGGCGCTAATATTAGGGTGTTCGGAAAATAATTGTTTTAACAGAAAAGATTTAAAAACAAATATTAGTTAAAATTATTTAAATATTATATTACTGTTCAACAAAAGGACAAATTTACATTTGAAAATTGTTTTCAACCTTTACTTTGTTTGTGAAGGTTCTGCCTTTTATGAAATGTTAAAGTGATCGAAACAAATGCAAATCTGTATGTGTTGAATCAGGTGAGAATTTAGAAGAAATTCTCGTCCAAACGAGATTATTTTTCTTGGGTTTGTTTTGCAGAGTATGTCCTCTCGTTGTCATACTGTAGCGTAGTGTTTTTTTTTCAACCCGTGCCTCCTTTTCACACAAACTTTTGTCAACGTCCGCCGTTATCAAATTAAATTTAGAATATTATACTGAACTCATCTTTCATATCAAGAAAACACTTAGGTATTAATGCAATAATCATTTTATTAGTTTTCATTTCTATTATAAATACCAATGATTAAAATACTAAAAAAAACTTTTATTTGATAGCTTATCTCAATGTTTTCAAGGCTTTTGCTCTAGGTTTCATGCTGTTTAGAAGTAATCGTAGATCTCGTTTTGTAATTTGCAGGCGGGTTCTTGGTTTAGTAAGATGCTGTGTAACTGCGTTGAAACCACATTCAGTAGGAAGTAGGAAAAGCAATGAAGAAAGGTTTGACAGCTTTAGATAGTTTTCAGAAATTTCCTTTTGTTGCCTATATTGAATAAGTTTTGGAAATTTGAAAGAGACATATATAAATGCCCTCGTCGAGTATGTTCACCGCCCCCAAATGAAATAAAAACTCTCAGTACCCCTTTTCAACATAACAGTGCCAACAGTTGGAAAACACTGTTATAGAGTAATCTTTTTTTCCCGTTTTCGAAGGCAGGACAATTCTGGCGCAATGCTACGTTTATCTAATCAAGTTAATCGCAGTAAACATCATCAGTGACGGTCCTTCTATGTTCCAATAGCTTGTAATGAACGACAGCTTGTTACGGATGGTATATTGACCTACAAACAAATGTTGAATGACGGAAGACAACAACAAACACAACGAAGACTTGAGTAATATATATATATATATATATATATATATATATTTAAAGATATTTTTGTAGGTACAAAATTTAATGATCGAAATAAAAGTGTAAAATTTAATATTACAAGACATATTAAAACAATATTAAATAAAAAAAAAACTCAACAACAAAGGGCGGGGAAGCAACCGATTTCGCTCCCGCTCGTCAGGCTTCCACGGAGATTCAAAATTAAAACAGAAATCTTTGAATCTCCCGTGGAAGCCTGACGAGCGGGAGCAAAACTGGTTGCTCCCCACCCCTTGTTGTTGATTTTTAAAATTATTTAATATTGTTTTAACATGTCTTGTAATATTAAATTCTACACTTTTATTTCGATCATATATATATATATATATATATATATATATTGCTAAGTTTATTTTTGATAATGATAATATATCGACAAAATAAGGTTACGGTGCACTAAGTAAAAATATCTCTGCATGTTCATGTAGATGGTGAGAGGAGCATTGAAGTGTATTGTCCTGAGAAGAGGACAATTTTGTAGACGTTGAAAAGCGTTGTGCTGAAAAGGACAGTAGTCATTGAAGAGTGTTTAGGGACAATTTATCGCATATCGTTGATTCTGGAGAGGATGGTTGAAGCTGGAGGTCTGCTGTAGATGGTTGGCTGGCTGGAACGGTGACCGATAGTGAGCTGCGAATGATGATGATGGCTGTCTGAATTGATGGCTGGCACTGCTGATGGCTGAAGCCGTTGACCGGGTAACTGTGGCTGGAACATATGCTAGACTTTGATCCTAGGCTTTATTTAACATGAAATACGTGTTTGTGGCACAAAGCCACCGGTGGAGGCTGGTCTTCGCTAACTGTCTTAAACCTAGCTAATTTGATTCACGACACATTCATTCTTACAATTGACTCATTCGCCATAAGAACTCATCCTTCTTCATCCAAACAATTATTTACCAAAATACCACATATTTTCAGGGAATCTATTCATAACTCTTTGCATCTTGGTTTGGAATTGTCGTTTTTTGTCAATTTTTGAAGCCTTTTTATTTGCTGAATCAGTTTTACAATACTTACTGGTCCTGGAAGGTGACATTTCATCATCCGCTTGTTTTTGCTTTTATTTTTAAATGTAGGAGTGTCGACAGGATACGACAAGCTCGTAATAAACGGCATCTTTCATATTCTACTATACACGAAGCAAGGATGTCTGGGGATAGAGTCCTGATTTTGATGTTGGCATTTGTTTCTTCAGTGATACACGCTTAGATATTTCAGTAGGTTGCCATTTCTTTCTGCGATAGACCAGTTGCCATCCAACGTTATACCCGATCTGTCCTGCTATTTACCCATAGCTGGGAGAGAAGAAGAGGATTCATACCTTTTCCCACGTAAGTGAATGTAATGGATTCGACTGAAATTCTAACCTGACCCTCCGATTCCTCAATCCGAGCCGTTGTCTATTATTCCACCATGCCTCCTGTTTCTTACCTTTAACCCACTGTCTTTTTTGTTGACATGAAAAACCCATTTTCCGCGCCTGTAACAATGCATTGTAAAAAAATAATTAGCATTTCTGATTAAAAGATAGTTGCAGATGAGTTTTGTTCTCAGGCAAATGTTCGTGGGGAAACCCAATTTTCCTCTTGATAAGTTTTCCTAAATAAACTCTGAAATGTACTATAAACGTATCATTGTTGTATAGAAGAGATGATAAACTAATTCTAGACGCAGTTTCCTACCATTCAGCCGTTGATTCTGTCTTGATTGATTGGTAATTCACTGGAGTGAAATATGTATTGATGAAATATGTATAATTTAAGGAGACACTAATATATAATGTAAATAAATATAAATAAAATAGTAAATATTAACAAAAATCGAAACTTCTACTTCTGATTGATCACGCTTTTTACTAAGATTTGAATCAATCGATTTTCTGATCACTTAATTCGTTCTCTTGGATATAAAGTGGTAACTCGCATTCTAATCTTATAGAATGAATGGAAAGTGAATTCGATCTTCGCTGCGTGCCCCACACTTATCGTAAATTTAGTAAATGTCTTAATTGGAGTGGAATTCACTCGCCTCTTCAAAAGCAAGTATTTCGAAATCACATTTAGTAATCATGCGATTTTGTTGCTTAATTTTTGTTTTAGGAACGAGACATGATATACTGACGATGTTTTTTCAAATCAGTTTCTTGCTTCTCATTGGTGAGTATAAACCCCGAAAACTTGTTCGATGTAATGAAACATCTGCATTCTGTATTATAAGTTTGAACGTTGATTGTTGATTGTGAATTAATTGTCATCTGTGTTAGGAATTCTAGCATTCAGCTGATAGTTCTTGGCTTAAATAATAAATATCCTGTGCTGCTATTCATTGAAATATAGATTGAATTAAATAATCTTGTGCTGGGAGTCCTTATTTTATTTATATATATATACGATACAAAGCCCGTAAGTGGGTTACTGTTAAAATGGTTCTGATAAGGATGGAATAGTAGGTGGTAGGAAGTGAAGATCGTGAAGATAAGGAAGGTGAATAACGATTGGTCCTTGATTTGAAGAGTTTAAGATTGTAGTGTTCAAGAAAGCATACACGTGGGAGTCTATTCCAAAAAGAAACAGTTCTTTGCAAAAAGCTGCCTACATGGAACTTTATCCTTTCATTCGGAATACGAAGGAAATGAGGATGATTTGACCCCGTCGAAGTAGCATAAAGTATCCTGCTTGTAAAGGTCATAACGTCTGGGTGTAAAGGATGTAGTTAATTTGTATATTTGCTATGGAAATAGCGATAAGATAGCGATAGTCTTGAAATGCTGCACTTGTTGGGAAGGATCTGTAGAGTAGAGAATGTCTTCCTCCATAATACTGCATTAACAGATGGAAATTGAGGATTGAGCAGCTCCAGTCCAGATATGGCAGCCTTCCCGGCAGAAACGTTGCAGACATGTATTTGGGTTGGGTGATATGTCACGCTGTGGTGGAGTTACTGCAACGTTGCAATCAACTAACCTACAAACAAACTGTTCATACCCAAGGTTTTCACAACGATATGATGATGTTATGAAATATTTTTACTGAATCATTCCGGAAATTTTTCAGTATCTTATATATGAGTTCTACTTGAAGTCTGATGTAAACTTGTAGTCCAATAAACTTTCAAAGCATGGCGCTTTATCATAGAAAAGAGAAGCAAAATATGTCATTAGTATAACGAATCGCAACATTAAATCTGAATTCCCCCTGGAAGATTAACAGTAGGGTATTTGAATCGAACCTCCCCTGTATCCTTATTTAATTTTGTTTACGCATTGAAGTTCACATGAATGAACTTGTCCGTTAAACATCAGATATTTCGTTATAAACTACACTTTATATAAACCGTACCACTGGGCTACAATTATGTCTCTTTAAAAGTTATCTAAATTGTGGAAACTTGAGTATAATAGATTTTAGAAGTACATTCCAAAATTCAGTGTTGTGTGTGCCGATATGACATATTTAAACCAATACTAGATACACGCGCATAAGCACTCGATGGCACGAATTGAATTTATGACAGCATGATAAAAAATCAACACCTCTTTACTAGATAAGTCTTGACACCTGTCCACCATGAAATTAGCTGGCTACTCGAATGAAATCAAGTTTTAACCAAGGCTACCTGATATAACACGTAAGGAGAATCGAACACACAGTCCTTGACATGAAAGACCAACACACTATCCGCTAAACTAAAACAGATGCTTTTTCTTACTGAATGGTTTACAATAAATTAGTCGATCTATAAACAAGGGAATAACCTCCTATCAACTCAGAAATATTCCGTCTCCGATAGAGATAAATGTAGTAGGATGTTTATTTTAGCTATTCATTTCCCTCCCGTTACACTTAACCGTGTCATTTGACTCCCACCCATTTCTTCAGTAAAGGTATGGGGTCGTGCTCAAAATGCCCGGTTTCGGCAGTCAGTAAACTAAACTAGACATCATCACTATCTTGCCATAAATACAATGTAACAGACCTGCTAGTCTGGCGGATAGGGTCATGCCTAATTATAGAGAGGAGATCAAGAGTAATATTGAGGTGGACATCTATCACTGTTGACAATAACGCTTACTCTCCTTGGTCATTTATTCAGCTACTTAAGGGCCAGACAATCCAGGCGCTATCAGATCAACAGGCGTCATTTCTTGGGCCCTAAACAGGATCACTTGAATGAGTCCTTCCTCCCCTTTCTCACTTCAACGTTGTGCCAGCAAGTTGTGGATAATGAAGTATAAAGAATGTACACAAAGTCGTCGAGTGGAAGAGTGGGCTGTGGTTTGAAGAGAGAAAATAAATAAGTTAAATTGAGGTCATGGTGGAAATAAGTATTCTCTGATCTCTCTATTTTTTTTTACTCTTACAATTCTTTCCAACTTTAAGGAAAGACCGAAACGAATTAATTCTCAATCACGTGATGTTTATTTGATGTATATGACATGAAGGTTTACAGGTTTTTGATTATGTAATCAATCTTCTTAGAGAATTCCTACTTGCAGATAGGTTTGACTATATTGGCGTGGAAATTGATTTATCGTCTTTTTTGTCTTCCATACAGCTTGCTTTATTTATTCGCTATTTTAGACTTTAGTTCTATAAGCAGATTTTTGAGACTTGAAGCAACAGAAGTCTGGTTTTACAGAAAGATGCTGAGGATACCATGAACCAAACTTTTGAGCAATAACGAGGTTTTGGAGAGAATGAAAACAAAAAGGAAACTTATACTTAACATCTGGACGAAGCAGTTGAAATTTATGGAGCACGTAATGAGAAAAGAGGGCTTCGAAAATCTGATACTCACGGGACAGATTGAGGGAAAGAGGGACAGTGGAGAGCAGCGCATACCATACTTGATGGGCTTGGGAGAAAATAACCAAAAGACAAAACTTAGTAAGAGCTACAAGGGACAGGAAGATGTCGAGGGCCATGTCCGCCTACGTTCTAAAGGGATACGTCACATAAAAGAAGAATATCAATGCAAGTCATTATATTTTATAAAACAATATTCATTGGTTGTCTACTACAGGGCGACCAATTCATTCGGGGCATTATTTAAATTCTCTGGTGACCTTGTGCTAAATTAAGCAAATAACCTTTCATTTGGATTACGGTCATGTCACGCAGCAATTGTTTAACGTTTGGTCACTACTTCGATGGGTGAATGTTTAGAAACACTTTAAATGATTTGAGGGCTTGTGTCAGTCTAAGCTTCGCTCAAACTTACTTTTAGCTTACGGTCAATTCACAACAAAAGCACAGGTTCTTCTCTGCTCATTGAAGTTAAGCAGCATCGAACAGTTAATGGGTGACTGATTAGGAACACCAGGTAATGGGATTTGTGGCTTTGAGCTAGACTAAGCAAAGCTAAATAAATAGAATGATATTTAATTCATAAGGCAAAATATACTTAGAATAATATCCAATGTATAAGATAAAATGTACATAGAATAAAAATAATTCATAAGGCAAGATATAAACAGAATAAGATTCAATGAATAAAGCAAGATATACATAGAATACTAATTCACAGGGCAAATTATGTTGTGTCCATAAAGAATTACATAAATAAAAAAATAATTATTCTGTCACTTTGTCGTGTTCATAATAAATAAATATTAATTAAAGTGTCAAAAATAATTATAATAAAATAATTATAATAATTATAATTATCATTAATTCATTTTTTCCAATGAAAATCGGTCCCTCTTTTCACCTCTACACACACAAACTCGTGACATTCGGACAAGCATTCAACACGGATAGGCCGTCAACCCGTGCGTCAACGAACATTTCGGCTTCTTTTCCTTTTCAGACCATTATAGTAACATTTATATCTTAGCACTCAACAAAAATTCGAAATAAAAAAAAAAACCGAGACACTCCTTGTATTTTCCGGCTATTTTCTGGATACTCATTAAATACATCTATAAAAAATACGAGAAAGAATATATACACTTTGCTTATGCTTTATTTTATCATCCTTTTAGATTCCGATCCATATTTGATCTACATTTAACCCTAAACTCTTATATCTCCAACACCACATCAGTCAGTTATGTGACATGTGTGATACACGCTTAGGCGATCATGTATCTTTCGATACATGACTAACGTTGCTATTTCTTTCTGCAGTAGATCAGTTGCCATCCAAAGCTATAAAACCCGGTCTTGTCCTGCTATTTACCCATAGATGGGGTGAAAAGAAGAGGATTCATACATTCCCCAAGAATATTAGGACGTAAGTGAATGTAATGGATTCGACTGGAATTCAAACTCGGCTCTCCGATTCCTCAATCAGAGCCGTTACTTCATTATTTCCAACACCACATATCAACCAAATAATCAATAATACTCGTTTTGCTGTTTCCCCGTATTTCTGTTTTCCATTTTTACGAGTATTTCTGTCTATATATAAATCTCAGGGGTTTTATAAGTATTTACTCAGTTATAACTCCCCTACAATACATAGAATAATTTTCAGTTTAAATGAAAAATGCATATAATTAATAAAAATTGTGAAAATTTCACTCATTGTTATAAGGAAGAGTGTGCGAACAGTGTGTAATACTTGTTGGCGCGGAATCGGAAACTTATTTCCAGGCCTGATACGTGCTCTTGGGCAAAAGCATCCTTCTTTCTCTAGTTATCTATTAAATGATGTGGCAAACTGGGTCCTCTTGCTTTGAGAAGTAAAACTCAATCCCGTTCCGTGAAGTGCAAGAAGGGTATTCATTGTCATAAGCCACTCACTCACTGCTTTATTTACCTCTGTGGCTACCTTACTGCTTTTTATACGTTTTTTATAGTCAAAACCAGGCAAAATGCGTATATAATTAAACTACGTTTGTATTCATTCGACCATATGTAATACTGACGTGTCTTTCATTACTATGAAATTCTGTATTCAAGCTACATTGTTGAATATATTTCAATATTTTTTTTACATAGAGTTGTATTTACCAAGTATGGCTTAGTCGTGACACAAGATCTAAAGTATGAAGCACCCAGTGAGTATCGAACTCAATACTCAGTCGTAATTGATCTAGCGAGACAAGCTTGCTAACCACTGCACCATGTTGAAGTGATTTTAGTTTTGTGTAAAATAAACAAACTAATCTTTGCTCAACAATGACTGATATTACAAAAGGTAATTCACATGAAATTGAAAAGATAACCTCTAATCAAGTTTTTGACAAGATACTTTGTCAGGTTCGAATGAGAACTTTCTGCTTTCGGATACACACACACACACACACTCTCTCTCTCTAAAATGTTTTTGGGACATTAACTTCATAAATAACATCTAAATGATTTGAAAATTGATGATGTATACAAATATAGCACTATTGGTTAAAATAACGTCAAAGACAATAACGATCCAAGTCAAGTGAGCGATTTGATGTAAAGAATTCATACAAAATAAAAAAAGAATTCAGCAAATATACAAAAACAGAAAGGGTGTAAGACAAGGCTGTATCTTCTCACCGCACTTATACAACCGATACAGTAAGGTGACTCTGAGAGAATTAGATGCCCTAACACGATTCATTATTGGTAACCACTATCTTAAAATATAAGATATGCAGATGACACAGTATTGATAGCAGAGGGAGAAAGAAAACTACATGAACTTTTACAGAAGTGTTATAGAGTAGTTTCACAGTGGAGGCTTGTATTTCACTAAGTCGGTCCTTAAATAGGTTCGATGTACAAAACGTTAGGAACTTGCTATAATAGTTAATGACGCAGCAATCTAGTTGTGGTGGCTGATACTTTAATGTCCGACATCGTCTGACTCACTGAGCCCACTGGCGACTGCTACTACTCCTATTTATTATAGGTGGAAGAGTCTATTAACAGTAGAATAGGTATGTTCCAGTATAACAAGAAGGTAGTGAAGGAAAGCAAGAAGAAATGACAAAACACCAATTACAAGAAGACAAAATGTATGGGTGTTAGCAAAAGGAACAGCCCAATGTGCAAATTACAAAATTGGAGATACTGTAATCAAACAAATATGCCAATTTAAATATCTGGGAAGTGTTTTAACAGGGGACGGAAAGTGTGAGAAGGTCCATTGGGATAACGAAAGATGCCTTCCAAAAGTTAATCAAAGTATTAAGAAACAGAACAATTTCGCTAGAAAGGACTACTGAACTGTTACTTAATATCAGACCTCCAATATGGGAGTAAATGCTGGACAATCTACTCGCAGATGAAGACGAGACTAGAGGCAATAGAACTGTGGTCCTACAGAAGGATGCTAAAAATACGATGGATCGAACATGTGAGTAACGATGAAGTTTTAGAGACAATGGAAAGAAAAAGGACATTTATACTTAACATCAGGAAGAGACAGTTGAAATTTCTATGGCAGATAATGAGGGAAGAAGGGTTGGAAGACTAGATATTCACAGGACAGATTGGAGGCAAGTGGAAAACAATACATGACCTACTTAGCGTGCTTGAGTAAATGGATAGCAGGACAAAGTTTAGGAGAGATAACAAAAAGACACAGTTTATTAAGAGCTACATAGGACCGGGGATAGTGGAGAGCCATGATCGCCAACGTCCTGAAGAGACAAGACACATAGAAGAAGAAGAATCCTGAATAAAAGATTCTGCCTTGTGACAGTATAGTCGCGGGGTAGCCATGATAGTGTCAGAAGAAGGCCAAGGATAAGTGAGCTCAGTGCTGTTGCAGTATTTTGATGGGACTGGATTATTTGGATCAAAGAGAGAGACTATAAACCAACGCGTTGTCAATCATTAGCCAAAAGCTCCATCTCTCGCAAGTCAATGTTGACGAAAACCTTTCCAGACATCAAGTATGTTAATCCCATTGTCTGCCTGTTCAGTGGCTACCTCGTCTACCATATTAAAGTCATGGTTAGTGAACATTAAATAAAATCAAGCGGGTGAACTCTGTCGAATACCATCTACTGATTCACTTTACGCGGCCTTTAAGATGCAGTCCAGAACAATTTAGTGACGGGGATGAATAGCTGTTTTTCTGTGTATTTCATCCGAACAACAGAAGGAAAAGCACCTTTTCGACCTAAGAATATTTACCACACTAATGCCATTATTCCTCATGTATCACTTTACGCTTAAATGGGCATCGTTGCTCATTTGTTAAAGACGTTGCTTTTAAAGCCATTCTTACTGGTCAAATATATTTCGCACAAATTCCAGACTAAATGCTGTGTTTACGGCATTTAGGGAAAATTTGAATGAATTAAAACTGTGATACATACGTTTAAGAATAAAAAATCCACCAACTAAAATGTCATTATAATTTACACTTGGTCAGTTAGCTTGTTTGATATTTCGACACGGATCTTATAGCCTGTGATATTGGAAAATCAATTTTCACTAATAAAAGGTTTGGAATGTAACTTCACATTTTAAAATTTATGTCTAAATTAAATCATCAAAAATTATAACACACAGACATACATTTTATGTTTTTATAGTTCTATGGTAATATATACACTGACGTGCTAAAAGTCATGGGATATCAGTATGTAAGGGTAACGGTAGGTGGCGCCACCGTAATTTAAAAACATGAAAATTCCAAGACCTATATTAATTATGCTCTGACTTCAAGTAAGTGTGTGAACACCGACATAGCAATGTGAGGTGAATTACCGGAGTTCGAATGGAGCATGATGATGGGTTTCAGATATCTAATTTCTAAAATGGCGGAGAACTACGGCGTGACATGTGTACCAGGAATACCTGATGTTAGGCATTACCACTCACTGTAGAAAGCCGAACACGAGTCTTTGATAAATAGTAAAATGGTATATTTATGCGTAAAAGTACTCAATATATAGAGATATGGATAGAGCGTGTGTAAATTTTAAAGTGAACATTGAGGTCAATACCGATAGCCTGAAAATTACGTTCAAACATGAAACAGTATGTCGCTACTCGTTGTTGAAATTATAGCGTATATATATATATATATATATATATATATATATATATATATATATATAATAGCTGGTTCACCAGTCCCTATTGCAAACTCTCGCTCGGGCACATTTGTGTTTGTTCAACACCCAGAGAGCCAACCTGTGATTTATATTGCAACTCTGCTAAGCAGTCCTTAGTTTCTGGGAGAGAGCGTGTTATCTAGAATGACAATCAGTACATTTAAACCCTCGGTTACGATGACTTGTGACTTCGTGCTAGCACAGCCATTGACGGCCCCAAGTGTTTCGTCTACTCAATTTCATCCACAAGGCTTTGGTCAACCCGTGGTATTGTTTTTCCCGCTTGGATCGTCCCCACTCCAGGCCGCCAATAACATCAGGAAGTCTCCTTCATCTTGACAAATCGACCAAAGTGAGATTCAAACTCGGGTCTCATGGTCAGAAACCACTTGGCCACGCGCCCATGATATATATATATATATATATATATATATATATGAGAACTGATATTACATAACATTTCAAAGGTTGGCTGGCCGTAAAAAATCAATCAATATAAGAGTTCAACACTCTTTTCTGTGTTTCTAACGAAAATTTATTGTCTCTTAATACTTTGCTTTACTCATGAAAGGCATCTTTTAATATTCCAATGCGCCTTTGGATTTCGGTGTCACATGTTCCGTCCTTTGTTAAAACATTTATCAGATATTAAAATTTACGTATTTGCTTGAATTGGACTTCTCCAATTCGTAGTTCGCATCTCGGGCTGTCCATCTTGCTGACAACCATAGATTCTGTCTGAACAACCACTTCACAGATGAAGAAGAGACTTCAGGTAACAGAAATGTTGTTCTACAGAAGGATGATGAGAATACCATGGACAGAACATGGGAGTAATAAGGGAGTTTTACGGAAAATGGAAACGAAAATGACACTTAAAAAGTGACAGTTGAAATTTCTAGGATACATAATGAGGAAAGAAGGTTTGGGGAATGTAATACTTACAGGACATATTGAAGACGTTATGAACAGAGTAAACACTGAGTAAGCTCGCTTGTTTAAATGAATGGCAGAACAGAGAGAAGTAACGATGGTAAAAAAGATAAACCATAGCAAGGGCTACAAAGGATAAGAAGTTGTGGAGCGTCCTTAAGGGGCACGGAACATAGAATACGTATATATATATATATATATATATATATATATATATTTGTATGTATGTATGTGTGTCTATGTGAGAGAGATAGGGGGGACAAAGAGAAATAGAGAGATGTTGAAAAATTTCCCACCAGTGTTTGAAGCATTTCAAAGAAAATGTTATTTGAAATGGAAAAATTTTCAGCACCCACTCATATGGCCATTGTGAGCACAAGCATTCAACGTTTTCTGTTCATTATCTGACGCGGAGTTATCTTCTTTTGTTTTCTGACTTGGTCAGTTCCCATACTCTGTTCGTTTGGGGCGAATTTTAGAAGCAATGATAATATTTGCATGTTTCGTAAATCTAAGCATGTATTTGTTCATTTTCTCAAAAAGAATTTAAACTGAAGAACATTATTTTTATAATTTCGTCATTTATATTTTTCTTTTTTTTCTAAATCCTGTTTTAAGCTAACACGACCTTTGCCCGCCTCGACTAACGCTGATCTGGCTTGGTCTTACCATATCAGCAGAATTTCTCTTTATGTCATAGTGGGACCAGGTTGGAAAATATTTACCGTTGGGCGAGTCTATTGTTATGGACAGACAAAAAATATCAATTTCGTGTGTGTGTGTGTGTGTGTGCGTGTGTTAATAGTATAACGGTATCATCGGTGAGTCGAGTTCAAATTCCAGCCGATTCTGTTTCGTTCAGTAATATCCTTGGAAAAATATATCCCTTATCCTCCAACTATGGGTTAAATAACCCAAGCTCTTTTTACCATGGGTTGCAGCTAATCCAAAGAAAGAAAAAAACTATGAATTCAAAACTGTGGAAGGCTGTTTGAAGTCTTCGTGGCACACTGTTCACTATTATACAGTCATCAGTTCTTCGCGAAAGTATGACTACTTCTATGAAAGGCCTCACCATTATAATCAAATTAGTGCTGCACTTTGGTAGGCCATCCCTCACCGATATCAACAAGGAATGTCTATGCATTGTGTGATTGTGTATGTGCCTATGTGTGTGTGATTTTCCACAGTTTTCTAATTATCATTTCAGTTGT